>JARFYF010000017.1:38153623-38164736 GCA_030265395.1 Rhina ancylostomus | reverse complement strand
ATCCAGGAAGTCATGGCAGGCTTGGGGATCGTATTCTAAAAATCCCTTGAGTGGTCCTTACAGGAAGGAGTGGGCAGACATTAGGAAATTCAGTGCAGTTCTCCATTACTGTGGCAATCAAACATTTTAAATTTCTGTCCATGGGGACTGAAAGTTGAAAAATTCCACCTAACATTTTCAGACATATGCAAGATTGCAAATGCCAAGGCAACTAGAGAGGTATAATGGTCCACTTTCACTGAACAACATTGTCAATAATAGTTGCACCACATGGAGCATCTGGGCACTGTTATATGACCTAACTCTGCATGTACTTGTCACCTTTTCACATTTAAATGTCTAATCTGCAAAGATAGAAGCTTTTAATTTTAATTTCATAGCACATTTTTTTCAGAAACTGGAAGATTGAATTATACTGTAAATTTGATCATTGATTGTAATTGGGGATTTTATAGACCCCAGAGTAATATGCTGACACAGAGGACACCACCTTGTCGATGGGCATTGTTACAGCAATTGTGTTAGATTGTGGTTATGAGAGGAAGAAGCAGTGTGAACCATGAACAGAAATGCAGATTCTAACAGGCAGTAGAAGGCCTGGTTGTATATGACAAAAGGGTTCAGTTAACTTTATCTTTGAAGGTTGAGCTCAGGTGCAATGAGATTCCCGGTATTCAGATGAGATCTTCAGTGTTTTTGGGGAAGGGGCCTCCAGTGTTCAAATCTTCTCCATTTATGCCATTACAGGTAAAACTTTGGAGAAGAGGGTTCCCATCTCAGCACTCTTAATAAAAGTTTACTTCAAGCCATCCACTACTAACAGCTGTAGTTCAGTTGAGAACTGGCATATTAAGAGCTCTAACATGATGAGACTCTGCTCATTACATTGTTCTTTGTGCCCAGCTCCCAAACCTTAATGTGACTAAAGTGCATGACTGTAAATCCTTGGCAACCAGAATAAACAGATGTGCATTTGCTGTGATTGTCATTTTAGTGTTTGTTTTAAGCACAATATTTTTGGTAAATGTAAGCTTGACCATTTCCAGCTTTGGATAGGATGATGTAGTCTATTTAAATAATCAGATATTACAGGTTTTAGTCTGGAGACAAAAGCACAGGAAACAGATGTAAAGCAGGTAAGGTCATAAATTTAGACACTCCACTCAGAAAGACAATATAGAACATAAGCCATAATGCTACAAGAAAGAAAATCTAATTTGATATCAACCATACCCAAACTGCTTTTGTCAGATGAAGCAGAAGACAAGTAAGAATAATATTGGTATATATGTATATTCCTGGCTCAGCTCCACAGCAGATAGTCTGGACACTGTCTTTTGAACTACATTCTAGCTGTGAACATTTTGTTGCTTATTGTTGTTGCCAGCTTCTGTGATTGGTGTTCTGGCTTAAGTTTGGAACTAGTAATAAGGACAAATAGAATAAAAATAATATCTTATAAAATCTGTTCCAAAATGTAATACATCTTCTGTGGGCACTTCAATGTCAATATTGATGATATCTTGACATGTTCCAGTTTAAACCATGGACTGGTTGGATGGCAGGGTTTGAAGGAGAGTTGAAACCTAAGCTATTTTAATTGTCACCATTTTAATTTGACTGCTGGATATCCCAGTTAAATTACTGAGCTTCCACTGTCTTTTGAGGAACAGTGTTAATGAAAATCTGTATTCCTTGCTGGCTGATTTGGCTATTTGAGTGGTGGAAGAATAAAAACAGCAGAAAAATGAGTTACAGACAAACTCAAATATTTGTAGCTTCACTGGAGGTCATCGTAGAACAGGTGAGGATGGAAGTCTTTTTTTAACTAGTGGGCTGAAAATCTTTAAACATACCAGGCACCAGACTTGTTAAGAAATTGTAGAGATTTTAGCTCTGGAGCATCATGTATTGGAATTGGTGTAGGTTTATTATTGCCACTTGTACTGAGGTACAGTGGAAAAACTTGTCTTGCATACTGTTCGTACAGATCAATTCATTACACAGTGCATTGAGGTAGTACAGGGTAAAACAATACAGAAGGCAGAGTAAAGTGTCACAGCTACCGAGAAAGTGCAGTGCAGGTAGACAATGAGGTGCAAGGTCATAATGAGGTAGATTGTGAGGTCAAGGTGAACAGATGCATTGGAACATCACTGCCTACAGATTCACCTTCAAGTCATGCACCACCCTGACTTGCAATACGTTGTCGGTACCTGATCGTCACTGAGCCTAAACCCTGGAACTCCCTGCGCAACAGCATCAGAAGTACCTTTTACCAGAGAACAGCAGGGGTTTAAGAACGTGGCTTAAAGGCAATTGGAAATAGGGAATGAATGCTGGCCTTGCTGGCGATGTTCAGATCCTGACGATGAATAACAAAAAAAATGACACAATTTATATCCAGCAATTATACTAGTTTATTCTAGTGATGTTCTGAACCTTTTGGATTTATTGTTGGGAGATTGGGTGGGTTTCTTTCATGTGGTGTATACTCTTTTATAAATGTCCAAATTGAATTGTTTGCATCCACACCAGTGATCAGCTGATAGATGTCTGTTAGAATGCCAACAAAAGAATGAGGGAGATATTTGCCATTATTGTGCTGGGCGACCATAGTTATACCCGGTTATTTGCTTCACTCTCTCTTTGAAGTGGATATGGTTAAATCCTTGAGATGCAGATGAATCTGCAGCAGTCTTTCCAACATGTCAAAACCTGGTAGTTCCTCAATAGGATCAATGATTAGTTTACAATCTTCAATGTACTCCAAAAGACACTCCGTAGAGCCTCGGCATCAAAAATCCATAAAAACATGGAGATTCCGTTGTTCAATGACTTGACAAACTCCTGAAGACGAGTTTAAAATCCTGCAAGCCTTTGTGGAATTGGGAACATGTTAAACAAGTACCTAAATAAGTTTTCATGGTCATCTTTTATCCTTTTTCCACTGTATTGCAGTGTCCATAGTGTGTGAATATGCTGGCAAAGTTTTAAGATCTGAGACAATTCATGAAGTTTGAAACAGGTTCTACAATGTATATTCCTTAATAACACTAACTTTTTTGGTCAAAGGCAACAGCTGGATCATCTGCAGGTCATTCAACCAGAAAGAATTTGTCTGCATTGAGGAAAACAAAGCGTTTCGAAGCAGTCTCTCAGGAGAACCTAGATGATAACACACCAAGACAACTGCTGAAGAAATTCATACAGACTGGTGGGTAGCGATAGAATCTTTTTATAGTTGCAAACTATAAAATGGCTGTGGTACAATTATTAAGTTACCAGACTGTAACCCAGGGGCCTGGACTTGAATTTAATAAGGCTATTTCTTTTGGAGGTCATCTTTGTCAGTTCACTCTTTACAAATGTAATGCAATCTCTGTAGAGAGGAATCTGTGAATAGGTTGGCAAAGTTCTAAGATTAAAACACAAACCAGAATGCTGAATTCCAGAAATGAAGTGAGAACATCTGTCTTTGACATCAACATTTGATCAAATCTGGCATCAAGGAGCCCTGGTAAAACTGGTCAATGGTCATCAAAGGGGAAAGAAATCCAGTGGTTGGATACAGGAACCTTGCACAAGAGAAGATGGTTGTTGGAGGTCAATCATTCTTGCCACAGGAGTTCCTCAGGGAGTGTCCTAAGCACAACTATCTTGGAGCTGTTTCATTAATGACATTCCTGTCATCATTAGGTCAGAAATGGAGCTGTTTGATTGCACAATGTTTAATTCTATTAAAGGTATGCTGGCAGCAGTTAATTACTGATAATAATCATGTTATAAATGTGCCAATCAGTGACCATCTCTGGCCACTCACCATTGATATTCAGTGGCATTACAATTGCCTAGTCCCCCCCATCAGTATTTGAGGTGTCATCATTTACCAGCATCTCAACTGGACCAGCCATAGCCAGATAAATACTGCAGCCCCAAGAGCAGGCCAGAGGTAGAGTGTCCTTGGGTAAGTGATTTACCATCGACACCATAAAGCTTTTCTACCATCCACATTGTGCAAGTCAGGTGTGTGGTGGAATTCTTGCCTCTTCTAGATTAGTGCAGTTCCAACACCACTCAAGAAGCTCAACCCCTTTCAGGACAAAATAGCTCACTCAATTGGAACCCCATCCACCTTTCCAAATGCTTGATTTCCTCTACTGCTATTGCATCATATCTGCAGTGTGTATTATCTACCAAATGCACTGCAGCCACTCAGCTTGTTGACTTGTTCATCTCTCAATGACCTCTACCACCAAGAACAAGCACAGCAGGTACATGGGAACACCACTGTCTGCAGTTCCTCTCCAAATCTTGCACCATCCTGATTGGAAATATATCATTGTTGTAATTGGGTTTAAATCTTGGAACACTTGAAGGAATTCATTAGATCAAAAAGATAGCTCATCACCACCTTTTCAAGGACAAGTAGGGAAGGGCAATGAATGTTGGCCTTCCCAGTGACACATACTGAAAAATGAATTTGAAAAAAGGACAGCATAGGAATTTTTAATGAACAGTTCAACACAGGGATTTTGCATTTAAATAGTTGAAAGAGCAGAGACTATCAATATAATCGTATCAGAGAGTTCTGATTTACGGAAGTTGTACTGTTGCTCAACTGAAAATGGGTGCAATATCCTGGGCACCTGTCTTGATTAAGTGGCAATTATTGTGTGATCTGAATTGATTAGGCTCATGTTAATCAGATTGGTTTTTTATTGATCTATGTCTTCATTAGATTCACCTTCAGTTTCAAATCAAAGGTTCTATTCTTTTCAAGAGCCTCTAGCTCTTACTAAAGCAAGTTCAGGTCTACTCTTAAGTTTAAATATCTCAGCTCTAAGGAAATTTAATTACTTGGTAAGGATGTTTACCCTCAATGAGACTTTGGCATGGGTTGAGAAGTGAAAGTAATTTTTATAAGCCTACCCAGGCAGTTTAAGATAAGATAAGATGAGATATTTATTTATTAGTCATATGTACATCGAAACACATAGTGAAATGCATCTTTTGGTGTTACTGAGAATGTGCTGGGGGCAGCCCACAAGTGTCGTCACTCTGACACCAACGTAGCATGCCCACAGCTCCTAACCTGTACGTCTTTTGTTTTTTTGTTTGGAACATGGGAGGAAACCAGAGGAAACCCATGTAGACACAGAGAGAATGTACAAACTCCTTACAGACAGCAGCTGGAATTGAACCCAGGTCGCTGGTGCTGTAATAACATTGCACTAACCGCTACATTACCGTGCAGTTTGCTCATAGTATGTGACTCACAGGAGTTCACTGGATGTAGTGAGGCTTTGTTCAGTGCCGGTGAATATCAATGTTGAAGATGGTGCTAAGGGTACTTTCAGCTCCGACGCAGAGTGTTTGGATTGGCAGCTGGCCATTGGAATGTGGGGAGCAATGTTGATGAATATTTGAAATCAATTTATTTTGTCTTTTTTTTAAAAATAGTGATCTTGACGTCTTTTTAAAAAACTGGCTGTATCTAAAAGGTGCCCAAATTAACATTTTAAAAAAAAGACAAAATGAGTATATTACACAATGCTGCATTTCTACTAAGCCTGTTGAAATTAACAATTTCCAGTGCATAGACAGATACTAGTAAGTTAAGAGGAAAAATATGTTGTCAGTATATGTTGTCAATTTCAATGGTCACCAAGATGCTTTTCAAATGTTGCCTTGCTCACTCCTGTTTGAAGTTCAATGACCCAATGTGTTAAATTAGAGCTAAGCATCATCTAGACCTGAATTAATATCCATAGCGGTTCCCCTTCCAACCAAGGCTATCAGATAGTACAATATTAGGAGCAACACGTTTTAGTAACTTCTCAAATGTGTTGGCTTGGGCCAATAATAATTCTGCACTTAACTGACTTTCTGTTGGTCCAGCCACCGTGACCAGTCATCCTTAGTTATCTACTAGTTATGTCAACTGAACTATCATTCAAAGGTCAGATAACTACTGTTATTGTGTACTGATCTTTTCATTGCATTAGTAGGATTAAGAGTGCATACTTTTAAACTGTACTTCTTTCTTAAATAGAGCTGGAATCCTCTTTGGTTAAGGTTACAACTTCTGAAATGAAAAATTCCGTGGAAAAGAAATCTCAACACAAGACAAAATTGCAGTCTGAAAGGTATACACTATTTATTATACAGAACTCCTGACATTGAATTTTACAGAACTCCTCTTTAAAACTCTTCTCTTCGACACAGGATATGATGCTCTTACAAGGAAATATTTTGAATCAATGAAGTGTTATGGAACCAAAAGGGACTATTAGCTCCATTGAGACACATTGGCTCTTCACAGGCTAATCCCTCCAGTTTCAATATTCCATTCTTTCCCTGAAGCTATGTAAGGTATTTTCTCTCAACTGCCTATCCAGTTCTCTTTTTGTAATCACTTCCAAATTTGTGTTCTTGGTCCTTGAGCCATCTGCTGCTGGGAATTGTTCTCTATTTACCCCATCTGAATCTATCATAATTTTGTACACCTACAGTATATCAAAATTCCTTTTGAATTTTTTTTGATGAGGATTCTAGTTTCTGATAAAATTCCTCTTTCTTAGAACTATTTAAGTAAATCTCTGAACATCTCCCTGTAGGACCTTTTAGATCTAAAGTGTGGCGACTGGAATTTGAAACGGTACTTCAGTTGTGACCCAGTCTGCACTTTATAAAGGTTCAACATTACAGACCTTGTTTTGTGTTCTCTGCCTCTATCCTACGTGCTTTACTACCTGCTCAGTCAACATGTCCTGCCACTTTCAAAGATTTTTGTACATGTACCTTAACTATGCTTTAGTCAATATCATCTTGTTTTCTTCTTTCTGCCAAAATGTGTTACTTATCTAGATTTCACCTGAAGTGTATCTAACCATTCTGCCAGCTTAAGATTGCTTGGTTTGTTATTATTCACCACAGCTCTAAGTTTTATTTCATCTGTAAATTAAGAAATTCTCTTTTACACACCCATATGAGTACTGATCACTGGAGATCGTCATCCTCCAATCTGAAAAAGAACTTTTTGCTACAACTCTACCATCTATCCTTTTGCCAAAGTTTTATCTGTGTTAGCACTGACCCTTTTCAACCATTCATATGGGTCTTGTCAAATGCCTATTGAAAATCCATGTAGGTAGCATCTATTCTTTTCCTTTCATCAATCTCATCAAAAAATTTCACTCTGATTAGTTGAATGAAATTTGCCCTAACAAATCTGTGCTGGCCATCTTTTATCAAGCGCCTATTACTGCTTTCCTCTTGATTATTGTTTCTAAAAGCTTCCCCACCACTGGGGTTAAATTGTTTGGCTTTTGTTTCCAGAGTTGTCCTTGCACCCCCTTTTGAACAAGCGTGTTGCATTCAACATTTTCCAGTCAGTTCTTTGGCACCACCCCTGAATCCAGAATGGATTGGAAAATAATGACATTTATCCAATCAGTGGCCCGACCTGCCTCAGCAACCTAAAATGCATTCCATCCATACTATGACATGTTAACTTTAAGCACAACCAGCTTTTATAGCACCTTTTCAATTTTCACCTTGAATAGTTTTATTATCTCTGCTACTGAGATTTTTGGCAACATCCTTTTTGTAAAGATATAAGAAAATAGTATTCCAGTCACCCCATGATTCGTAGATCATTTCCTTGGTGTTGACTTGGCCCTAATTTTCTTAGTGTAGATTTCATATTTATATGCCTGTTTTCTTTCAAAAAAAGATCTTCTGGGTTCCATTTCACTTCAACTATTTTCTCATATTCTCTTTACCCATTTTATTTTTTGAATTATTTCTCTGCTTTTTGTTTCAGCCTAATTTGAATTTTCAATGTGAAATCTGTCGTGCCCATTTTTTTGTCATCTCGGGAGCTCTCAATTTGGTTTCCCCTACCTTTCCCCCTTTGGGAATGTACCTATCCTATACCTGAAATATTTCTACTTCTCTAAGGCCCAGTCATTCATTGTGTATATTCTACCATTATTAGTCCTCCCAAAGTGCATTACCTCACACTTACCAGGATTAAATTCCATCTGCTATTGCTTTGCCCATCCTGCCAACAGATCAATATCATCCTGTAGCCTATGACTATCCTCCTTGCTATCAACAATGTTACTGATTTTCAAGTCATCTGAAAACTTACTAATCATACATCCTATATTCATATCCAAATTGTTAATGTATATAAAACAAAAGGGAAGGGTCCCTGCACTAACCCCTATTATACACCACTAGTCACAATCATAAAAGCAATCCTCTATCATCATCCTTAGCCTACTTATTACCTATCCAATGTGCCAATTTGCCCTCAATTCCATGAGCTCTAACCTTTTGGACCAATTTCCCACGTGGGACCTTGTCAAAGGCTTTACTGAAATTTATGTGGACTATATCAATCACACTGCCCTCATCAGTAAATTTCGTTATCTCTTTGAAAAATTGAATCAAATTGGTCAGACAGAATCTGCCCCCTGGCAAATCGTCTCTCATCTCATTGAAGTTAGTCCTTCACTTAAGAAGTTCTACTTTTGAGTCCAACTTGTCCTTCTTCATTATTGACTTAAAACTTGTTGAACAGTGATCTTCTGAGGACACGACCTACCACATACTCTAGAACCACATTCACTGATGCCTCATTTCTCACTGGGTCAAGGTGTTTAAGTGATCCTGATTTATATGTGAACCAAGGCATTGAATGTAAGTAGGTTGTCTAACTTTGTGAGGTACTCCCTGCTCCTATCTGCACATGCAATCAATCAAGTAAGGGTTATTAGATCAGGTCTGCTAGAAACCCTAAGGAGTTCCTACTAATCACCCTGGATGATTGCAGACCAAGATCATAGGGAATACTACTCAGTCTTGCGCACTCAAACTGAGCTATTAAATGAATTTCAGACCAACTCGTGTTGTAGGCAGGTTAAATGTGTATACAATTGATTGTCAAAACATATTTTAAATGATTTCATTGTTTCATTAATAGTGACAGGTTTAATTTAAGTTTGCCAGCAGAGGATACTGAAGAACAGAATTTGCCTGCAGACCATAAGATCCATAAGCGGAAGAAAGTAAGTGTTTCAGAGTTTGAAAAGGCGGTGCAACAGACGCTCAACTATACAACAGGTATTAGTGGACTTATTGAGATGTCCTACATTTCTCAAATATTTTATTACAAAAGGTTTTGTTGCCCTCATGCATGTTAATATTCTTGGACAATGTTGATATCCTTTTGATTTGTTGTATTCTGACCCTGGATTTTACAACTAACTATAAAGCCTATGACCTAGTATAGCCTAAGCATAGAACCATATGGCTTAAATTATGTTGTTGCCTAAATTTTAATTGTCAGTGATATTTTGCATTGTAAGCCTATACCATACCCCTTGTGCATTATAGCTAGTATAGATTAAAAGGATATTTGTTGAACATGAATTTTCTGGTTGGATAAACAATGGTTACGGATGAACAGGAGTTACTCTTGAATTTCAGTACCCATACCCTCTTCCTTTAACAAAAAAGGACAATTGCAGATTAGCTATGTGGCCTTTTTTTGTAAACTAGGTATTGCCAGGTAGGAAATGACCAATATCCATGTAATTTGTCTTTTACCATTCTGGTACTCCTGAAAGGAAGTTGAATTGTAACCATACTTTATCAGGGCAACACTGTCTTTGGGATAATGATTGCAAAAAACATTGAAGTGAATGGAAATAATCTTCACATTTTATGTGATGAAGTGTCTATTTTGATTCTAGAACCTCAAGAAAGTGAGCAAATTGAACTGTGTGAAAAAAGCATAAGACCTCCAGATATTTCAGCAATAGTTGGGTAAGCCACACAATCAGATCAAATTGATGCTGATTTTATGTGATAGTTCTAGAAATCATTTTAAGGAATTTTTATGAATTTACCACAAATGTTGAAAGCCTATCCACACGAGTCAGGAAAAACTACCTATTGACTTAAATTATAGGATTTTAGAGTTTTGACTTGGACTTGAAATGTGGAATGTAACAATTAAAGTAACTGTTTTTAACTTGGCTTTGAATGTATCTTGTTCCATGATGACAGTTAAATCTTTCCAAGGCTTGTTTGTGACCTGAAAACTAAGCATAAACTTTGCATTGTTTTGAATTTTTGGGTTCCATTTGTCTGCACTTATTGGCTATTTCGAGTTGCCTTGTGGTAACAGAGGAACTGTTTATTTATGCTCCTAAGATCTGATGCAATTGGGTTTCTTGATGTCCGCTTCAGGTGGAGGATGAATGAGCTTCAAGGTTTCTTTCTTACTAAAAGAAAAAGTTTCTTTCGCTTTGGAAACAGGTTTTCACGACAGTGTGACAGCTTCATGCTCGTACTGATATTAGGTATTCATTTTAAGGTTTTTAAAACTGAATTCAAATTCTCAAATTTTCTGTTAGGAATTGAACCAGATTAATGGTCTAGGCCTCTGAGTTACTGGTCCAGCACACCATACCATGTTTTAGTTCGAGGTATAATGTACTATGTTGAAAAACATTTGTGAATGTAATTGGAGAATGGCTGCATTGTAGGAAGATGCTTGCAGTAGCTTATTAGAGTGAAAGTTTTCTACTGTATTTCATTAGCTGAGTTTACCAAGCAATAAGGCAGGCTTTGAATGTGGTTTCTTCCATGCTTATGAGAAGAGGGTGATCATTAGTATCAAAGTGAAAAATCGTGCTTCTGTTCAGTTAGCAAGAAAGAGATGTGACCCATCAATGCATGCCTTAGTGAAGGAAGTGGGAGGGAGGGTTTGGGTGTTCTAATATGGGCTCTGTGGCAGGATTAGGTCTTCAGCCAAGGCACCTTCTAAACCAAACGGGCACTAATGTTCTGAAGAAGATGAATGGACCTAAAGGCAGAAGTGTTTAGAATAAGTGCATCATGTTGTTACACCTTAGAACAATAAGTTTGTTATGTTGGGTACAAAGGGTTATACACAAGTAGGTGATCAGCATTAGCAATATAGAGGGGGGGAAAAAAAGATATACCTGGTTAGGAAAGAATATGACATGTCTGGATGTGAAAGAGACAACAAGACATACACGTGAAGGATATTGAAAGAAAGAATAAGAAAAGT
>JARFYF010000017.1:38072547-38084689 GCA_030265395.1 Rhina ancylostomus | reverse complement strand
TGAAATACATTTCTGTGTCTTCAAGAACCATCAAGGAAACAAATAAAATTTCCTATATGGGTATCAAATCCCTCTTTTTCTTCCTAGCTGTCTCCCCCAAGGTCACACTTTAGATGCAGCCAGAATACATATATTGCTAAATGAGATGTTTAGAGGAAAATAAATAAATAAATAAACACTGACATTTACACACCCCTAAAATCCTTTCCAATGATGTGAAATGATTTAGGAACAGAAACATAGTCTGAAAGAAAGTCAACAAAAAGACTTAAGTTTATCATTGAAGCTGCTATAAAATACATCCAAAAGAATTTTCTATCACAATGTGGTTGAGCAGCAAAGTAATTCCATCCATCCCTCTACAATGATTTTAGTCCATCATTCCAGTGCTACTTGGTTTACCTGAAAGATTTTGAGTGATAAGTGTGCTTTACCAATAATTCTTTCAGTGGAAGATGGTATCTTATAGCACTGCCTTGTAACTGATAAGTTAGACAGGCAGGTGCAGGTGCAGCCACATTGGATTTGCTTGATGTTCCTCTAAAATTAAACCAAAAATAATGATAGCAGTAAATTAGAAATAATTTACTTGTAAATTGCACTTTACAAGTGCAATGAACATATTAATGCAAAAAAAACTTTACAACTGAAGGCAAATCTAAGATTCTCTCTACAGGCAAAACTGATTGATTTTAAGCAATGGGTGAGCCACATAGCCATGAGAGTCCCAGGTTTTTATTTAGTTAGTTGTGATGTGAAAATCTCTATGTCTCAAATAGAAACAAAATACTCAAGTGTTTTGTCCCCCATTGTCCAGCAACAACTACTATAAAATTTGGGCATGTGGATGTGGGGCAATGCTCATCATCAAATATTGCTTGCACATCATGTCCATGCGGAGCAAAGCTGGGACACTGTTCAGTTCAACATTTGCCCTACACAGGTTCTGGCCAATGACAATCTCCAACAAGAAAGTTCAAGCACCTCCCCACTCCTGAGATTCAAAGGCATTTGCATCATCAAAAGCCCCCAGTGTCAACATCATAGGGAATCATCATCAACTAGAAAACTGACCAGCCCACCCACAGGAATAGTGCAGATGCAGAAGTAGGTTAAAGACCGGCTATTTTGCAGTGAATGGCTCATGTCGCTCAAATGGTTTCCACATCCCACATCTCACTCTCAAGGTTCAGTTATGAATATTTAAAAGAGTTACTGGGCTTGAATAACATCAATAATGAAGGCAATGCCTCTGTGGGAGGGGGAGAGGGAGGAAATATGTGAGAATAAAAATTCAGATACAAATAGATGGGAATAAATCAATATAGTGCAGGGGATGAGTATTCAAACAAGTAATTGGCATATTTGACCAATGACCTTTCCCTCTGCCACTCCCTCTCCCCCTCTGATTTGGTAATTGCTGCAAAAAAAACACTTACTTTCCAGTTCTGGTAAAAATGTTATCCTCTTTTCTGCTCTTTTGCTGATACAACTGAACTGCCACATTTTTGCTGCATTATAGTTTTTCAATGCTTGCATATTTTCCTTTAAATCTTAATAACCTACAGTAATGGTTGGACAAAGAATTGCAAGGAAGTAATCTCCTTGTCCTCTTAGCTGGAAAATCTAAAGGGAAGATTTTTTAAACACAGAATCTTTCAACCACTCAGGATGCCAAACTTGTCCAATGATAGCACTCCCAGCCATTTGTCATGTTACTCAGAATTACTGTACTACAAAAATATGGTTCTCAGGTTGCTAAACAGTAAACAGAGAATCAGGATAAAGATTAGTAACAAAGTGCACAGAGAAATTTCCCTTTATAGCATACAAAGAAGAGTCTTTTTTTAAACTTAAATAATACAAACATACTCTACTTTGTCATTACTTAGTAAAGTTTGTCATTACTTAGAATGAACTTAATGGAATTAGTCACAAGACTGATGATTTTTTTTTGCGATCTTACATTTGATCCTAAATGGTAAAGTCTATAACAATCTCTCTTTATTAGACTGATCCCTATTTAGGAGAGATTTCCATTAATAGAGTTAATGAAAGTCTCTCATGGCACCAACTGTTAAAAACATTGCTACCTATAGTTGCATTCATTAACCTTTAGGGCCTTCACAATTTGTCTTAGCCCACAATGGGACTGATCTAATTATGCCAACTGTTTTGTAGGTATGTGCAGATATTTAAGTCAAATATTCTCTCCTGATATTTAGTTTCTATTATAAATTCCTGTGATGAAACTATGAGGAATAGTCCAAAGAACACGAGTTGTGTGATCAGGACTTGGATTGCTTGCATCGGGTTTGCGGAAGGAACAAAAGGATAGGTGAGCTTGATAAAAGCTTTGGAAGTGCTGGAGGAGAAAAAACAGAAACTGCACAGATACCTGTAAGAGCAGTGGAGGAGAAAGAGGCAGCTGAATCAATCGACAACAACAATGACTGGCATTTATATAGAAGTTTAAAGGAGGAAAACATCTCAAGGTGCTTCTTAGAATCAAAACTAAACCAAAACAGAAATATCAGACTAACTAAGGAGATATCAAAGCACTGATTAAATATTTGGTTAAAGAAGTGATTTTAAGGAAAATCTCAAAAGGCACAGATGCAAATGTTTACATTGCAAATTATACCAAATTAGGCAAGGATTGAGAAAAATATAGAAATTTTTTATTAATGTTACACGATAGTCAAGTAGCTGTTAAATTACTTTCAATATAGTTAAGTGAAAGATAACACATTTTGGTAGGAATCAAGGAGTCTTTGGAAAACAAAAGTCTCAATAAAGATGAAGGAATAGATGAATTTGGAGGTGTAGGTGCAAAAATCATTAAAAAAAAACACAACATGGGCTGATTAGAGCATTAACGAAAAGCTAAGCATTGAGGCCATTTCTAGGAGGTGGAGGGAAGGTTGCAGAACTGAAAACTACAAATATTAAAACTTGCACAGAACGTTGATTACATTAGACTTGGAGTATTGTGAACAGTTCTTATTTCTAGACTATATAAAAGAAAATAACAAGAGGCATAGCAAAATGTACAACGGAGATTTACCGGAATGATCGAGGAGATCATATCCATCGGGAAAGAATGACACAGCTTAAGCACTTTCCTCCAGAAAGGACACTGAAGGATGAGCTGAGAGATTATGGAAGGATTCAATATGATAGTCACAGAGATGTTGTTTTCACTTATAGACCAAACCAGAGGCCATAAAGGTAATGGGGAATCTTGGAGGAACTTCATACATGGACCTGTTACAATGCTGCAAATACTTCAATATATTTCATAATAGCAGTAACAGTATAAGAAATGAAGTTGCAGAAGCTTAAACATTTTTCAATCATTGTGTAGCACCCAAAAGAATGGACAGTACTGGACTTTGTTTTAGAGGATACAACTGGGCACGTGGAAGGGGTAGCTGTGGAAGAGCATTCTGAAGGCATCAAAGTTCAGTTAGATTTAGCAGACAAAAAAAAAATAAAGATAGATCAGGATTAAAAGTTTTAAATTAGGTCAAGGCCAATTTAACTGTTATGCTAGTTTTCAGTAAGCAATGACTCAGTTTTAAAATTCTCACCCTTGTTTTCCAACATCTTGCTTTGCCATACCCCTTACAACCTTCTGAAGTAGTTGCATTTTACGAATTACATGCTCAATTTTAATCACTTTGCCAATGGCGTTCATAAACTGCACTTCACCTTACTTGTACACATGACAATGAACTTAACTTGACTTGCCTATTTGCCTAATATATTCAGTATGAGGTCAAAGTCACGATTACTTAGTGCAAAATAAGGTTATTCAAAAAAATAACAGAATAATATCACTCAGTCAAATTTTGAAGTCCAGTGGTTGCCACTTTTCAAATGAAATGCTGAACCAAAACCTGTTTACTCTCTCAGGTGAATGATCCCAAGCTATTATGTCTAAGAAGAACAGGGAAGTATCTCAAATCCCTCAGAGTAGAGGTAGGAGATAGAGAGTTATGTAACATGGTGTCATGACAACAACCTTTCTCCCAATGTTAGCAAAACAAAAGAGCTGGTCATTGACTTCAGAAAGTGGGGCGGTGCATATGTTACTGTCCACATCAACACTGCTGAGATTGAGAGCTTCACGTTCCTAGGAGTGAACATCACCAATAGCCTGTCCAAAAAGGTCACCAGCACCTCTACTTCCTCAGGCATGTCCCTGTCAACCCTTTTTAATCAATGCACCATAGAAAGCATCCTATCCAGACACATCACCGTTTGGTATAGCAACTGCTCTGCCTGTGACCGGAACAAATTGCAGAGATTTGTGGACACAGCTCAGCACATCGTGGAAACCAGCCTCCCCTCCATGGCCTTCATCTATACTTCTCGCTGCCTTGGTAAGGAAACCAGCATGATCAAAGACCCACCCCAGACATACTCTCTTCTCCCCTCGCCCACTGAGCAGAAGATACAAAAGCCCAAAAGCACAAACCACCAGACTCAAGGGCAGCGTCTATCCTGCTGTTATAAGGCTATTGAATGGTTCCCTAGTACGATAAGGTGTACTCTTGACCTCACAATCTACCTCGTTATGATCTTGCACCTTATTACATACCTGTACTGCACTTCCACTGTAGCTGTGACACTTTATTCTGCATTCTGTTATTGTTTTACCTTGTACTACCTCAATGAATTGATCTCTACGAACAAGACAAGTTTTCACTGTACCTCGGTACAAGTGACAATAATAAACCAATTCCAAGTATCGCCAGTGACCTGGTCAAAACGTATTCATCAAATCACAAGAGCAGATTATCTGGTCATCATTGCCTTACTATTTATGGGAGTTTGCTAGTTTCCTACATCGCGACAGTAATTACTCTGAACAAGGGCTCCACTGGCTTTGCAGCACGTCCTGGAAGGCGCGGTATCAGTGCAGCCCTCGTCACGGTGCTGAAGGAGCACTGCGTCTTCTACAGCAGGCTGGTCTCGGCGTTCCCCTGCCTTACCCTTGCTCCGGAGCCCGTGTTTTCGTACGCCCGGCTGAAGGCGCCGACATAATTCCTGCAAACCCAGCGCCGAGAGCAGCTGTTGTGTACAGCTCGTTACCATGGTAACAGGTCAAGGCCCTCCCTGACGCTGAGGACCCCTCGTTACTTCTGGTGCCTGTCACAGAGTAGTGGGAGGAACCCGCGGCCGCCGGACGCAAAATTATATTTAATTTAGCGAAACTTATATTTAATCGAGCAAGCGTGGTAGTTTCTATTTTTTTGGAATAATTTTATTTCGCACTAAGTAATCGTGACTTCGACCCTTCGAGCAGCTGGTACCGATGTTGACATTGCGATTGAAAGCGGCGGCCCGAAGTCGACCGACCCGCACTCCAGCTGTTTGCGTTCGCTCGGACTGCGGCGCCTTGAGGGTATTGTAGTGCCTTTTGTCTGGAGCCTGTGACGAAGACTCTCCCTCATATTACCCGTGAGCTTACCCTACCTCTGTGTCCTTATTTCTCCTGAGAAATACTTTGCGAGCAGGAGGGAAGCGATTCCTTTTTACTTTCTCCGCTCCTTTTCCAGCACCGTGTTTCTGACTGTTCGGGAGGGACTACAACTCCCAACAGCCCCAGCGTTGACGAACCTGCCGTTGCCCCTCCCCCACCCACTACCCCCGGCGTTCGGGTTTCCCCGACAGCCAATCAATTGCCGAATCGGCGTGTTTTCGCGTCGTCGTGCTGCTGCGTTGCATCCCGGGAGTTGTAGTCGCACTCGCTTTCTACAGCGCGCCCCGACCGCGGCGGATTGACTTCAAGCCCCGTCGGCCCCTGTGCGCAGCCCCGTGGCCCCGGGTGGTGCGGCGACCAATGAGCTGCCAGTGTAACCCGTTCGTTATCCGGGATATACACACAATAGGATCCAAGATGGCTGAGTTCGGAGCCTCAAACCACGGGGACTCTGCGCTGAATTATCAAGAAAAAGAGTTAAATGAAAGATTAAAGCGTTTGTATCCAGCCGTGAACGAAGACGAGACCCCTCTGCCTCGATCATGGAGCCCGAAGGACAAGTACAACTATATCGGGCTGTCACAGAACAATCTTCGCGTACACTATAAAGGTAATCTCTGTGGAATAATCTAGTTTAATCCTGTAAAAAAAAGAACCCGGTGGGTGATCGTGTTGTGAATGGTGATTTTTTTTCCCCCGTTCATTGGGAAGGAATGATTGGCACTGTGACAGGTAACGTTCTTAATGCTGATTGACGTCATTGATCTCTGCTTGTAGCTCCGGTAAATATTTGATTTTATTTGAAGATATTGTTTCAGCAATTTATACAATCACTCCTTTTTTTTACATATGTGATTTCAATGTGCCTCATTTCCTGGCGCCGTGCCCGCTTGTTGGAATGATTACCGAATGATTTCTGAGAAACAAAGTGCCTGCGGATTGTCTCAATGGTGGCAGTGCAGTATCATATTTTGTTAGTTGCTTAAAATAAACATCCCCCTTTTGGCTGAGCTTCTTGTATTGTTTAAAATTGTAACAATTTTGTTTGTAGTCCACTTACGATGAAGGCGATCCTATATTACCGCAGTGAAGGATATTTAGTTGATGGTTCGTCAGCAGTTAAGGTGGATTTACAAAAGAAAATGTGATTTTATTTTTCTTAAGGGTAATATTTGCTTTAAAACTGACGTAATTTGAATACGAAAACTGTTAGGTTTAAAGAATTAAGATGTTAAAATCTCGTAAGGTGTTTCCGAAGGTGATTGTTGTTTTCTTTAATCAGGACATGGAAAAAATCACAAAGATGCTGCATCAGTTCGTGCAACCCACCCGATCCCCGCTGCTTGTGGCATATATTACTTCGAGGTGAAGATCGTGAGCAAAGGCAGAGATGGGTAAGTCCATTCCTGCCGACACTGACATTACGTGACTCTTTCATGGCGGTGGACGATTCCTTATTTACAGCTTTCATTGTTCGCAGGTACATGGGAATCGGACTGTCTGCCCAGGGTGTCAATATGAACCGGCTGCCTGGTGAGTCACTGTTGTATTGTTATTGTTTGTATTCAAAGTACATGGTATGAGTAAAAAATAATCAAAACATATGTAGATTTATTTTGCTTGGTTTTTTTTCTGGAAAGTCTAGTTAATTGGTGGAGGGGGATGAAATCGTATTGATTATCTGAAAATGCCGATGACATAGTTCGATTTGAGTGGATCTCAAAAAAATTTTTCCCCATTTATCAAATCCAGTAAAACTGGGGTTGTGGTCACGTGCTCACTTCGGATATATTTGTTGACATTATTAGCATATGATCACGTGACAGCTGCGCGCAGTGCAGCAGAGACCAAAAGGATTCTGAGAGTTTTAATGCTAATCGGGCTTTGATGATATATTAATTTTTTTCAAAAAAAAGCAGTTATTCACACTGTGACCACACAATTCTACTGAACTATCCATTCTTATGATGTTTCTGCGTGCATGTTGATAAAATGACTCTTTAAAAACGAAGCAACTTGAAATTTTCTAGTCTTTTTCTCCTGAACAAAATGATATTTTGGCAATAGTGTAAATAAACATTTAATTCTTGTTTACTTTGACATCAGTACATGTTAGAACAGTTTT
This sequence comes from Rhina ancylostomus, assembly GCA_030265395.1. Taxonomy (NCBI): domain Eukaryota; kingdom Metazoa; phylum Chordata; class Chondrichthyes; order Rhinopristiformes; family Rhinidae; genus Rhina; species Rhina ancylostomus. The sequence continues at coordinate 38,077,073 of JARFYF010000017.1, read as the reverse complement.
ATTTATATTGCAATTTTGCCAGTTACTTATTTTGGTGATACAAGACTAAAGTAATTATTAACATATTATCTTTGCTTAAACTGGAAAAAAAATCTACTAGATACAAATAATGTAGACTGTTTAGCACTGATTGCAAGAGGCAGTGGAGAATATATGTAGCTTATGTGAGTGGCAAAGGTTTGATGATGGATTATAATGTGGGAAAATGTGAAATTCTCCATTTTGGCAGGAAAATTTTATATTAAAGTTTATTATCTAATTGATGAAGTTTTGCAGAGCTCTGACATACAGAGGGATTTGGTCTCCTGGTGCTTTATTTACAAAAGGCTAGGTTGCAGATACACCAAGTAATTAGGAAAGCTTGTAGAATGTTGTTTATTGATCGGGGAATTGCATACAAAAGTAGGGAGGTATGCTTCAGTTATGTAGATCACTGGTGAGACAATATTTGATGTCCTTGTTTGAGGACTGATGTAAATACATAGAAAATAATTCAAAAAAGATTTACAAGATTGTTACTTGGAATAGATGAGTTGCCTTAATGAGGGAAAGTTGGAGAGGCTAGGTATGTATCTGCTGGAGTTTAGAAGTGTAAGAGGTGACTTGATGGAAAGAAAAGATCACGAGAGTTCTTGACATGGTGGATGTGGAAAGGATATTTCTTCTAGGCAAATTTGGAACTAGAAGTCACTGTTTAGAAATGAGGCATGTCTATTTGAAATAGACTTTATTTTCTCTCAGAGGCTCAAGTCTTAGAAACTTCCTGAAAGAGTGGGGAAAGCAGTGTCTGAAAACGTTTAATATTTATGGTATAGGTAGAGTTTCTCGACAAGCATAGGCGTGAGAGGTTTCTGGAGGTCGGTGTTTCAATCAGTTCAGCCATGGTCTGTGAGGAGTTGAGTGGGCTTCTCCTCATCCTGATTCCTGTGTTTGTAATTTACTGGTTCTTCACTGGAAGAAATTTTGGCACACCAAATATGTAATTCTTAAATATAACAAACTGCTATGTAAAGCATTCTTTCCACTCCCCTGAGAAAAGGCCGTTGTCGCTGATATCATAACCAACATTCACTTGATGTCTTGTTCATGTGACTACCATTCACATGTGAATCTTGACAGTAAGTGAGAGTAGGGGTTATCATGTTGAGCCTCATTGCACCCTTCCCAGTTGTTGCTCTGTTTTGAGTTCTTGAAGCAGGTTTTGATTTCCATTCAGTGCAAAACAAATATAGTAGCGATTTTTCTTTTCTCTTTCATCTTCTCCCCGACATCCTGTTCCCATATTTTTCCAAAAGTTGAGGATAGGGGCTGTGCCTGAACTGTTATACCAGTTGAGATAGCTTACTCAGAAGAAATTAGAGAGTGAAATGAGAATCTTGTAGCACAGAAATACTGGCTTCTAGGAGCTATCCAACTTGTCTGACTTCCCTGTTTTTTCTCAATAGCTTTGCATATTATTTGTTTGTTTATTTATCTTGTTCCCGTTCAGAAAATTTGTATTGAATATGCATCTACCACCCATTCAGGCAATGTATTCTATAATAATCCATTACTCCATCAAAAATATCCTTGTCTTCTGATTATTAGTGTCATAACTTGAAGTCCTTTGATTTGTGAACATTATGCTAGTTTCCTTTTATTCACTATATTAAAAGGTATCATTAATTTGAACACCTGTAATGTTTTCCATATATCTTTTAACGCCCTAGGAATATTGGAACATCAGAAGGTTGTATTTAGTTATAGGACCACTCGGAATGCCAAAAAATTTTCTGGGATAAGAATAGGAACCATTTTACTAAGATTTTGACATCTGAACAATAGGATCCATGTGGTTCCTCTTGATGTGGGGAAAACATCCTGAATTTTCTATCGACAATAATGAACAGAGCTATAAATAAAAGAGCTGGAACAGAAATTTGAAGGAATGATTTTAAAGCAAGAGATAGAGGGCAAGGAAATTGACTTGGTTTTGAATGAAGGTCCAAAACATAGAGGCAAAAATAATGGTTGGAAGTTTTGGTTCCACTTAAGGAGTGGGAAGTAATATTGAATCTAAGGAATAAAGCATGTGATGTGAAGAATACAGCTGTAGTGAGTTAAAAGTGTTTGCAAGAGGAGGGCTGGTAAGTGTGCAGGACTAGAAATGAGAGGTAACATGGGCCATAAATATTCTGGTATAATTGGTATTTATTAAAAGCATATAAGAGCTCAAGAGCATTCCAGGGAGTGAACTCGTGAGTATTGAAGCAGGCATTGGTTTTGAGCAACATGGAGAAGAACGGCAGACTGGCTGTTTTGTGGAGAAAAATAAATGGGACTTTGACAACTGACCTGCTAAATTTGAATGAATGTTCATTAGAAAACTAAAATAATGCAATGAACTGAGTAAACATCCAAGGAAATGGAAGTAATAAAGGAATTCATTCTGTTTAACTTTGAATTATACATTCGAGGAGGTGAGCATCAGACTTGTGAGTTCATGTGTGCAAAAGTGGCATCTGTGCTAATCTTGCTTCCATTTCTTGGTTTATGCCCTTGTAGGCTATTTCATATCAAGGGCTCATCCAAGTACTCAATAATATGATGAAGTTTCTGACTCTATTGTTCTTTTGGATAATGCATTCCAGATCTTAATTCTGTGCTTAGTAGCATTCTCCGAAATCAAAATATTGCAAATGCTCCAAATCTGAAATAAAAAAGAGAAAATTTTGAAAATACTCAGCAATTTAAGCTGCACCTTGGGGAAAATATGAGAGAAATGGTTCATCAATGACAGTTCTAATGAAGTCCTCATTCTGCAACGTTAACTATTTTACTCCACAGATACTATTTGATATGCTGATTATTTCTAGCATTCTCTTTTATTTCAGATTTTCAGTAACTGCTGTGTTCTATATCTTACCATTATTACATTCCCTCTCTCCCTCTCTACATGTTCACTAGAAAGACCAATCATGACAAATAAGCCTTTGCCACCCTGTCTCAGGTGGCACCCATCTGTGTCAGCTTTGTTCTCTTGGTCTCCAAGTTTCACAGTCTTTCTTCTTGTTTTTTCCACTTGCTGCCTTTCCGCAACTTAAAACGTGCTTGTTTTCTCACTTTTCCCAGTTCAACCCAAAACGTTATCTTTTTTTCTCTCTCCACTTGATTAGCTGAGTACATCCAACATTGTTTGTTTTAATATCTGGTATAACCTCCTTGCACTAAACTATCCACCCATCCTGCTACTTTCAGGTATCTGTTGACAAACTCCTCTAGATCTCACCGTTTCTCTGCACATCTTGGTACAATGTCACTTTTGTTATACGTTCCTGTACCTTGTTTTTCTTCTCTAAATTCATTTCCTCACTTCTCCAGATTGAAACCTGTTTGGTATTTTTCCACCCATCTGATCAGTTCATTCACATTTTAGTCCAGTCCATAACCTTCCGAACATACTTTTAACTACACTCTTTTTGCAGCATTTGGAAACTTAAGGATAATTATTGAGGATAGGGAAGACCCTCTTACTACATGTATCTATTTTGGTATATTGCAGCCCTGAACTGCAGTGTATGCATTAATCCAACCCTTTTTTGGGAAAGACTGCAACTCCTTTTTTTTTCCTAAAGATTGAGAATCTTACTTGCATCTTCCACCTTAAACACATTTTTTTGATCTCCTGTAAGGCCCTCTCCTTTACTTGGTTGATCTCAATCTAATTATGAAATGTCTTTAGGTTTTTCCCTTCACTCTTTCTGCCAATATTAATATATACCTTTATGAAATTTCTTTTCTGCAGTATTGAGCTGACATATACTTTCCTGTTTTTGGTTTGCCAGGCCTCATGGGCATCTAGATTTGAGGCTTCCACCCTCTTTGTGGTAACATATTTGCTGTGAGTCCTTGACTGCTACCACTGGTCTGACAGTGGTTAGCTTGAAATAGTTGTTGGTAGCCATATTTTCAGTCTTAGATCTTGCCCTAGTAAAATTAACCTTTTCCAGATTGAGAATATTGTTCTTGGTCCACTTTTGCATTTCCATACAATAAGTTAAATCTGACTAATTTATTGATTACTGAAACAGTCTCCCTCTGCTGCCCATGTCCAATTGCTCAAGTTCATTTTCTAAAATTACAGAACTCCGCCCCCCCCCGCCCCCCCACCAACCTTTTGTTGGAAATAACAAAGTACAGGGAACATGTTTAGGCACAAACTGGAAAGAGAAATAAGGATAATGTTTTGGGTCAAAGACCTTGATTTGTTGATGGCCTTGTTACATATTTCATGAAAAGTTTCTCCTGAATGCATTTTAAGTATTCTATTCATTCTATCACCTTTTGCGCTGATTATATCTAAACATGCAGGTGGTTGAATCCTCTGCTGTTAGTGTTTGTCTCACTCTTCCCCCGATTATATTTGGCTCTGTTATGCACTTCAGCAGTGTGTTTGCTTGCTTATAATTTGTTCTTCATTTCAACTAAGGCTAGGTAGGGCCTTTCTCTTTGGAGCGTAGGAGGAGGAGGAGAGACAACTTGATAAA
>JARFYF010000017.1:38024018-38045333 GCA_030265395.1 Rhina ancylostomus | reverse complement strand
CTTCTGTCTGATGCAACTAGAGGTGGAAGTAAAGTGTCTTGCCCAGCTAAGACCTAGTTTTTAACTGAATGTATTTGGAAAAAGATTGTTTATCAGCTGTCTGGGCAATCAATACAATTTGTTTCAAATTGCTTCAGTTTGCAGTTGATTTAAGCAGTTGTTCAATAAGACATTAAAGCCTGTGATGCTTCACATTATGAACTCTGTTTCATGTCCCTTTATGCATGTAGGTTGAGGCAAAAACAGCATTCAAAGTAACCCCAAACATTCTGCAGGTTTTCATGACTTTTTAATCTGTGTTAGTGTCTGTATCTTACAAAACTGATTGTGCCATAGTTCTTTAATTGGATATGATGATTGAAATGGAAGCTGTCGAAATTCATTTTCCTCACAGTCACATTGTTGTCCAAACTGAATTCCTGAAAGCTATTGTATTGCGGAGATGGTCTGAAATGCTTGCTATTAATTAGTTTTGCTGTGTTCCATCCAATCCTATCCCGTTGCTTTTCATTCTTTTATTTCTTTTTGGGATTATCTTTCTCAAAAGTTTAATTTGGCCCAGGTAGAGTCTGGTACTTAGGCTTGAGATTTGTTCAGAGTCTCTGGTTAAAACCTTTCTCAGTATTCTAGCTGACCATATTGTGCGAATGTGACATTTAAATGAGTATTATATGCTGTTTGTTTACTGCATACCCAACACCTCTGCATGCTAGATCACTATATGTACAAAAGTATCAACCCACAGTCTTCTGCTCAAATCTGGTTGAAGCATTTGGGCTCCTCAACACTTAAGATATCCTTTATTGTTTGTTGTATTTAGTTTCTAATAATGCATACAAGGAAGACTAAAACTAGGGGGAGCAAATTAGATTCAACATGCTTAAACAAAAGAGGATGAGCAAACTGTTTATGTGTTAGTCATGCTTTTTGAAAACTCTGTAGATTGAGGAATTGTCCCCTTGGAGTAGAAGTCTTTCAGTGTCACCTTAAGCAGCAGAAAAGTTGTAACTCCTTGGCCAAACATGGAGAAGCCCTGAATCAAGTTTAATTATCTTTATAATGAAGTGCTGTTACTGGAATTAGTATGATGGGTGATGAGCATTTTTAAGTGTTTTTGATTTTTTTTTGTAGGTAGCTATCATTCTGTCTTGTTCTAATGATCCTTAAAAGGAAAGGAAATGTAACCATACAGTCCTTCAAGGATATAAGTGTAGTTCATTTTTGCTGAAAAGCTAAAATGTTTAAAACTGTTTGACCACATTTGTACACTATCCAAGATTAGATTATTTCCTTTGTGATCATGTATATCTGTTACTAACAAATACTTAGTGAGTCAAGCCCCATTTCTCATCTGTATCTGCAGCATCATCCAAAAACATATGTTGGAGATTTCCTGTCAAGGGGAATTATTGTATTGATGTCACCATCTTGGCTGATGCTAAACTGCCTCAACTCAGAGCAGAATTAGAGATGGAGTTGTGTCCATGTGAACTTAAACCATTGGAAAGCATTCTGTATTCTCAATGGTTGAATGTTTGATATTGTTTAAACATCAGAAGCAAATTGGTTAGCACGGATTTGAAATTGGCCTTGTGTTTGTTCTCAGCCTTGCAGCATTGCACATTCTCATCAATCTGATAAAAATTAGATTTTTTTTGATCACAAGACAAAGGAGCAGAAGTAGGCCATTCGGCCTATCGAGTCTGCTCCATGAGTTAAACTATTCCTATTTAGCCCCAATTTCCGGCCTTTACCCCATATCCTATGATTCCTTGACTAATTAGATACCTATCAATCCTCATTAATCAATCCTAATCTAATTAGATACCTGTCAAATACCTATAACAACGATATAACTGTTGGCCATCACTGTTCGCACTTTAAATTGACAGCAATCTCTTGGGTCTGCAAGTGCATAGTTAAATGCATAAATCCTTAGGTTTCTGTCATTGATACTCTGCTGCTGCACAGGTGAGTCATTGATTTGAAGGAAACTTCAATTTCTTTTGTGCTAGCTTAACTATTAAAACTATTAAAATGGTTTAACCTTGTGTAATGTGGTCTAACTGAATTTTTCAAGATATACTGCAGAATAGCTGAATAACCTCAATGGCTCATCTTTACAATTTCTAAAAGTCTGAAGCACCATTTCCTCCATTTTATGATCAAAAATTCTAGAGGTTTTTTTTAAAGAAGTATAATATTTTAACCATCTTAATCTCAAATGTGTGGCCCAATATTTATGTTGTTTTCTGGAAAATGTTTAAAAATTAAAATAAAATGACTTTTGTATCTATCTGTGATTTTTTTAGTACTTTTTTTTTGCTTGGTGCTCAGCCTGTTTGAATACATCAATTTCTCATGTAGTTCTGGTTGTTGTAAGTCTTGATCAAAAAGGTGATCAACTACACAAATCTTGTTTAAGATTTATTGACAAAATGCTTTGATATTGGCAACAAGCACCATCTTATTGCCACTGACCAGAAAATCCAGGCCAATGAGTTAAAAGTCCAATTAGCTACAAATTTCATAATAGCACTATGTTGGAAATGATTCATCTTGATTTAGATAACCAGTAGTATCAGTTACAAATAATCAATTAGACACAACTCAACAAATGTGAGAAAATAATCCTGTGAAGAATATTGTAGACAGCCCTGTGTTAAGACCTTTTAAGTAACATTGTTCTGTTTCTTTTGAAAACTTCAACTGAGCCTAAATTCAGAATGCTTTCTAACTGAATACATGGGGGATAATTTATGGATTGTTTTCTAATGTGCTTTTACCTCCATTCTTCAGATCATTGCTTCTTCATAAACATTACTCCTAATTTTCATGGCTTGAGTATTTGGTTAATTTTTTTCTGACTTCATTTCCTTCCATTATTTCTCAATTAGATAACAGTATTGGCTCTTATTTATTGATTTAATAGCTAATACCATTAATTGCTTTTGTTTGAGCTGTTTCAATTGCCAGTGATTTCTTTTTTAGTAAGTATTTGCATGAAGCCATAAATGTGGCTTCTGCAACATTTTATCAGTGCTTCGTTCATATTGATCTATTGGTTCATATTGTTCTTGAGACTTGAGCTGCATTTCCATTTACTTTGGGACTGCTGCTATTGATAAAACGTTTTTTTTACTCTTGAATTTAAGTCTCCTCCCTGCTGCACCTTGTTTAAATTTGCAATTTTTTGGTATAGTCATAATTGCTATTTTTAGTTCTAATGCACACACAGCTTCCTTAATTGTTTGCATTCCTCAGCCATTCAGTATGTGTCTATCTTTAACTGATTCTAGCAAAGAAATACTTTGACTACATTTTAATGACATTAAAACGGCATTGTCTGCCACACCAGTACTTTTAAAAAGACTCCTAAAGATTTAAATCTTCATTTGTGAGGTGCCCAGAGCACCATTGTTGGATTTCACTGCGTAAAGCTGCCCTGTGTCAGTTTCAGCACACAGCAGTCTATTGATGTATCGCAAGATCTCACAGCTGTAGGGACTTAGCCTCACAGTTGCAAGCTCGGACCAGCCTTTAAAGGGACGTACACAACAAGTAGTACTCTTCCAGCTATTGGGGTGTGATGCAGCTTCAAGAATGGATGTTGCAATGATTGGTGAAGGATGGTCAGGCTGGTCAAAAACATTTCCCACGGGCATGTTTATTATCAGATATCTTTATTAGTCGCACATACATCGAAACACACAGTGAAATGCATCTTTGCATAGTGTGTTCTGGGGCAGCCCACAAGCGTTGCCATGCTTCCGACACCAACATAGCATGCCCACAACTTCCTAAGGGGGCCAGAGCTACAATTGGGCACTTATCTTAGACAGATATTGCTACTATATATTATTAGAGTGCAGTCCATGAACTTGGCAGGGGGGGCGCACTGTGGAGTCTGCAATTCTAATGAATCGCCGTGTACACTTTACTTGCTCCTGAGAACAGAAGGAAAGAACAAATAAATTCTTATCCCAGTGAAAATGGAGTTTGTGGAATCTCCCTAATGCAGCATTGAGTAGCAAATTTGAAATGTGGTAGACATCTGCAGCTGCAGCCTGGAATAACACTAGAGTTAGGAAGTTGATTTCTTATTTTTCCTTGTGACACAGAAGGAGGCCATTCAACCCATTGAGTCAATGCTAGCTAGTTCTTGATGCAATTTCACCAATCCCATTCCCTCAAATTACTTCTCTGTAACATTCTCTCTCTCCTATCCATCAACTCCCCATCCTTCTACACTAGGAATAATTTTCGATCACTAATTAACCTACAAAATTAGCATATCCTTGGAATGTGGGAGTTAACTGAAGTACCTGTGGGGAAACACTTAGTCATAGGGAAAACACAACAAACTTCACACTGACAGCACCAGGTATTAAAATCAAACTCAGGCAGCAGGAGCAATGAGGCAGCATCACTACCTATTGCTCTGCCAGCTAAATGACTGTAAAAATTTCACAGGCAAAACATTCAAGGTGTGTCTGAGTCTGTATTTGAGATTGCAGAACATCACAGATGTAGTAGACATTGAGTGCATAAGATCTTGCGTGATGAGTGTTCAATACCACTTCCCACAGAGTCCCTGTCATTGCCCATGATGTCCCTGACATGAGGTCCAGCTACAAATAGTTAAGGTTTAGATGCAGACAAATAGTCATTGGAAATCATTTCTGATTCTGGAGAAGAGTTATTGAACATACAGAGAAAGCTGACTTGCATGTAATTAGCATGTAAAATAAGCACATACTACTCTACTCCATAGTAATCATATTTTCAGTTGTACAACACTTTTTAATGACATTGTGAAAAGAAAATTTCCAGGCCACTTTCTCAAAGGATAAACATTTCACTAACTCTATTGAATAAAGATATTGAACAATAATGAATATCGTGAACTGCTGTTACCCTCAAGTTCCATCAGTAGTACCTTCTATTCTACCACACTGCCTATTTTTTATTTATGAAACCATTTAAGATTAGTTTAGCCACTTTTCCTTTAACATTTTTAAAGCTTTCTGAGAGTCCACCAGTGCAATGTTTCCTACTTCTGTTGTGATTACAACTTTGACAAATGATCTAAGGATGATTGCAAAAATGTATTCTAAATCACTTCTTTGGAATGGGGGAGCGACGTGGAGTGGGGTTACAAGATGAGGTTTAAGTAAAATGAGCATGGAACCTTGTTTATTAACTTGACCTGGAATGTTTTTAATTTGGGTATTTCAAGCAGTGACATGAGAAAAGTACTCATGTACACCTTGTTTGTTGCTTGAGGGGAGAGCAGTTGAAGGTGAATTAAGATTAAGTGAGCAAATTAACAGTATGTTTTATCTTGTCTTGGTATTGTATTCCTTTCAGTTTAGCAAATAATAAAATTGTTCTTATTTCAAAAATGAATGAATAGGAAACTTATTTGACATAACCTGCCTTTCATAATTAATTTTCTGGCTTAGTCTGTTTTGTACCTAGTTAGAACTGCCAATTATAGTTAAAATAAGCAACACCTATTTTGAATTAAAAAGCACAATGATCACCACTAACTGTAAAAATCCATTTGCTTGCGAAGCACTGATTCTTTGAAACTTTGTTTCTTTTCCTGAAGAAGCTAATTCTATCTGATCTATGGTTTCAGTGGAACCGGTAAGGCTCACAGGATCGTATCCAGGATCGTGAACTCTAGCTGATAGCACTGTGTCCTACGGGGTACTGATGACAATGAGAGAACCTGAAGTTAACCATTACTTTGGGTGAGATTGGCTTTCTCTCCAATGGCTAGAAATTTTTTAGCCATCTGATTTCTAGGGCTAAATGTTACAGCAGGGCTAAAACTTCCTGATAGGAATTCAATGAAAAGTGATCTAAAATCCTCATCTTTTAATAATTTGATATAATTTATTAATCACCAATTTTCCTAAATTGGGTTAGAGTGTAAACACCAGAAATCAAGGTAAGAATGTTACGGAAGTCTCTTGTTTCAGTTCCTGTGTTAATCGAAGCCTTTTGAGTTATTTTTTAATTTGTTTACGCAATGTTAACATCAGTGTCAATGCTGGCATTTATGATTCATCCTATTTGTCCCTGAACTGACAAGGCAGTTAAGTGGGTCTGCAGTAGTGTAGGAGACCACACTAGGTGGGGATGGCAGATCTCCTTTCTTGAAGGACATTGGTATGCCAGATGGGGTTTTTACAACCGTCCTGTTTTTTTCATGATTACCATTATCAAGATAAGCTTTTTAAAATTTTGATATTTAAGCTTCCCCACCTGCCATTGTGAATTTGATCTTGCATCTCAAGCTGTTATTCTAATAATTTAACCATGATGCTACCGTACCCATTTATTTACATAGTAGGCACAACATCACAACAAAATTGGTAATCCTTTCAAGTTTCCAATATAAATTTGAAAGTCAGAAAAAAAAACTGCAGATACTGGAGATCTGAATTAACAAATGTTTGAAGCATTCAGCAGGTCAAGCAGTTCTGATGAAGGATTTTTGACCTGAGACATTAACTTTATTTCTCTTTCTACAGATGCTGCCTAACCTGCTGAGCATTTCCATCGTTTTCTGTTATTACTTGAGCTTCTAACATAAACTTACTGAACTTGTGAAATGCTCATTTCAGTGATACAGGATAGAATCACAAAGGTTACTGTGGAAGGAGGCCACTTGACCTGAGGAATTCATATTGACTCCACCAAAAGCAATCCAGCAGGTTCCACACCCTTCTGTTTCCTCATCGCCCTGAAAACTTGTTTCTTTTCATGGAAAGAAATTTTCCTGTTGAATGGCACATATGAATCACCCAGTAATCACCTGACAGTGCTTTCCAGATCCTAACCACTCTGTGCATAGATTTTCCTCCCCCCACCTTTTTTGCTTGTTTTGTTTCTCACCTTCTGGTTCTTGACCTTTCTCCATATCTCTGTCAGATCCCTCATCAACTAATCCTGACCCAAAGACAACAACCCCAACTTCTTTGGTCTTCCCATGTAATTACAGTTCTTTATCTATGGAATCATTCTTGTAAATCTCTCCTGTAACCCTCCAAAGCCTACATAACTATTATAGTGTGCTGCATAGAACTGGGCACCAGACTCAAATTGTGGCTGAACTAGTGTTTTACAAAGGTTCATCATGACATCCTCGTTCTAGTGTTTTGTACTCTGTTTATAAAATCTATGATCCATTGTCCATTTATGACTACTTTCTTGACCTTCTCTACTACTTTCATTGATTCAAGCTCACATGCCTTTGAGTATGTGTCCCCGTTCCAGTTTTAGAAGCAGACCTTCTATTTATATTGACGTTTATTTTTCTTCTTACTGAAATATAATACTTACTAGATGAAACTTAATGCAAAAAAACTGCTGTGTGTTCACCCATTTCATCAGCCTGTATATATTCTCTTAAAGTCTGTTACTATTCTTTCACAGTTCAATGCGCTTCCACATTTTGTGCTTAAAGTTGATTTTTGGTTTGATATTTGGTTAATTGGGATATTGTTATAGAATACTTGTAAACCTATGTGAGTTGTGCATTTATTCTTTCTAGGTGACACCTGCGTTATGGATGGGGAGTTGCTTTCCTAGAAAACTAGCTGTATCGCAATATTCTGTAACACGAAACCGCCTCATCTGCGCATACATAAGGAAACGCGAGTTTTTCTCACACATTCCATGAAAGTGAATTTTATTCTGTATCTCAAATTTTTGGGCAGTAATTTGCAAATTTAGTAAAGGCAAATTTCTGTAACCTGAATGGCCAAAACGTGGGCTCGCCTGTATTATCCAGTAGTTCTCTGGTAGGATTGGGAACTGAGCTGCTTAATGATGTGACACATTTTATAAGTAAGGAATTGTGTTTCTTAAGCACTGGTGTTTGTGGTATTGATAACAGGAGCGTAATTCACCATTGTCCGGAAAACATTTTTCCAGTTGGGCAAAATTAGTGTGTACTGTGAACAAAGCTTTGGATTTGACATTCTGGTATTGTAACACATTGTATATTAGGCTTCTATATTTCTGTTCTTTCTTCCATCTTTTATTTGGTTCTGTTCACTGAGATGTAATGGTACATGAAGGTAAGTTGTGGTTGGGTGGCTAGCAAAATAAGAACATAACATGCAACTGTAGTAGCATCGTTGGGTACATGTAAGGTTACACTAGTTGTAGGATAATGGAAAAAGAGTGTTCATTTTATCTGGAAACTCCTTGAGGTTTAGAGTTTTCATTCAGCATAAGATAGTAGTGGATAACTTGCACATGCTCATTGTAAACTTTAAAAATATTTTTGAAATCCCTTGGGAAGAACAGAGTACTGAGTTTTATGAAATTTTTGACCAACATCTTCCAGAAGGGATATCCAAGTTATTATAATGGGCAAGCACCTTGATGAATTCTTTTCTATTCCAGATTTGAGGGTTCCAGTGCCACCTCAACTGTTATAAGCAGAGTAGAAATTTAAATTTTGGGTATGATTTTTTTTTCAACATTCAGCATCATATACTACTGGGTTAATTTTCCATTAGATGCATGTGTAATCCATTTAATAAACATTTTCAATGCTTTATGTGGGTTTATCCACTATTTCTAAAGAGAGAAGAGTCTAGTTTACCAGATTTATGACTAACTTTCTATATTAGTGTAACTTTGCTATAAACTATGAGCCATTGTTTGAATTGCATTTCTTCTTTGAACAAATGGTACTTATTTTACTTGCAAATCAAGATCTGCCAAGCATATTCATGTTGGGTTATCTTGAATTATTGTAAATTTATGATTTTCCTTGGAATGTGTCGTGTTCTTCAATGTCTTGGCTATTAACTCTTGTTCTTAATCTAGCATCAGCTGATTGTGATATTTGTGGCTCAGGAATTGTATTTATGTCCATGCATAAAATGATGAGACAGGTTGCGCTACAGAGATTTGAATAATAAATAAAGACTGAAACTCCAGCTCTCTATTGAGGGAGGACTGTTACTATCAGGTGGATCCAGCAAATTCTATGATGCTGTTTTGGATAAGACCATGGAAGATCTTCTTGGTGTTTCGGTCAATATCATGGTTGCGGGTTCGAACTTCCATGTTCTGGATTCCCCCATTAGTGGAAAGTTTATCTACATCTGTCTTACAGAAACAATTTGTCATTCTGAACACTTTAATTAGATGACTTTTTAACCATACTCTTTTGTTACTCATCCTCAGTTTATTGTTTAGGATTTAGCTGGGGGTTGCAGTCTCGAGGACTAAAATTGTCACATCTGGACCTCAAATGAGTAATGTGCAAGTAAATCAGTGTTCCATTAGAAAGTAGTTAAATCTTGGGCTGAATCCTATAGCCAGCAATTTATAGGGAACCACTGGAGTTCATATGTTCAAAATGAAATGAAGTACAAAGTCCAGACCTTGCAGATTTGGGAGACAAAATATGTCAATTCAGTCTCACTACATGCGATTGAGTAATAGTCATATACCATGGCAGGCCAAAAGACCTGTTTCTGAGTCCACACTGACCATCAAACACCCATTTACACCAATCCTATTGTAACCAGTTTTATTCCCCAGATTCTACCACTCACACACTAGGGGTAATTTACCTACAAACTTGCACATCTTTGTGGGAGAAGCTGGAGCATCCAGAGGAAACCTACTCAGTCACAGGGATAGCATTCAAACTCCACACACACAGCACCAGAAGTCAGGATTGAACTCTGGTTACTGGAGCTATGAGACGGCAGCTCTACTAGCTGCTTGACTGTACCACTTGAGATGTTGATAAATTTGAGTCCAGTTACTCAATGGTGAGCATCATTACCAAAAAGTATTTATTAATAAACATATTTTCAGCTGTATTAATAAATCTGCAGCAGGTTACCACTTTTAACTAAATCGGTAAATATTTTTAAATGGGAAAATGTATATTCTATTATGCTTTCCAATTGTGCTGATTCATGGGAGATTTTGTTTGTGATTATGAAAATGAATTTGAGTAAATATGAATGTTAACTCAATCAACACAATTTCAGTGGCATTTTCATCTTTTGTCAATAAACAAGTACCAAAATCAAAAACTTAGAACATTATTATGCTGTTTACTGGAGCATTTAAACATAGTGGTTCAAACACATACAGGAAAGGAAGATCTTATGTTAAACTGAGGGAGGAATTCCATTTGTCAGATCATGTATTTACCTTCTGGAAATACACATTTCAAAAATCAACATATACACTTTAATTTAAGGACAAAAAATGCTGGGGTTTCTCAGAAGGACATGCAACATTTGTGGAGAGAGTGAAGGAATTGGCTTTTCAGATCAATGACCCTGAGTTCAATGTTTGTGTTTGGTGAGGACTTGCCTGTTCATAAAATTTAATGTCGCAGATTAATGTGGTAGGATCACTTGATGCTAAATAGACGTACTGTTGGAGGGCACTGACAGTTTGCTTACAATTTCTCTACTAACTTGCTGCATCGTGGATTGGGACTGTGACAAAGGATGGTCTCAATTCTAATTGTCATGAAGAAACTGTACAGCAGAAAAATAAAATAAGACTAATGTGCACTGAAAAATATAGTGTTTTATTTCCAATCAGAACAAAAAGCTTCATCTGTGTTGGTTTAATTGTTCATGTGATAATGAAGCTTTTTTAAAATGGAAAGACAAAACCATCTTTCTAACTACCCCCTCCCCCACCAAAATCTGGGAGAAAAAAAACATTCTTGCATGCAAAATCATTTTGAAAATATGACTAACTTGGAATGGATTGTAAAATATTGAAATAACAATACTTTTATGTGAATTTTTGGGGTTTTCTGGATTGAATACACAAGCAAGGTTTTATAGTTTAAACAGCAGAGACAGGCTTTAACTAATCAGATAGACTGCCCATTTATTTATTTTTGTAAGACAAAGCAATCTGAGTACAGAAATTCCTCTGTCTGACTGGTGGTGTTTACAAGACTCTGAACTCTGGCAGTTACCATATTAACTTAAGAAATACCAAAATACTAAGAATAAATTTGAGTTCAAGGGACTAATCTTTCTATAAAATTTATCTTTACCAGTGTTTCATGAATATTTCCAATAAATTTGTCTCCATCCTTCAGCCCCATGGAATAATTGCCTACCTCATACACCATTCAATTTAATTTGTCTTTAATTTCCATGTCAGAGTCTATATGAGTAACCACTAAAGTACAGCTGTAATAGAGTTTCATAGTCTCTGGAAATGTTGGGCCCTTTGTATTTAAAAAAAAGTATGTGCAAAAAATACCAACTACTTCAAACATTTTTTCACAAACTTGTTGTTTATGAGCATTAGGCCTTCTTTAACATAATTATTTAGTACACCACATGTGAGAAGATTGCCATGCAGATATTCTGATCTAATCTACTCTTGCTAATGAAATCATGAGCAAATGTTTAGGGATGGGTTAATAAATAGCAAAATGTATTCATGCCACAGAAGGTGCCAGACAGCAACAAGAGAAAGTCCAAACACTTACCTTAACTTTCAACAGTAGTACTTTTGCCAGGACCCCACCATCAATATCCTGAGTTTTGCCATTGAGCAGAAACTTAACTGATACCATGGCTACAAGAGCAGGTCAGAGGCTGGATATCTGTAGCAAATGATTCACCTCATAACTCCAAAATACCTTTCCACTATCTACAAGACACAAATCAGAAGTGTAATTGAATGATGTCAACTTTCCTAAATAAGCACAACTCCAACAATGTCCAAGAGGTTTGACTTCAACCACGATTTAACTCTGCTTAATTGATATCATGTTCACATTCCAAACACCAGCACACACAAGTGTGTACTATCTACAAACGCAAGACTGCTTCCACAGCACCTGCCAAGCCCATGACCTCTGCTGCCAAGAAGGAACATAGCAGCAGACACTTGGGGACTTAAGAACTACATATTTATATTGCCATTCCTACATTCAGGCACAGCAATTAGTACTTCTACCTCTTAACTCTAGGGATCCAGGTTTGATCCTGGCCTTGGGTGCAATTTGTGTGGAGTTTGCATGTTCTCTCTTCCAGCTGTTCTGGTTTACTTCCACAGCCCAGAGACATGCTGGTAGGTTAATTGGTAAATTATCTTTTAGCATAAGTTAATGGCAAAAAGAATCAAAGGGGAGTTGATGTGCATGAGAGAATAATTTGCAGGAATACAGGGAAATAGGACAGGGATTGCCCCCCAGGAGTTGGCATGGACCCAATTGGCCAGGTGCCCCCCTTCTGTATTGTTGTCAGGTGTAAGTTTAAGTTCAATCTGTGGTTGGATCTGAATCTTCAAAGTCCCTGCAGAGCAGTGTGGTGCATATACTTTCACCATTAACACTGTATTGGTTCAAGAAGGAAGCTCAGTCCCACTTTGTTGAGGGCACTTGGTGAAGAGCAATGTCTACCATCCTTCCCTACAACGACATCATTCCATAATTGATTTTGTTTAAAAAATATATCAGAGAATACAGGAAAGTTATCCCAAGGGAAAATCTGGTTATTTTAGGCATTTATTGCTTAGCTTGGATGGTGTTCGGGAGCACTCTTGAAGCAAGGACAGTAGTCCTTGTGATACTATTCAATTTGGATTCTTTAGATGTTGACCTAGCACAGACTGAGTGGAAATTCATGTATAAATCATTCTGGTTATGACTTGGACGTGAAGTTGGAAGTGACAGTGACATAATATTGCTGCACTTGGCATTCTTCCTGGTCTGTGATTTCTACCAGCTAAATGTTGTCAAAGTAATATTACTGACTTTCTGTGGTGCATCCAGTATTGTGTATTATAACTGTGATGGTCTGATGAAGGAAGGGTGTGTATTCAATCAAGTGATGGGACATTAATCAAGTGAATTAATTATGTTGCTTCTTGATTGTTGCAGCTGTACTCAGCCAAGCAAGTTCCTTTGCAACCGTGGTTTCCCATTTATAGATGGTGAATACATTTTGACTGATTCTTTAGGAGGCCAGAAATCATTTCTTAGAACTTGATCTCTACTCTGCCTTTGTGGCATGGTGGTGTGTCTGTTCCAGTGATTTTTCATACCACCAGCTTACCCCAAGAGATCTGTTGGTAGGGAAGAAATAAAGAATGTAAAGTGAAAACAGTGATATTCTGATGCAACTGTCACTTCAGAAACAGCTGAATTGAACAGGCCAGTAACCCAATGAAGCATTGACTGAGAATATTCAAGATCTGTGATTAAATCTCTCATTCAAGATCTACAATTTTTGGAGTTTGTCAAATCCAGGAATAATGATTGAAAATCAAGAAAAAAGCAGATACTGGAAATTTGAATTTAGAGACAGAAACTGCTGTTTTTTCTGTAATGCTGAGCAGTTGTGAGAGCAACTGTTGAAAGAGAAACACTGAATGCTTCAAGTCAATGACCCCTCATCAGGACATCAGATTTTATTTAGGAACACCGAATATTGAGGACAATTAACAATGTCTTGTGCCAAACTAGTTCCAGAATCCATGCCCTATTTTTCATAACCGGCTGTGCGCCTCATTGTTGTTAAATCTTTAGAATAAGGCATGGATAATGGAAGTGTTACTGAAGAGCAAGTAAAGGCCAAAGGCTTGCTTTGTAAGGATTTCAGCAGATAAAGATGCTATTGAATCACAATGAAGTGAAGTAGAGAGGGAAATCAAGAAATTCAAAGCAAGTTGAAATTTGGGAGTAAACACATTGTTTCTTTTATTTTTGTTTCTTGTTCATTAGGATATTTTGTTTGCACAAAATTCTGATTTGGAGTTCTAACTCAATTTTAATTCAGGAAAGGTGAGTAGTAAAGGGGAATTTTGGGGTATTAATGGAATTGTGGGATATGATTGTAGGAAAGTGACACAGAAGTAAATGATCAACCCTGATCTTATTGAATGATGGAGCAGGAATGAAGAAACAAATGACCTAGTCCTCCCCCTATTTGCTATGACTGTTGTAGGTGGGCAAATATCATCAGAGAGGAATGAAATGTGCTAAAATCACCCTACAAAGCATGTTACTATAGTGAGCAGTCTGATAATGGCGGGGCTGGAAAGACTCAGGATCTTAGTGTTTAAACTATTGTGCACAACCGTTAAAATAATGATCTAGAATGTGTTGGAAAAGTCGTGGCAGGTTTAATGTGGCAGTCATCCAGCAGTCTGTGCTAAGGAAGAGAAACTCTACTTGTTAACCTCATAGTAAGTTTTGCCTCTCAACTATTGTGGAATCTTTTCCTGGGCATTCAATAGTTCAGCCCTGTATTTTGCCAGTGTGTGCCTCTATTCCTTTTAAATATTAATCCAAGTCAAAACATTGTCTCTCTCACACTGTTGTTAATGAATGTTCTTCCTCTCATATTTTACCTTTGTTGCTGTTGGAATCACAGCTCCCAAGTTTATTTGCCTGCAGAGGAACTGCAAAGGACAAGATAATCTGCCAATATTTGTCTCTTGTTCTTTCTCAGGTTATGGGGAACCAAGTAAGTTCAAACTGCACAAGTGCTTAGTAAATATTTTGGAGTATTGACATTCCAGTTCTTGCATGAGCAGGGACGATTACAGCAGGATGTTTGCTTAAAGCACAGCCAAGTCCACTGCATGCTAGAACAGCAATCTGTTACTATTTCAATTGTGACAGAATCCGGTTATCCAGTGTGAGTTAACTGACAAAAATAATTTTCATAGAAGACCAAACATGTCATTTTATCCACTTTTCTGAGTTTCTTTAAGTTTTAAGATTGAGAAATATATGATTGGTTAGACTGAATAAACCACTATTGTTGGAATTTTGGGACCTGTACCTGGTGGGTACGATTGGAATACACTGAGGGCTACAATTGTGTACTTCTATGGTCAATTACAATGACCAATGTCTAAGCCCTCTACTTATTTTTATTGGTTAAAATGATGTCTGATAATCTAGCCCCCTTGGGACTTCAGTAGTGTCCAAAGCAGATTATCCAGACTATTAAATGTTACTATGCTTAATATCCAAACACATTTTTATTTCACTTTTATTTTTTACATGTTTCTTGATAACACATTTTTTCAGTGAACCCAGTGAGTTTAAAGGGAGTGGGGAAACATGCAAGTACTCTGGACCCTGGCTCTGGTTGCTACCCTACCCATGTTTTTGACCTGGTGTTTGGACCCCAGCCACGGCCACACTCCAGACCCCTGGCTCTGGCCATACACCCCACTTGCACTCTGGCCTCCTTGTGTTGCAGACTAATGACTGAACCATCAGCATTTCTGACCAATCAGTTGCCAGGTTATTGGAGTTTTGTTGTAATTTGTTTCTAATACAATATAACCTCTTAAGAAATTGAAATGCGTGGATAGATTTCTATACTGCAATGGTTGTCTTAGAATGGTTGAGCATTCCTGAGTTACAGACTAGAAGGTCAATAGATGGTACTTTATGACATCTAGCAAAGAATTTCCTCCCCCGACTCAAAAACTTGTGAGCATTTGAACTTTGAAAGATATGTGCACTTCATCAGGAGAAAATTACAGTTGCACTTTTGTTTTACTTGAATGTGCACTTGAGTTGCCATAACTGACAAGACTGTATAATGGGATTGGACTGGTCAACTTCCTTTTGGCTGTCACAGAATGAATGATCTCCTGTGCTGTAATTATCTGTGTTTCTGTAACGTCTGGGAATAACTTGAGGGTTGTGAAGAAGACTTACGATAGAAAAAGATGAGTGGGCAGGGGGAAATTGCCATCTGATGGTCCTACAGCAAATCTGCATTTCATGCTTATTTGGTCTCCCATGTCTGAGCACAGGCTGTGGTGAGTCATGAAGCAGACTAACTACACAATAGAGAAGGGAAACAATGAAAAGGATGCAGGAAAGGAATTTTGGAGATAAGATTCCAAAATGGAAATCTTGGGGAGAGGAATGTAAAGGAAGGGAGAGAAAGGAGGGCATAAAGAGAGGAGAGATTGGCAGGAGAAAGGGATGCAGCTGAGCTATCTTGAGCATGGAGGCAAATCAGACACCTGGTCCAGGCTTCTTTCAAGACTCACTTGTGTCAGGCCTCATTTTGTGAATCACTGCTTACCAGAGCCTTGGACAATGCCAGATTTGTCTTCAGCACTGGGACTGAAAAAGACCACTTTCTCTCTGAGCCTGCTTCTTTGTGGATCCAGATCCAATTCAGAGTTGATTCATATCTTTTACATCAGCTTGAAACTGTCTGCAATTCATCTCAGCCACCAATATGTGGTGGAGTACAAGGGATGGTCAGACCTCCTCTCTCAGCTTCCTTGCACCTCTCCCACCTCCCTGTGTTCCTGCATTATTTCATCCTGGAAAAAAATGCTCTTGGGACATAAGCTTAACAATGACTACAGTGCTTGTTAATGGATTACACAGCTGCCAGTGGTGGGGGAAAAAAACTGAGGATGTGCAAAAGACAAGAATTGGAAGAATGTAGAAATTTGACTGTTGTAGAACTGGTAAGAATTACAGAGATGAGGGAGGATAAACCTTTAGCAGGATTTGGACGATAAGAATTTTAAATTGCCTCATTAAGAGTTAATAAAACAAAGCAAATTCCATTCATAAGTACTGGTATTATTATTGTTTAACAGCACGATGAACTTGTTTTTTTATTACATGATTTAATAATTTTTGATCACCTAGAAATATACAACCAATTCACATTTAAAGAAGAAAGTGAAAAGTTAACAATATGAGTAGGGATCCTTTTGTAATGATCCTCATTGAGGATTTATATCTAAATATCTTTTCAGATATGAAGAGTTAACATTTTCTCTTGTAAGTGGGTCTTGCACCTTTCCCTTTTAATTTTAAAGTGAAAATAGGACAGTACTTGAACACAGTCACAGTTCTGGAGGTTCCTCCTGACTGACATTTTGATAGTGTATTCTGAGGCTAATAATGGGTTAGATTTTTTTAAAAGTCTGTAAATGCATGAAGTCTGAAATAAGAACAGAAATTGCAATGAATACCCAGCTCATGCTTAGAATTTAGGTAAAAGGCTAACATCTGGACATTTCAGATGTTAGCATTTTAACTCTCAGAGTTTACACAGTGACAGTAATTGGTCTTCTAATTATTTGGGTATGTTTCTAAGTCGTACTCTAATTCCATCCATCAATGATATTTCCAGTCCTTAGGACTTCGATTTAATGGAAAAAGGTTATAAATTAAAATTGGAATAACTTTGTTGTATTGAAGAAAGCGTTTGCTCCATTTCAATTTCTACATGAACCTGGTTTGTAAGGATTGCAAGACACCAATTTCTCCTTTCTTGCATTTCTGCTTTATGAAATGCAGTACAGATGCATACTTCATAGGAGCTACACTTTAGACATCTGCATGGTTACAAAATTAAAACCTGAAGTTGCTGATAATTTGAGGGGATTAACAAACATGGTTGGTTTTGTAGGACCTTCAATGTCAGCTGGCACAGCGTTTCAGGGACACTTTGATGACAGCTTGATTTGTGCAATCCAAGAAGCAGAAGATTTTTAGAACTGATGTTAGCTATTTTTTAATATATTAATGTGTTAAAATATTATTTATATACAGTGTTGTTGGTTTGGGAATCAAGAAGAAAGACAATGAAAACCTTTATAATTTGATGCAGGAGGTTCTAAAACCTCTGAAGTTAAAATTGCATAACCTTTTAGTATTTCATCATAAAGGTGACTTCCTAATGACATCAAAAACACTCTCAAGTGGTTCTGCTTGGATTTCATGGTCTTGGATTTTTGATAGCACTGTCTCTCACTACTTCTGTTTTTCCTCAATAATTATCTTAACATCATTGACATGATCCATAAGTGCTCTGTACACTTGTTCTTCATCTGCATCCCTCAACTCACTTGTACCTGAAAATCATATATTAGCTTCCTCCTCTCTGGCACTGGACTCATTTCACATCATGGAGCACAAACAATCTGCTGGAGGAACTCAGCAGGTCGAGCAGCATCTGTGGAGGCGGGGGGGGGGGGGGAAGTGGGGAAGGAATTTTCAATGTTCAACATAGACAATTCCTTTCCACCCATAGATGCTGTTCGACTTGCTGATTCCTCCAGCAAATTGTTGCTCCAGATTCCAGCATCTGCAGTGTTTTTTGTTTCTTATCATACTTTATTTTGCCTACTTCCAGGTTGAACAGCCATGTTTTAGATGTAGTAAATTTAAGTGATCTTATTATACATTTCTTCATTGCAGTACATATATCTACAGACTTAATGCACTTGCACTATCCTGCATACTACTAATATTTGGAAATCGAAGTTAGATCTATCTGGAGCTGGTAATCCAAAAGGCAGTGGGACCAAATGTTGATTTAGTTCTCGTTTTGCTTTTTTTTCCTCCAGTCACTGAAAATATTTGTACAAGTATTTTTGAACTGAGCATATTACTAATGAATGAACTATATTGGGTGAAGAGGAATGATCTCTTGCAGACTGACTAACTTGTGGTGTCCACATATGAAGCAGGAACAGGAGTAGGTTCTGCTGTGTTATTTAATAAAATCATGGCTGATCTGCTTGTAATCTCCACTCTGCATTCCGGTCTACTGTGGTAACTTTTCACCCCTTTGCTTATCAAATATCTAACTACCTCTGCTTCAAAAATCTTGAAAGGAAGGGAGTTCCAAAGACTTGTCACCTGAGGGAAAAAGTTTCACTTCATCTCTTGGTTAAATAGGGTGGATATAATTTTCCTGTTTTCCCCACCACCACTTCAAGTTACACTCAAGCCAGCCTCAAAGCAAGTAACAAGAAAATGGATATTTTAACCCAGAGAGCTCCTCTTTATTTCCCTCACCTCATCATGACCTGCAAACCAAAATTCTTTATTTACAGGTAAAAGAATTTGTTTCAAATAACTAACTTGGAAATGCAACAGTTAGTTTCATAGTAATTCACTTTACGATCTCTATATGCATAATTGCAAACCTCTCCTGCAAATTTCTATTGGTCATAGACGTATATCAAATATTTCACTTGTCTCCCAGTTCACATTTCAATGGCTATGGACATCTTAACATTTACACCAGTGTGCTCCATTCTTGAACACTGACATTGAATCCAAAGATTTAACCTAAAAATGTAAATTTAATTGAAATATGTTTTTTTGGAAAGCAGGTTTCTCCATTCTTTGATACGTAGTAAATGGATCTGCCTGAGAATCATGGAATATCAGCAAGCGCAGGGAAATGGACTAGTGCATTTCAAATGTGAGACAGCTTGGTTATGATTTTGTTAGTTTGACTATCAGGTGCATATTTCTGCCTAGAATGAAGTGAACACCTTTTCTTGCATCTCTGTCCAGACCTGATTTGTTTGATAGAGCAAGGCTCCAGAATGCCTCCAGAGTGTTCGCAAATTTAGATAAGCCCCAGACAGTGAATGTTATGGATGATTTTTATTCCGTCTACAGAAAATATTCACACACATAAGCATTGCAGTGTGGATCATTGGATTTTGATAAGAACAAAGGTTCCTATTTTCCTTTTACTGTTGCTGATTTTTAAATGAACTGCATTGATTCCATTATCACGTCAGCTGAGATCAACAAACTCGGAAAAAGTAGAGATTGAATCTGAGGCATTCCAAATCTTTGAGTCTGTTACATGACTAAGGAAACATAATTAAATGATATTCAGGTCTAATAATTATCTTACACTATAACTATGAATGATAACAATTGATTTATGTTGTAGCTGTAATGTTTAAATGCACAAGTTTTTAGCAGGGCCATTGCTTCATTCCACCAAACCTTTGAGTCCAGAAGTGGACGTTTCATAGTTACAACTAACAACGTGTAAGTGGATCATTATGTGTCTTTTTGAAGAGGCCTATTTGCAAATTTGGCCTATTGTTTTAAGTTCAGAGAAAGCAGCAGTTTTTGGGTTTGAACCCCCTGAATTCCAATATAATTAGCACCTGTGTAGAGACTCAACTCTTCTCTTTCTAGAAAACTCCTGGACTGCTTGGATGAGAATGACCAGGATTCAATCTACTTCCATGGAATGGAAACTCCATCATACTTCAGAGGTAAAGAAGCTGCTCTTCAGCTGCCCAGAGGGTGAAGACCCACTACAGAACATGAGGGAGAGCAGGAAGTCTAGCAGTTCATCAATAACTCTGATGTGTGAAGATTCTTCTTTGCCGTTGTTCTGTCTGTGACCCCCAGCATCTGAAGGCTTGCCACTGCTGAGAGTCAAAACAAGATGAACTTTTCAAAGACATGTTGTCAGTCAATGCCTGTTGGAAAGGACACTTTAAATAATTCATCAACCTTGAGCATCATTGAATCCATTCTACAGCAAAATATCCAGCCTACCTTCACTGCCAAACCTGACAGTCATATGCCTACTCAAAAATAAACCTTGGGAGCAGACAATATCCTTGCTGAAATTGTGCGACCTGGTTCAGAGGAACTTTGGTCACACATTTGTAACTTTACAACACATCTGGGAAAAGGAAGTGAACATCAAAGGTACAATAATTGTGACCAACTTCAAGAAAAGAGACAAATCCAATTGTGGTAACTACAGGGGAATCTTCCTGATATCATCCAGAGGGAGAGCTATTACCAGATTCCTCGTCAGCCATATACTCCCAATAATCAAAGCGCTCCTGCCCAAATTGCAGTGTGGATTCTATCCACCTAGAGATGCAATGGACACTATTTTCCCACCTCATTAACTCCAACAAAAATGCATGTCATAGTTTCAACCATAGTGGATTGGGAGGATATTGAGGAGACAGCACTGTTGGTAAATCTCTAGTGCTTTGAAATACTTGCTGTGGGTATTTTCTGTCTCAGAAATGTACAGGAGGATGGGAATCACTGTTGCCCAGTAGACCATTGACTTCACGTAACCTTTTTTGACTTCATGAAAGCCTTGATTCCATCAGTTGAGAAGGATTGCGGAGCATCCTTCTCAAATTTGACTGACAGCAGAAATTCATCTTTATTCTTTGCCTGTAACATGGTGTGCAAGCTGTGATTTTTAATCTGCAGGTTTCATTCAAGGCTACATCATTGCCCCAATGCTTTACTCAATAATTTTTGCTGCAGTGCTGCACCACCTTCAACGGGCAGAATGAAATGGGGGAGTGGAACAGACAAGTGGGAAACTATTCGCCTATGTCATCTCCAGAACTAAGGTTACTCCAACTTCAATTAATGAGCTAAAGTTGACAGAAGACACTCATATATGTGTACATTTGGTGGCTAAGCGTCAAGTTATGATTGATTTGTTTTCCTGAAGCACGCCAGAGAATGTG
>JARFYF010000017.1:37982277-37995924 GCA_030265395.1 Rhina ancylostomus | reverse complement strand
GGAATTGAACCCGGGTCTCTGGCACTGTAATAGCACTACTCTAACTGCAATACTACTGTGCCTGCCCTACACTACCATGCCTGCTGTGTTTCTTTATAGTCTTGCAAATTTTTCCCCTCAAGTATTTTATTCGGTTCCCTTTTTAAAGTTAGTATTAAATCTAATACCACCACTCTATCAAGTAGTGCATTTCATTTCATAACTTGTATGAAAAGTGTTCCTCTCATTAGTATTGTTTCTTTTGCCAATTACCTTGAACCTGTGTCTAATGGTTGCAGAATGTTGAGTCACCAAAGCCATTCATAATTTTAACACCTCTGTCAAGTTCCTTCTGATTTTCTTTCCTCAAAACAAGAATAATTGCAGTTCTGTAGTCTTCCATCTGGGTTCTCCGTGGATGTGACAAAACCATTGCACAGTGGTGTACAATGACTTGCATCGCAAACTTGGACAAAACGTCTAAGATTTTGAATCACATACGTAAGGCCTGTGATGATGTTGTCATACATGCATCAGCAGCCCTTCATAGCACTTGTGAGGTCTTTTTCAGCAATATGTAGAGAACTGCCTGAGTAGGTCCCAGGCAGTGGAGTCTAGTACTAGGTTCCTGCTTCAAGTAGGTCCTCTTTAGATGATGTATTTACCCATCATGGCAACTATTCCTTGCACCAACCCATGCCCTAACCCTCCCAGTCACAAACCTCATAGATCCTCCTCCACGAACTGATTAATTGCCTGACTGCTTCCCCTAAGACCTCCTGCCTCAACCCACAATACTGACCCTCAGCAGTTAACTCCTCCTTGCCATCCTCTTCCAACCCATTCCCAACTGACTGTAACATCCCATAACCTCAAATACTCCTTACCAAGTCCCAGCAGTTGACATATTGCCCACTGGTCCCCGACCTCTGCACTATCCTGGCATCCCTACTCACAAGCTAATTCCTGGTAAATAAGATACATCACTCCCAGTATGATTTTTATTCAATCCTTGTTCAATTTCATTACCTCTCATGGCCACAGAATCATATCCATCCCTTATTAATTATAACTATTCCAACCCCTACCTCTACTTCCTCTACTGCTCTTTTGATATTATTCTTCAGCGATAATACTGTTCCATTATGCAATTGCCTAGTCATCACAATTTCTGTTTTGAAGTTATTCGTTATGACAACTTCATTAATCAATATCAAGTCTTCTCCTTATGCCACCTCTCAATGTTAGCCAACAGGCTCTTTCAGTGTTTCTTAAGATTCTAACTTACGTTTGTACATTTGTTGTCAAGTTTTCAGCAGAATCCCACTACCACACCTGAATGCAAGGCAGTTTTTTTTTTATGGGACTTAAGCTTTCAAAATCCTACAAGCATTTACAATTATTGCAAACTCAGTTGTAACCACTTACAATGCTTTCGGTTTTTAAAAAAATCTGGCTTTTGAAAGGTGAGTAATGAATGTAAATAATAAAACATGTAATTTTCCCTCTGACTTGTAGTTCATATTGTGCTTTTCTATTCCTGCCATTCACCCACAGATGTTATAACCATTTTGTTCACCAAAATTATTTTTTTTAAACTTTATTTATACAGCAAGATAACAGGCCCTTCCAGTCCAATGAGTCCTTGCTGCCCATTTTAAACCCATGTTAACCCATCCGTACATCTTTGGAACATGGGAGGAAACCCACGCAGACACGGGAAGAACATACAAACTCCTTACAGACAGCGGCGGGAATCAAACCCCAATCACTCGCATTATAATAGCATCATGCTAACCGCTACACTACAGTGCTTTCAGATCTTAGCCCAGACAACATTCTGCTTCTAGCTTTGCTTATATTTGTAAAATAAATTTCTTCCTCTTGGCTTCATCCACTTTCTCAATCCAACCCCACTAATTTATTTTTCAACTCTCCTCAATCTCATATCTCACAAGCCACCAAAGCACTTTTTAGTTGCTGCCTCTTTCAGCCCATGCACCTTGCAGGCAGAAGTCCCACTTAAATTTTTACATACTTCACTTCCAACACTTGACACCAGAAAGTATTCCTAATGCCTTGATACCTCAGCAGCCAAATTCCATCAACTTGTATCTTCACCTGACTGATATGCTTAGTCACCACAGTGTAATATTGCCTACATTCTTCAGCGATTCCCTTACCATCAACAGTGTCCCACCTGACACAGCAAAATAAAAGAACAATAAATATAACTTGGAAGTGTTATAACACTAGTACTAAAAACATTGCATTTTGAATACATTTCTGTAAAACAGTACAGTCTTATTTCACCTGTTCTGTGACTCCATAAGCATTGCCTAAAGTTTGTATAACATATCTGTTAGTTGGGCATTGGGTTTTTTAAAATAGGATTCTAAGGCTTGCAAACTATATTGATCTTTTAGCTGAAGTGCACCAGTTAATTTGCACGGAGTCCTCATTCTGGCACAGTCTCAGATTTAGTTTGTGGCATCATTGTAATGGTTTTTGTTTTCTTGTATAATTTAATTTTACAAATATAGAAGACAGCTGCCCCCAACGTCAACTTTGTGGAGGTAACCAAGCTGCAACTGAACGCATGATCCAATTTGGACGGGAGTTGCAAGCTTTGAGTGAACAACTTTGCCGAGAATATGGGAAGAATGCCACACACAAAAAAATGTTGCAGGTATTGCACACTCACTATTTTGAAAATTGCAGCATTGAGCACTGTCTTCCTCTAGCTTTATAATTTTATAAGCAGCTTTCAAAAGGTGTATATTTCCAAAGCTATTTTCCATTTCATTAACAACACCAGCTACAATGTGTTTCCTTTAACAAACAACAGAAGGTAGTTGAAAAATATCATTAGACTGCCATTGTTGGAATAATCAACAGAATTTTCTTTTAGTCTGACTAAGTCGGAAGTGATTAGTTGTTGGAAGCCAGATATGTCTGGGGTTTAAACTTATTCCTGATTAGAAGATGTATATGATAAGGCATTTTTGGAGTTGCCACTAGTCACATTTAATTTTTTGACGCGTTTACCACAAAAAGATTCGTAGGGGTTGTAAAAAATTAAATATTTTTACAATAATTATTCAAACACCTCTTGTAAAACAAAAATATCTTGTGTCAAAGTTGGTTAAAATGCTAATGAAGTAGGTATAAAAAATAATTTCTTGAAGACCAAAAATACAAGTGCTTGCAGTTGGTAAGCTTTTTATATCAATATGCCGAGCCTGGTCTTGGGCTCAAGATAGAGGCCCACACCTCTGGTTTTGGTAAGAAATTAAAATAAAGACAGAAAAATTCACAGGCAATGAAGTTGATTAAAAAGATGAGTTATGTTCATAATCTCTTGTGATGTTCAGCAGATAAAAATGATAAATGGAGCAAGAAAGATCATTGGAGATCGAAGAATTGGGTATGGTACTATACTAAATAAGCAGAGTTCTGAGCAATTAATCCAGTCCCAAGAGTTTTAATCCCAACATGATAGTTGGGCAATTTACTTTGAAGTAAAACCTCGACCATGAAACTACTGGATTTTGTTCAAAAGAAAATCCATCCACTTCACACATGTCCTTCAGGGAAGGAACTCTGACATCCTTACTTGATATGTAACTCCATGTCACCAGTATGGTTAACCTTTGACTGAGAGGGGTAATTAGGAATGGACAATAAATACTGGCATTGCAATGGGGCCCACATCTTTAGAATGAATAATAATGAGAAAAACAAATCTAACTGTGAATCATTAAGCAATTTTCTCTTATAACAAAGAGCATATAATGATTAATCAGCTTCTCATTTAGTACAAGTTAGCCTCATGTAATCTTTCCAAATAGTAGGGATGTAATGCCTTCCTACATTATTCGATCACCTTGCTCAGGCAGAATAACTTTTAATTGCCTTCCAACATTCTGATTTTCTGTGTCTGTTTCAAGCCTGTTCTCTCAGGTCTTTCTGACTTTCTTTTAATATCAATCTTTACTCTTGACCAGCCAATGTGAGATGATCCCTGCTATGGTGCCCTGGAGCAAGACTCTCCGAAGAAAATAGCATTTGTCAATTACTGACGGAGACAAACAAAAATAAGGTTTTTTTAAGACCAAGTATATTTTGCTTTGAAACCCAATGTTGAAGTGCAACTCTTTTATAAGTCCTTCTGAGCAAACAAACAAAAACTCTTCAATAATCTTTCCATTTTGTTTATCCATTTGGATTGAATGATGTGCCTAATGTTACAGCAGCTTGCATCACAACGAGTTGAGAATCAGGCATTGTTCCTTACATCTGCTCCTTGGTTATTTCTGTACTGTTATGAGGAGCTGTCAATAAAAGGCCAGAACTCTCCTGACAAGTTGCTGTTGCACAATTCCTAGCTGAAAAGCAATATAGATAGAGGCCTGAGAGGTCAGCTGCTTATTTGGATAAAGGCTATAATTATATTTTTGGACAGTGGGGTCAGGGGGGGTAAAAATGAATGAAGTAGGAGTCAGGTAATTCCTATGTGGTGTTAAAGCTTTTTGTTAATATCTGCTGTTACTTTTTATCTTTCTTTTCCAGGATGCATTTAGTCTGCTAGCATACTCCGATCCTTGGAGCTGTCCAGTTGGGCAACAGCTTGATCCTATCCAGAGAGAACCTATCTGTGCCGCCCTTAATAGTGCTATTTTAGGTAAGCAGCAGAAAAAAATGAGCAAGTTTTGAATCCTTTGAATTATGATGGTAGAAATTAGGCCTTGTTGCCAATTTTGGCCCAGTCTTTCCTTGTCCAAAGTAAGCCTGAAGGGTGTGTGAACTAATACCATTGTGGAGTTGCTTCTTACTCTCTGTCTAGCTGCCGTTGAAAATTGCGCACTTCCCAGCGGAAGAAAATCCAGGGCAATCTAATTGTCCTCCCTTATGAATGTACCTTCTCATTTGATGATTTTAGTTCAGAAATTTAATTGGAAAGAGAAAAAAAATAAAAATGCAGTACAGGCAGTCCCCGACTTAGGAACGCCCATACTTACGAACCAACCTTCGTGGTTGGTTCGTAAGCGGGCCCAGCCCCCAATCCTACCATGGCGGCAGTACACCTTCTTCGGCCCAACCCCGGGCCAAGCGTGCATGTGCGGCCACAATCCCTGGGCCAAGTGCGCATGCGTGGACACTGTTCCAAGTTGCATACAAAATCGGGTTACGAACAGTCTCAAAAACTGAACTCGTTCGTAACCCGGGGACTTCCTGTATTTTAAATGGGGAGAAATGATAAAAGGTTTTGGTTTTAGTGCTTTTTAATGCTGGAGTGAACGTGGGGATTCAGGGGTGAAACTGATATCTGTTCTTCCTCTCCCTTCCATACACAGAATCTCAGAATCTGCCAAAGCAGCCACCATTGATGCTTGCACTGGGCCAGGCCTCCGAATGCCTCCGGCTAATGGCACATACGGGCATTGGTTCCTGTTCATTTGCCAGAGTGGACGACTATTTGCACTAGCTGCTGTGGCAGTGGAAAGACCTCAGATACTGCCCCCTCACCTCCTGTTCAAGACCTACAACAACCCTTCCCCTTTTCTTGAAGACCATCGCACTGCCCACAAGACAGGTGCTGACTGATCTTCTTTCCTGCCAGCATCCTTGTTACATTTTATCAGGTTACACGACTGAAAGCATTGCATTTTGGAAGAGATCATGGGTGCAGTAGTGCACAGTATAAATGTAGCATATTCCGCTCTGAATTCTTAGTCACTGAGCCACCAGTATTTAACCCTGGAGGTTTTGTCCTGTGCTAGCCTCTGTTGTTTACTGGTTATCATTAGGGCTGTAACAAAATTTACCTATTTAGAAACTTCATTCATTTACTTTATTTAATGGCTCGAATAATACCTTGAATTTGTAGCAGCATAATCTGGTGCTGTTCCAGTTCCTCAGCACTAATCATGCTGCTTCAACTCCAGGCTCCTCTTCCTTTAGCATAAAGTCTCATGGCCACCCAAAGCTTTGGAGAGTACCATTGCCAAGACTTTAATTCTTCTTTCTTTCGTCCTAGTTTTCGCCAAAAGAAGTACAACTGTTGATTTGTTACAACCCTAGTAATCAACCATGTTTGGTTTACATCTTTTCCATATTCTACCTGTGGAACAATGCTGCTCATTAACACTTGGCTCTTTCGTTTGTTGTTCTGTCATTCAGCCATAACTTCCACTTATTCCTTGTTGGGACTCTTACTTTAAAATCCAGATCATGTCAGATTCTCCCGTGTATATTAGGAACTTCCATCTGTGAGTTCAAATCACAGAGTCAAACTGACACCTCCAGTGGGCCTTCCCATATAATTAATTGGGTCATTTACAAGCAAGGAGTAGAATGGGGTTGGGATGCAAAGGAAGTAATGGCAGGCAGATAATGTGGGTGCAAAACTAGTTATGGTTCTTGAGGTTGGATCAATCAAGTTATTCAAAAAGTTAATTACAATAGTTGGAGGTATACAATTCTGCAAGTTTACAAAACTTCTCTTGGAAAGGTTTACTGAATATGTGTTTGCTGTAATTCAGATTAACCTCTAAAGCTAGTTGACTCGCAACTGATTCCACTGATAGCTGATTATGTCAGCACTGATTCCACATTTCGAGCTTACCACTGCAATATTGTTTATTGAACAATCTATTCTAGAAGATGGCAAGCTTTAAAGTCACATCAATGTGATTGTCCCACTTAGAAACAATTATCAGTTTATTATTATATCATAAAACTGACTCTCCAGGGAACAAAGTTCCACATGTAAACCAAGAAGCTTTAACTGTGCTATGGATTCCTGTAACAATCTCAAAATATCAGAAAATGGAACCTAGTTGCTTGAAAGTCTAGAAGTCCTATAGGTGAATAATTCAGAATGCATAATTATCCTATCAGGACAATAAGCAGTGATCATGAATTAAAGCGAGTTCTGAGTAATTAGTCTAAGTCACAGCAGAAGAGATGGAATGGGAGCTGCAGTATGTCACTTGCCAGTCGCGAGCAGTTGCACAATGCAGTTCTCCTACCAAGTGTTGCATTTTATTAGTTTTTGTTTTAATAGGCCATTATCTTCTCAGAATTCCATTGCATCAGTGCTGGTCTAATTTGGATTCAGCGAGTCATCTCCAGAATTTGATGCCTAATGCAATTCCATTGTCATAACCCAAAATTAATTCAATTACAGTTCCCAAAGAATAATTTCAAGAAAGAAATGCAGCTATTTCAGTATCAGCAGACATTTGGAGGTACGTGCACATTGTGCAGATTATAGTGAAGTAGCACTGCTCCAGTAAATATGAGGCTTTGATGCTGGAGGATCCTTGCATGATCCTGTTTCAACTCAATACCTTTTGTGCTGTTGACTTGTCAGATTCTCCTGCAATGGAACTTGGTATTGGGGGTGGAAATAAGGAACCAAAAAAATTAAATATGGTTGTTGCAAGAGAAAAGAAGTGTGGCTAAACATGACTTCAGTGGAAAGCAGAAGCCATTTTGGCAATTCTTAAAAAGCAAAGATATGAAGGGAAATGAGGAGCTTGTATAAGACTGTTGAGACTGTAAACAGATCTGAAGAGTCATAGTTTCTAATTTATGGGGCTTTTTCACCTTCACCAAGAAATAATTAGTTTCACGTTAAAATTGACCAAACCTCTGCAAGGAAAGTTGTGGAAGAATTATTGATGAAGTGTCCATCTACAGGAAACACATTTTTAATTAACATCTTGGTATTGTTTTTGTTTTGGCCTTCAGAATATGACAGCGCTTTAAAATGTTACGTTACAATCATGTTACTTTTTTTAAAAATCCATTCCAAATTTATTTTTATGATTTATTTTCCCACAAATTTTCCTTTCCCATCATCTCTGTTGCTGTTGTACAAGGAGAGACTTTTTGCCAAGTTCCTTCCTATTGCACATTAATCTGCCACAAGGAAGTGTACAGAACTGATGATGTTTGATGTTTTCTTCTCAGCCAGTCCCTGAAGCTTGTAACATATGGTGGTGCCTTGTGACTATCCATTGTGTTAGTTGGTGGTGCAGCCTATGGTGTGCTCTCTGCAACAAATCTGACACCTCAAAAATTCCAGTTTTAAATATTTTCGATATTGCATTTGTCCAAGAGCTGCAGCGTCGTGCAGCTGTTTTTCTTGACAATGTACATTTGAATATCTAAGCACTTGTGCAACCCACAAAATTGAAGGAACAGTTTGTTATTGATACGAAGTTCTTGTTAATGCTTTGAGAATGCTCAGTTTTACAACGCTAAGCTATGTTTTTAAAAAACAGTCCTTTCTTGTTGTCATTTTTTATCAGGCCAAGATGAGCAGTTCAATGCACACAGACTTAACACAAGCACGATTGTGGAACAATGCTGACTGATATCCCCAGGTTTTAATTCTGCAGGCAGACTGCGTAATTTCATCTCTGATGGAGAGTTTTCTCCCATCATATTTCCACAAGCGCTCCTGTTGTTGCCTGGTGGGATGGAGTAGGGTGGGTGTGGATAGCAGGGTAAGGGTTGAAATCTAAAGCTAAAAGTGTGGAACTGTTCTGCTATGCATGGATTTTTTTTTCCTCATGCATGTAAGAATTCATACCAAGAGAATAGTATTAATTCTCTACAAAATCAAATTAGATTGGGTCTGTGATGAAAGGAGGAAGGCCAGCTGAGTAGACCAAAATATCAAAGATGTCTGGAGTTATGTTGCCTGTGCATTACATTGGATATACTAGCCACTCTCTAATTGAGCTGGATTTATCTTATGAA
The DNA here is from genome assembly GCA_030265395.1 of Rhina ancylostomus. Lineage (NCBI taxonomy): Eukaryota > Metazoa > Chordata > Chondrichthyes > Rhinopristiformes > Rhinidae > Rhina > Rhina ancylostomus. The sequence goes on along the minus strand of JARFYF010000017.1, from coordinate 37,987,170 downwards.
CATCAGACATTCGTGTAGATACTTCAAAGACGTTTATAAAAATCAGAATCTGGAGCTAAGTATTTGATCTCCCCCCAAATGTGTAGTGGAACTTTAAAAGTAGAACAGTGTATGCTGTAGAAACGAATGGGAAAAGGGGGCAATAACTTAGATGTGAGAACTACATAACTGCTGGAATTTTATGGTCTAACTATAGGAGATGGGAAGAAATTCGGCTAAATGTGCACTGTATGCACGATTGAGTGCCAATTCGCTTCTGAAATCGATTCTACTGAAATTGACAGAATTAGATTTCTTAAGTGTAGTTCAATGCACAGCTGCTACTATATTGCACATTTAACAACAAGGATGAATTTCAACCCAAATATTCCGTTCCTGATTATTACTTTTAAATTAATTTGAAAGCTATTAAGGCCTCTATATCATCCCTGTCAGCTCGTTGGCCCTCTGCATCACTGTTAGATATTCTGGGACAGTTTTCAAATAATGTGACACATTTTGCAGTTCTGCAAGGCATGTGCACGTGCAGAATGGGCAACACAAGGTGGTTTAAGGTGTCATTTACATGTGGTATTTTTGCTTTAGGCAGAGGAATTTAACTACATTAATGCTATAATTTTATGCAATGTTTTCCATAACGTTCTCGGGTTAATGGAGCCTTTTAAGTTCAGCTCTCCAACTTTTGGAAGATTCAGTTTATTCAAGAAAAATTGTAAGACGAAATTAATGAATCCAACCTTAAAGTTAATGCCTTGAATTTGAATTTGTCAGGGGGTTAATTTAAATGGGAAGTATGTGGAATTAATCCACAATATGAATATTACTTTTTAAAGACACTGATAATGGTTAATGGTTCACCTCTCATCCTTATCTCATTACTCTTGGCCTTGTTTTCAACATATTTTTGATTAAGAACAGCATTCAAGTAGACCTCCACTTGTTATAAATTCAGTGATATCACTGTGAAGCATGTTGCGCACAATACTCTCTCTCCACAAGAAAGGGGAGGGGGTGTGACAAAAGTTGTTTTTCAGTCAGCCTCGACCCACTGCTAAAGCATGAAAACAAGTTTTTTTTTAAAAATACCTGTAGGCTGAATGATACCAGTATATTCAGAGATTTTTCTAATTGTAAGTTTTGAAGTTAGATGGCAGATTAGGTTGGTTCAAGTTTAGTTCCAGTTGCTGGATAGTTTATTTTCTGAAAGTTAATAATCTGAAAAATAAAGTATATCTCTTATCTCTTCTATGTATGCCATTAAATTCAATTTTACCATCTTAAAGCAATTTATTTTAACACCACATTAACATTAATGTGAATTTTATAAGTCCTCCACCTTATTCAGTATATTGTATTCAAATCTCATTTTTCTTGGCTGGTGTGGGATATTTTTTGTAGCGTGGTTGTTTCTTTCGCATGACCATGTCCTTCAATTAAGAAACTGAAAGCAACAGTTTAAGAAAATGAACAGATTAGGTCAACAAAAGGAGATTACAATATAGGAAATTGTTTTCTCACAGCAATTGCTGGCTAGCCTCAGGGCTAAAGTGACATAATTTTAGTCAAATGCACTAAATTAAATAGAATTTTTCTTGCAAACAATACAGATAAATGTTTGTTGTAAATATTTCACATAGCGTACACACATCTACAGCCATTGGTAACCAAGGAAGTAAAGCACGCAATGATCAAAAAATACTTGCACATTTTTTTTGTCTTACCATTTAACAACAAATGTATGGAGGAATGAACTACAGATGCAATTGCCATATGAATGAAAATTGAGATTGCATAGCCACTAAATTAGCCATATTGATTCCTGGTGTACCTGATGTGGCTGGTGGCTTAGTACATTGGATAACGTTGTCTTGAGTAATTAAGCAAATAGTTCTGAAGTAATTAATCCCATTTTTTTCATGAGGTGTTCACTGGATGCCAACCCATTTGAAAATAAATTGTACCAGAAACAGGAGGTCAGGGCAGTTTCAACTGGTAGACAGCTTATTATCTGCTGCTGGTTTAGAGTTTCAGAATTGATGCCAGATTTCCCCTAACTGGGGGTCCATCCATGTAAAGTCGTGACATTTCATCCAGACTGACAATTGGCATACATTTCTTAAACCTTAGAAGACAAATTGAGTTTAAAGCTTTCTGTTTCTGACTGGTTGCTGTAAAAAAAATACACCAGCCAATACCAGAATTTACTTGCCAATTCCTACATACGATTGTTCCCCCAAAGATATTTGCAGTAAAAAAAAATGACAAACAAATGGACATTCAACTAAGTGTACACAAAGTTGATTTGTCTGCAAACTGCTATTCTTGAAAAGCCTGAAATACTGTAATTCAGCAACTTGAACTTGTATTCAGTATTGTGTATTTGCAAATAACTGAAAGACCAGCAACAGTAGTGTTGGAAAGAGTACTGCTGATTACTCACAGTCTCATCCCAGTTGTCACTGTAAGCTGGAAAACTGTATTGTGTACTAGGTAAGTGTGAATGTGAGTGGCAATTTCATACTATATGATGAGCTACTAAAAGCTTTGTAAAACCATGTAATTTGTTTTTTAATGTCTATCAATCAATGGCGAGGTTGATGTTTTCACCTTAATGAGACAATCTAAAATCATTTTGAATTAAAGTTTCTGATTTCATTTAATTATATTTGTTATTGGAAACAATGTTATTAATTTGTAAAAAAAAATCTCACTAACGTCTTAAAGCTGCAATTATGCACCAATTTAATCTTCATTCTGGTTTGTATGCTTTCAGTCCAACTATTCCAACCAATGCGGCTACTCCCAACACGTTTTTGCTGATGTCTGAGACATGTCACAGGCTCTGGCACATTGAAGAAAAGTGATAATTTATCTTCTCTTTCAGTTAAATTTCCCAATAAGTTCTGGTTATAGATATAATCACACATCAAATTGGAAAGAGGAGCATGCTGCATTTTAACTTTCATTTGCACTCACATTAAAACCCTGAGGTTAACGCTTTTGAGTTTGTACCAGGCACTTTGAAATATGGGAACAGGAGGTCTCATTTACCTGACGTTATGAACTGTACTGAAGCATGGCTTTGATTTTTTTTGTGTGCTCTTTCCCCTTGGTTGGGTTCTGCAAAACTAATGCTGATTTTTTTTTTAATTTTTATTTTTATTTTCTTTTTTAGAATAAAACAGTAAAAATGGTGTGACACTATTTAAAGATTTTAAAAATTCTGTTAATCTAGTAATTCTAGTTTTGTGTACTTAACTGTGCTCAGCTTGAAACTATAAAGTCATTTGTTTAAAGGAAGGGAAGGGTTAATAACATTTTAAATTCTGTATACAGTATAAAATGTATACATTGTAATTTAATGATTTTCTTTTGTGGCTCCAAACTCAGGTATGTTACATACAATTTACAGCATGGAATGTGAAGCAAGGTGTTTCGTTTTACCAGCACAAAACTCATGAACTAATTTCTGCTCCATGCTCAATATCAGTTTAGTTTTGTTATGAATTCAAAATGAACACATAAGCTGTGCACAAGTACAATGGTTGTTCAGTTTGAGCATAGTAAGTATTTGTGAAGCAAAAATTACCCAGTACTAGCATGAACATTTGAGAAACTTTTAAAACAAAAGCAAAACACACAAAAAAAAGAAAATATGTACTAGAAATATGTTAAAATGAAATGTATTCTGTTGTATTTTGACAGAATTATTTTTATTAAAATACACAGTCATGTGCTAAAATTACTCTTGTTTTTTTTAATAACTTTGACCCTTAGTTTGTTGGCAATTGGTTATGAATACAAGTTTGCTACAAACTTGGTCGATAAAGTACATGTTAACTGCAATTTGTTGATATAATTAAAATAAAAATGCAGAATTATGAAAATTTGAAAGCTTGGTTAAAACATGATACAGTCACCTTTGACATCCAGGCCCAACCCAAACTGAAGTGAATGACTAATTTTTTTCCTTGTTGTCATACATAGGCTCCTAAGAAGCCACAGATCATAATTTGGCTGGTTCTATGTATGATTCTTGTATTTATAATGAATTTTTACTGAGGAAGTGGTGTAAAACATGTTAAATAGTCTGCTGCTCCTTTCACTGAGGAAATTGGTTGACTAATCTCTTGATTGACTGTGAATGTTATCTTCAACTCTTAATCTTTACATTTAGTTACTGTTAAAGGCTCAAGAATAGCCTTATTTGCTTTCACGGATGCGGGGAGGTTTAAAGACAGGTGAGGGTAGATTCTGAAGTGATTTTCAAAGTCGTAAAGGTTTTGAGGCAGCAACTATTCTGTGCAGTGAAAATAGATTAAAATGAATTACCGCAGTTGAACAGCTAACACGTAAAACATAGAACAGTACAGGACCAGGCCATTTGGCCCATGATGTGTTTGCCAACGATGATGCCAGTCTAACTAATCCCATCTGCCTGCACAAGGTCCATGTCCCTATATTCAATGCCTGTTCATCTGTCTGTCCAAATGCCTCTTAAACATTACAGTTGTATCTGCTTCCATCATCTCCCCCGGCAATGGGTTCCAGTCACCAACCATTCTTTGTGTAAAATCACCTTTTAAACTTTCCCCCTCTCATCTTAAAGCTATGTCCTCTTGTATTTTTCATTTCCACCCTGGGAAAAAGACTCTTGACTGTTTACGCTATCTATACCTCTCATAATTTTACATACTTCTGTCAGGTTGCCCCTTAGCTTCCGTCGCTGCAGAGAAAGCAATCCAAGTTCATCCAACCTGTCCTTGTAGCTCATACATTCTAATCCAGGCAACGTGCTGGTGAACCTCTTCTGCACACTGTCCAAAGCCGCCTCCATCCTTTCTGTAATGCAGTGACTAGAACTGCACACAGTACCCCAAGTGTGGTCTAACC
>JARFYF010000017.1:37957713-37972871 GCA_030265395.1 Rhina ancylostomus | reverse complement strand
ATAATCCCCACTAATCCATTTACCTATTAAAGCAGGAGACCATTTGGCCCATCAGATCCATGATTACTCCAGCAGAGCAATCCTATCAGTCCATTTCCCCCCTCCCTATTTCCCTATAGCCTGGGAATTTATTCTCTCTCACATGTCCATCAACACCCCTTTTATTCTTTTGCCACTTACCTACACTAAAGAGTAATTTACAGTAGCCAATTAACCTATGAGCACATCTTTGTGATGTGGGAGGAAGCCTATACATATGGTACCCTAGGTCAGGATCCAACTTAACTCTGGAGTTATGAGGTTGTAGTGCTAACTGCTGTGCCACCAAGCTGCCCATCCTTATTTTCGACTCATATCATGTATTGTCGTTCAGCCCACAATTTTCTCCTTGCTTCTGCAATCTTTTCACTCCGATAAAGCAAAATTTCCCTGCTTCACCAATTCTGGCTCCTTGAGCTTTCCTGACTCTAATTCGTTCACACCTAACAACAGTACTTCTAACTCCACCACTGTGCCACCATTTTAATGATGCTTGTTGACAGAAAGAAAACAATAAGACACCGAAATTCACGACTCATACAGAATAGTGCCAAGGGATCTTTTATTTGCCCCTGACAGCAACTCTTTAGTATTGCCCTCAAGCTTTGTCAGTTTAAATATTGGTGCTCAATTTTTCTTAATCTTCTGATTCAAAAGCAAGGGTGATACCAACTGCTGATACAAGGTCCACAGTCAAGGGAGGTATGGCCTACAAAACGGGGTTACACGTACTGTAGGTTCTATTAATGTCTTTCCTAAACCTTCCTGGGTTTCCCAAGTTCAATTTCTGCAGAGACTTTTTAAACAGAATTATGATTGATTCGTTCTGTTACAAATCTTGGAGACGTGTAACTCTGGCATCAAAGTTTATTGCTTTAATTGAGCTAGAATTGTAGGATCTAACATATTCCTCCCACATAATTACACCTTATCACTTGAAAGTCTCTTTCACATTAATATCAGGGCAAAGGCTTTATTTTTCAGTAAAAGCCTCCAAATCAAAGCTTTTCAGGATGTCTCAAACTGTTTCACATTCTATGAGCTACCCTTTGACTGCAGCATTGTCAGTAATTAGCAGTCATTGTGCACACTTGAGTAATCTGTGAGGGAAATGACCTGTAACTTGTTCTTCCTGGTGGCGCTGGTCAAGCTAATAATGCTGGTTTATGAGATTCCATGCTGTTCTTCTGATAACATCCACCTCAACAGATGTCAGATTAGTATCTAAATAAGGGAAATATATTTGGCAGTGCAGCTTACTACTAAAGTTTCAGCATACACTGTGGAATCAGACTCTCCGTGCTGCCAGCCCAGGCATGCAGTTACCAATGTAACCTAACCCTCACCTTGTTATTTATTTTTCAGTCCACCCATTCTCTTACATGCACGGGAGAGATATAAGTATACTCGGGCAGAATGTGGTTAAAGTCTGTGCAGATGACAAACATTGAAATAATCATAATTGGATAGGAGGAGAAACACAGGAGAAATAGTGTTTCTCTCTATATATTCTACTCTCTGGATTAGAATCAAGGAATGCGTGCACAAGCACATTATAAATTGGTGCTGAGGACAGAAGATCAACAAAATAAAAAGAAAAATCTTTCAATCTATCGGGAGCTCGAATAAATGGTTCATGGGAAGAGTGTGGAAATCAGTAACAACTTATTTTAATTTTGACTTTGAAAGTTTGCATAAACCAAAGAAACATACCGGAGAAATAGTATTATCTTGTGTGGTAGTCCTCAAGCTGAAATTGCATCACTTAAAGAATGGGAACAGGAGAAAATGCCTGCCCAGACTCAAGCTGGTGTCATTGGAAGCCTTGGTAAAACAAAAGCTAAAATTAGAAATCTACACATAATTCCTGCCAGAGGGAACATCAAAAATGCTTGAACTTTTCAGATCATGGATTTTTTTTAAGAAAATAACAAGGTAGAAGGTGAATGGAGGTGGTGAGAATGTACCTGAACAAAGTGATGCTGTACACATCTCTAAATGGAATGGGTTTCCCAAATGTACATTATGTTAGCAAATGTTTTAGCACCATAGAGAAACAATTATATTAAGCAAAGTAACATGGAGATTACAAGTTCAAACCTAAACTGTGAGAAATTTTGGAGATCTACAAATCTGCATGGAGGAATTAGAAGTCAGGCAAGACTATTAGTGAGTATATTTCCTTGTGATGAGTCCACAAGACGATATGCTGTGTAAAAAGTTTGTCTGTGGTTTAATTGGTGTGCAAATTCAATCTAAGTTATTAAACACACAGAATTTCACATTTGATCCTGTGTGCAAAATGTTGGTGTACTTGGAGATGGTATTGAAGAGTACTGAAAATATTTGTCCAATGTCAGGTATAAATAAAAGTCCAGTTTATATTCCCAGCGTATTATTGAAGGCTGTAATACCAAAGCAGAATACTAAGCATGTGGGTGAGAATGCCACAATGCTTTTATTGTCATGGTTCTGGGTTCTGGCCCTCAATTCAGCTCCTTTAATGCCTTGTTGTCCAGTACATAGATTCCATGCTGGACTGATTACATAATGACACACACCTGACCACCAGAGGCCTAGCATAAGTACCTGAGTTTCTCTAGCACTAGTTGCCAGAGTATTGGTCGACCTTTGGCTCCTAGTTGCTTAGTGTGGTCTACTCTAGAGTAGTCCTGTGTTCTCTATTCCTTTTCAAAGATCCAGTTCATGTTGGGATTCCTCTTCTGATCTCTGAGGCAAGATTCCTTCCAGTTGCTGCCAATGTTTGGTCCTGAGGAAGTATCCTGATTCCAGTCTTGCACCAGTGTGCTGCATTTGGGTTCTCTGCGAGCTTGCTCCTTGCTCAACATTATGACAGTTATAGATGTAATGGAAACTATCCACTGCACATATGCTAATTTAAAATAGTCGAGTGTTTTAGCTGCAAGAAAACAGGACACATATCCTTGGTATGAAAGTCTCAGGCCAAGATAGTGAATCAAAGCAATTTTAATAGTGTGACCTTATTTCAGAGAGCAGACTAATTTAAAGACAAAAGTGTGGTATACAGTCAGTGTATCAACATGAGCATTGGCAGGTCACCTGATTACTTGAGGATACACAAATTCAGTCAAGAATAAACAAAGACTACATTGAACTTGAAAACATACTCACCAAGGCACTGAAAACATTAGACTAAATGTAATGTATAGTGTATCACAGTGGCCAGCAAATTATCAGCAGATGATGCTGATAACATTAATTGACCCACACTGATGGGCAAAGACAGGTTCAAAAGATTGAAACTTGATTGGAAAAGCTATTCAGCATTTATGCTTCAAAATCCATCATAGATATACTATTAAGAAAGTTCAAAGACACCTACCTGAGTATTGTAGATTATAATGCTCATATCAATATCAAGCCAGATGCAAACCAGTCTGTATTGAGAAACCAGGTGGAGGAAGAATTAGATAAATTTTAACAAAGTTCTAATGAACTCGAGGCAGAATGACTGGTCAACACCAACTGTAGTCATACTTACAAGTGAACAAGATGTAATAACATGGCCAAACTGAACCTGGCAGTTCGCAATGAGCAGTATCTGGTACTTGACAGGAATTACAAGTGGAGTTGGCAGGAGCCAAAGTTTTCATCAAACTAGGTCTTCTACTTGCTCAGCTAAATATAGTTAAGGCAAATTAACAATATTTAACTATTAATATGCATAGAAGTCTTTGTTCATACACAGATCTATCACAGGGTGTGAAATTATCATGGAAGGTATTTCAAGCTCTAATGACAAGATGCCACAAGGAATGGATCACTATCTATGGAACTGAGATGATGGACTAAGAGCCACAAGTGTTAATGCTTAGTAAAATCTGATAGCAGAAAAAGGGAAGATAAAGTTATAATTGAAGTGTGTGGAGAAAAGAGATTCCTAGTGAAAAAAGGAGATGGTTAGAAATTAACATGTAAATCATTGAGTTCCAGAGAAAGCTGTACAAGAGAACATTGAAGAACTATGCAGTTATGAGCACATTCCAGTTGATCCAGAAGAGACTCCACAAGACACAAGACGTGACTGAATTGAGTCAAGACTTGACACCATCCTCAAGTCATGAGATGAATAAAATGCTGACTCATTCCTATGAGAAAATCAAATAACTTCGGGAAGCTTGTGTAGAGGTTAAATCCGTAAATAACATACGAATCACTCTTTACGAAAAGAGGAAAAAATATTCCATATGAATGTATGATGCTTGCATATGATGAATGTACATTACAGTCAGATCCAGTGAAATGTCATCAACTTAAAGCATTAATACTGCTTTTTCTTTCTGCAGATACTGCCTGACTTGTTAAATATTTCCAGTGGTCTCTGTTTTTATTTCAGGTTTCTAGCAATGTGCAATACAGGATAGTTACATGGCTAAATAGTCCAGCTGGACATGTAGAACTTTTGGTACTTCTCTACATGCTCGATAATGATAGGGTACCAGACAAGGAATATTTGCATCTGCACATGAAAACTATAAGATTGATATTGAAAGGGAAATAAGGTGACTATTTTGGCAATCATTCACAGCTATTAAAAACCTAACTGCAAAATATTCAGGCCCAAATTGTTAGTTGATAAAGTTAATGCTGCTGCAAACATAGATTTCAGGTTGTGCTGCCTATGCATTTCAATATTTGTCATATTCCTCTTACCAGATGGTACTTAATAGGGTACAGTAAGAAAATTAAAAGAAAGGAAAAAAATCTTTTAGCCAAAAGAAAAATGTTTCAACAAGTTTGCCATTTAGTCCAATGTAGATTATTGGCTAGGTTTACAGGTCTAATATGCTCGTATCCAGGAGATATACATAATAAGTGGATCCAGTGTGCTAATATCTGAGTGATATATGAAATGACCAGATCCAGTGTGCCAATATTCAGTTGTATATAGTAGGTGGGTCTAGTAAGCTAATATTCCAGGAGATGTAAGCAGTGGGTGAATACAATATGCTAATATCTGTGGGATGCAATGCAGTGGGTAGATCTGAAATGCTAATATTCAGGTGGCCATCTTCAAGAAAGGAGACAAATCTGACAGTGATAACTACAGAGCAGTCTCCCTGTTCTTTGGCACAAGGAAAGTCATCGCCCTCAACCCCTCCTTCCAATGGCAAAATAAAGCTGCTCCTGCAATCACTGTGTGTAATTTATCTATCAAGAGACAAAGTAGATATAATTTTCTCCATGCAACAACTTCAAGAAGGTGCAAAGAGCAACAGTGACCACTGTACATGGTCTATTTCAATCTCACGAAAGCCCTTGAATCAGGAGGGACAGTGGAGCACCTGAAACACTGCCATCCAGCAATCAAAGTCTACAATGAAGATATGAACATAAGAAATAGGAGTAGGATTACGCTGTGCTGCTCTGCCATCAATCAAAATCATGACTGATCTGCTACCTCTGATCTGTTTTCCTGTATTTTCCCCAAATCCAGATATTTATCTGTATCTGCTTTGAATGAACCTGAAGACTGAGCCTCCATGGTCTACTGGAGTAGAGAACTCCAAACATTCACCACACACTCTGTGTGAAGAAATTTCTCATCTCAGTACTAAACATTTACCCCTCATTCTGAGCAATTGGTCCCTGGTTTAAGTTTCAATGAGGTCTCTCATTTGTCACCTGTCAATAAAGTCAGACATTGAAAATGAAATTCACCATCTCTTTCACTGCACTTAGCACAGCCTTTGGCCATCTGAGAAAAGTGCGTTTTAAAATTGAGACCCCAAAACTTGACACAAAACTCCTGATTTACCAGGCAGAAGTGATCTCTGCTTCTGAGACTTGGGCTACCCACAGCAGACATGTCAAAGCAGTGAGGTAATACCATCAATGCTGTCTCTACAAAATCCTCTAAATCCACTGGAAAAATAAGCTATTGCAAATGTCCTCCGTCACAGCAAATTCCCAGCATTGAGGCCTTAATTATACCTAACTGGGTGTAATTAAAGTCATTTGGCCATACCATTTGCAAACTCCTGGCAAAAACATCCTCTTCTGAACTCTGCAGTGAAGAAAAAAAATTAAGAAAATTTTAAAATAAATAATTTTTTATTTGCAGTGTGGTAACAGGCCCTACCGGCCCAACAAGTCCACGCTGCCCATTTTAAACCCCAAATTAACCTACCTGTACATCTTTAGAATGTGGGATGAAGAGACAGAGAGAGGTAAACAAGTTCTCTGAACCTCCCTGTAAAGATACAACATCCACACCATCTCTTTACCCATGACTGCTCGAGTTATAGGATGAGCATTTTCATGGCAGGAGTGCACCACCTCGCAGATTACCCATCCACCTCCCCCACCAAGCATCTGTGGCAACCCCACGTTGTCAGTCCCTTCAGAACCCACAGACCTGGAGTGAATCCTCAAACCCCACCTTGCCCATGGAGGAGGACGTGCATGATGCACCTTGTGACCTGTTGCAATATGCTAATCAGGGGTAATGTTGGAAGTGGGCAGGCCCAGTATGCTAATACAGGTGTGAATGGTGGGGGGGGGTCCAGTATACTAATTCAGAGGTAAATAGGCGGGTCTAGTATGCTAATACAGGGGTGAGTGGGCGGGTCCAGTATGCTAATAAACAGGTGAGTGGGCTGGCCCAGTATGCTAATAAACAGGTGAGTGGGCGGGTCCAGTATGCTAATATCACGACTGACGCCGGCAGAGGGCGGCTCCACACCTCATCTGCATTGGGAGTTGTGCCGCGGATTGGCGCGTGCGCGGTGGGTGTCACCCCGTGGACATGCGCACTGCAGTCGGTTGTGTGGCCGCGGGGAGAGCGGGCTGAGCGACGGTAACGCACCGGGCGGTGAAGCATCTTCATGGGTGGAGCAGCGGGACCCAGCTGACTGACTGAGTCATCGACCTGTCGCTGCTTGTCGGGGAAAGGCCGCCACCGAGGTCCCAGCCAGCTGAGGACGGAGCTGTTGCCGGGACATGAGGCCGCAGCAGCGGGTACAGTGGCCGCGCTTCACCGCCGGTGCCCCCATTCGGTTGGGGGCGGAATGAGGCTGCGCTCGGGCTGCATCGGCGGGCGGGGAATGGGCGAGGCCGCGCCGTGGTCGCGGTTAAACGCTGACCCAGTCTGTCTGCCTGCAAATCTCCCCCTGCGGCCGGCAGGTTCTCCGGGGCTGTGAGCGGCAGCGCGGGTAACGAGGACTGCTTGTCGCGTTGGGCAGGGGATGCTCCTACCTATGGAGGTGGCTCTCGGGCAGCGTAGATGGGGACGAGGAGCAGCTTCCACCCAGCTGCCGCGTCGTGGTTTCATGAGGTTCTTTAGCCCCGTTTGATGAGAAAGACAGTCGATTTCTGCTTGTACTCATATAGAATAAGCTGGTTGTGTTTAAGTGTGGTAAATCGAGCAAACTTTAGACACTCTCACAGCTCAGCATTAGTGTAAATTGTGGAAAGAATGATGTGGTGTTTCTATTGTATAGAGTTCCTGTAGTTAATCATCCGAGAGGCGTTGGTAGTCTTAATGTAACGTCTGGGTGCCGAGATTCACTTAAGTTTTCTGTTGTATGGGTTGGAGGATTGTAAGTAAGCTACCCTAAAGATAAAAAGAGCTTTATGGCAGGGTTTTGTTTATACCAGTAAATTGGTGATTTCTTGTGTTTTATTGAGTGTTGAAGTAATCTTCTAAGGCAGACAATTCACGTGAATTGTACCAAAATGATGGGAAAACATGGGTTCTCAATAATCCTTGACATCATTTTCAACTGTACTCAGAAGTCCAAAGGGCAGCAGTTCCATACATTGCCAGATTCCCTGAACCACATCAAGCCTCTGACCTTGATGTTGATTTCCAAAATTTCTCACTGTTCCAGGTTCACTCTGGAATGGAAGGATGATTTGTAGCTGTTTTTTGTACTGTAAACCTGAAATCTGTTTTTTAAAAATACAACTGTACCTGTCACTGGTAATGCCATTGGTTGTCTGGGCTTTGGTGCTGAAATTGTATCCAAAAACCTTTTGACCTCTTTGTTGATTGAAATTATCCTTTGGTTATTCTTTCAGTTCTCTATCCTAATCTCCTTGCATTATTCTGTAATTTTTTTTGATAGCATTCCTGTGGTGTGCCTTGGTATGGCTTAACACTTGATGGTGGTGCTTGCATTGTTGTCAAGTGATGAGCTGACATTGGCTGATTCAGCAATGAATTGAGTAATCTAATTTTACCACATTTATTCAGATGATCTTCCCTCCACAGTCTCTAGCCTTATTCCCAACCCCCTACATCCTGCTTCTACTTCCTTCCTATGATCTACAAGCAGAACTATCCTGGTAGACTCATTGTCTCAGCCTGCCCTTGTCCCACAGAACTTATTTCTTCCTCCCTTTATTCTGTCTCCTTTGCCCAACTGCTTCCCATTTCTATCTATGACACCTCTGCCTTCTTCTACTGTGATAGTTTCCTGGTCCCAACTGGCTCCTTTTTATCATAGACATCCAATTTCTCATGGATGCAGGAAAAAAGCACGCAGACAGACCCTTTGGCCCATCGAGCCAGTGCTGACCATCAGCCACCTATTTACACTAATCCTATATTAAACCTGCATTCCAATCTGCCCCCCAAGTCTCGTACTCACCTACATATTAGGAGCAATTTTCATTGGCCATTTAACCAACCAGCCTGAACAACTTTGTGATGTGGAAGAAAACAGGAGCATCTAGATGAAACCCATGCTGCCACAGGGAGAACGTGCAAACTCCACACAGACAGCACCTGAGGTTGGCATTTAACCTGGGTCTCTGGCACTGTGAGGGAGCAGCTTTGTCACTGTGCACCTCCATCCCATACCAGGATGATGAGAGAGTTCTTCACCTCCTTCTTCAGCAGAAACCAAACCAGTCCCCCTCCTCGCCATTCTCATTTGCGTAGCTGAATGTTTTTGCGTTGAACAGTACAGCACAAGAACAGGCCAAAGGCCTACCATGTCTGCGCTCACCATGATGCCAATCTAACTAATCCCATTTGCTTGCACGTGGTCTGTATCTCTGTATTCCCTGTCCGTTCATGTGTCTGCTTAAATGCCACTTAAATGTTGGCATTGTATCTGCTTTTACCACCTCCCTTGGCAGCGTGTTCTAGATGCCTACCACTCCCCTCTCACCTTCAACTTGTGCCCTGTAGTATTTGACATTTCCAACCTGGCAAAAAAAAACCCTGACTTTCTACCCTGTTTGTGTATATACTTCTATCATGTTGCTCCTCAGCCTCTGACACTCCAGAGACAATGCAAGTTTGTCCATCCTCTCCTTACAGCTGATACTTTCCAATCAAGACAACATTTCTCCTTGTGCACCTTCTCCAAAGTCTCCATCATCCTTTAGTGCAGTGACCAGAATGGCACACAGTACTCCAAATGTAGCCTAATCAAGATTTTGTACAGCTGGAAACATGACTTGCCAACTTTTGTACTCGGTGCCCCGATTGTTGAAAGCAAGCATGCTGTACGCCTTGTTTACCACCCATCTACTTGTGCTGCCACTTTCAGGGGTCTATAGACCTGCACCCCAAGATGCCTCTCTACATCAATACTCCTAAGGGTCCTTCCATTTATGGTATACTTTCCTCTTGCATTTGACCCCCAAAATGCAACCACTCATACTTGGTTGGATTAAACTTCATCTGCCATTTCTCCGCTCAAATTTCCAGTGGATCTATATCCTGCTATATCCTTTGGCAACTTTTTATCCATAATTCTAGCAATTTTTGTGTCATCTGCGCACCTTTCAATCAAACTCTTTTCATCTGACATCCTTGTGGAACACCATTGGTCACTGACCTCCAATCCAATTTTGTATGCAATTTACCGATTTGCTGTCAATCCCATATGAGTTAATCTTCTGGACCAGCCTAAGATTTGGGACCATGTCAAATGCTTTAGTAAAGTCCACGTACACAACCTTCACTGCTCCATCCTCATTAATCACCTTTGTCACCTCAAAAAGAAACTCAATCAAATTTGTGAGACAAAGCCATGCTGACCTTCCCTAATAAGTCCATGCTTTTCTAAATGTGAGTAAATTCTGTCCCTAAGAAAATCCCTAGCACTGACGTAAGGCTCACCAGCCTATAATTTCCTGGATTCTCCCTGCTACCCTCCTTAAACAAAGGAACAACAAGGCTGTTCTCCAGTTTTCTGGAACATCACCTGTGGCTATAGAGGATAGCCACTGTATTCTGTGGCTCAGTATTCTGGGATAGAACCCCTCCGGCCCTGGGAATTTATCCGCCTTAATACTTTTCAAGACACCCGACACCATCTCCTTAATATTGACATGCCCTGGAATATTGACACGCCCCTCCCTGATTTCACATCATCCATGTTCTTCCCCTCGGTGAATACCAATGCAAAGTACTCATTTAGGACCTTGCATTGAACAACTTCTTCAACACTCACTTTCTCCATATCAAAGATGTAGCTGTAGGAACTCGGATGGGCCCAATCTGTTCACGTGTCTTTGCAGGAAATGTGAGATGGTTCTTGTTTCAGTCTGCTCAGGCCTTCTCCCTGGCAGCTTTTCTCAGTACACTGATGACTATATTGGTATTGCTTCTAGGACTTGTCACCCTGGTTGCCAACTTAAACCCTGCTTCTGTTTTCACGTGGTCCTCATCTGACTTCACCTTCATCTCAAGGGAGAAATTGGGGGTTCAATATCCATTTCCAGCCCAGTGGCATCCACAGTGACCTTCATTTGTCTGCTTCCACCTGTTTCTTGTAAGAATCCCCTCCATTCAGCATTTTTCCAGCTTTGTTGTCTGTTTTGATGACAAGACTTTCCACACCAGTACCTGAGTTGTTTTCCTTTTTCCCTAACCATGGCTTCTCCTCTCATTTGGTTGGCAGGGATCTCATTTGCATCTGTTTCATTTACTGCACTTCTGCTCTCTCCTCCCAACCAGAACAAAGAAGGGGTTCCCCTTGTCCAGGCCAATGTAAGGGGAAAACATGATGGAAGTAAATGCTTTGTTTTATCATGCTCTCAGGTTCATTAGTGGGCTGCAGAGATTAGCATGGTGCCACCTTGGTGGGCAAGTCACAACTGTAATTATTGCATAGCCTTTGTTTACTTTGTTCAGAAGATTTGATACCAAATGTAGTTGATCAGTGTTTAATGAGCTATTTAATAAATTTAATTCTTTGAAGTAATTTTAGTCTAACTGTTTTAGGAAATGACTTCTGCACTTTTAAAAAAAATTTTGTTTTTTTTCTGCTTGCAGCATGTACACAATTCCAGTCTGTTGTGAATTAGGAGAGTTGATCTGCTTCCTTTTTCCTATGAAAGCAGCTTGTCAATAGAACAGACAGAACAGAAAATGCTCCCAGGAGTTGGCGTGTTTGGGACAGGGAGTACTGCACGGGTTTTGGTCCCACTGTTGCGTGCTGAAGGCTTCACCATCCAGGCACTCTGGGGAAGAACAGAGGAAGAAGCTAAGCAGCTGGCAGAGGAAATGAACATTTCCTTCTACACAAGCCGGACTGACGATGTTTTGCTCCACCAAGATGTGGATCTGATCTGCATCAATATTCCTCCACCTCTTACATGCCAGATTGCTGCCAAGGCGTTAGGTATGGTATTTTCTCCTTATCAGTATAAGCAAAATCTTGATGTTTATGATGCCATTCCGCAATTTTAAGACTTTAAAAATTGCTACTGTAGAGTGTGTTGTGTGAATGAAATGTAGTGAGTTGAAATATTATTACAGATGCTAAATTATAAAAGCTTATCTTAAATATTTGTGTGTTTTCTGATCAGGAGGTAGCAGGCTGCTTGCATTTTACTACTCCTATTTACAGGCGACCCCAGTGTTATAACTGTTTGGGTAACAGAAATTTACCCTTACAGAATTCTCAAATTGCTACCCAAAAATTTGAGATACAGAATAAAAATTCACTCTCACAGAATCTGTGTATGGGTGGGGGGATGAATGAATAAACACAATATTTTTCAACCCATGTTTCTTGACTCAATTGTAGATAACGCAGCTTTGAGTGACAGAAAATCGCGATACAGATCTTTTACCAGCAATTCAACTGCCTCCTGTAACGCGGGGTTGCCTGTATAATACTGTTGCTGAAAATCACCTTGTTGACCCTTTCATTACCCCATTTGTCGGATCATGTCTAGCATTATGCATCTTGACACTGCAGCATGAAGGATCTGTGTAAGCTTGTCTGCCATTTTTGTGCTTTGTGTGCTCCAGGACAAATGAAGTGTCAGGTGCAGCCAACTCTTGCACCAAATTAAAGATTTATTTTTTTATAATTTGTATTACTTCATTAGTACAGCAGGTCTAGCCATATGCTGATGGTACATTGACAACAGATGAATGCAGCTGCATCACTCCAACTAAATATTTATTCATGAGTTTCACTAGTTTTTAAAAATCATAGCGTAAACCTTGTTCTATCAAAAGACCTAATTGCTCTGTAATTCAATGCTGCATTTAGTATTTGGCTTGCATGCAAGGCAGTTTCTGTAATCTGGTGATTCTTTTAAAAAAGAATTGCTTACAGAGTGCAGCACTGCTACAAGATCAGTGGGATCTTGGCAGTTCATCAACTTGTAAACAATGAACTGAGAAAGTTGGCAGAGATGCCTGTTAAATTGACTTTTTATGACATTGTTGGCAATCATATGTTGTAATGTACATGGGCAAAGCTAGGGAGGAACCGTTTGAACCAATTCTCCCACTATTAGATCAGGTTTATTTTGAAGTTATGCAGCAATTGGGCATTATTAATGGAGCCAATAGAAAACTGATTTGGCATAAATTTTTGAAGTTTCAAGGCCAAAAGCGATTATTTGTCATCTTAGGATGTTAATTGTATGTAACAGTTTAGACTTTATTTAAATGTGTTGTAGTTCCCACTATTCAGTTTTCTTACAAGAGATTATGGAATTGCTGATGTTTCATATGTGGATGAGAACACAACCGGCGCAAAGATATTCCCACAATTTTTATTGACAAAAGTATGGGAAATGCTTTGTAAAAGATAGTCATGAGTTTTCTGCTTGATGCTTTGCCTTACAATGGTGCCTAAGTTGCAGTATTGGGAATGCCTCTGGTTCGCTTCAAGTTTTAAAGAAAATTGTCTGTTTGCATCATATCCTCTTTAGGAAAGAGTAAATGTTTGATCATTATCTGTTTTCTGAAACTTTTCCAAAGACATACTATGAAATTATCACTGTCTGTCATGTGACAGATGCAATTATCATGTTAGCAAAAATGTTGCATAAGGCAGCATTGATGTAGACTGTGCGGTCTGCCAAGAATTATGGACCTCCAGTATGAATTTATTTGAAGTTATGAAGGCGAGGAACTGTTTAGTTTTCTTCTAACAGTCCTGACTTGAACTGCTGTCTATTATAGTCTATATCAAACTTCCAAAAGACAGCAGTAGTTTGCATTAACATGAAGCTAAGATATGAACATTATGTAAATAGAGGAAGTTGTTGGATATTGTCCTCTTCATGAAAACTTGCATTATTTGTATTGTTTGAGTATTGCAGTTGCTGTCACTTCTGGAATAAGAAAGTTATTGTACAACTTCCTGTTTCAATGAGGTTGTCCATCATTTACCTCAATGGGTGCTATTTTTATGTAGATCCTGCCTAATAAAGGCAATGCCTATGAAGGCTAGGGAGGAATGTTCACTAAACTAGATGTTGTGAATTTCATACAATTTCATTACTAAATACTGAATATTGTTCAATACTTGACTGACTTCTGTCCATTGGCAAAACTAACATTTTTTTTGGCAACCTGTTGTAATAAATATACTGCTAAATTTGCAGAACAGCTAGAGAGGAAACCAGAGTAGTCATGCATTATATCATTTGTATCATTATAGTGTACAAAGATAATGCTATCTGCATACATGCCCTGATCCCACATCAGGAATTGTGTGTATTTTAAAATCTGTTTTTTGATAAGTGTAGATAACTCTTGTAAATGACTAGATCCTTCAAAATTTAGATGCTTTTGTTAACATTGATTTTATTATAAAACTGGCTTTATTTGTGTCTTCCATAAATCCAGTATTTTTTTCCCTTCTGTGTTCCTGATTTGACATTAAATTCACTCCGTCTCATTTATGCCGTGGCTCAGTTGGCAAACTTGCCTTGGAGCGAAAGGTTGTGCATTGATGTTCTATTCCAGGGACGAAAGCTCGAAGATCTACACTGATGCTCCAGTGCTGTACTGAAAGAGATGCTGATGTTTTCAGAGTCCTGTCTGCCTTCTGCACTTAAGCAATCCCATAGCATTATTTTGAAGAAAAATTAAGAAATCTCAATAGTCCAGCCAATAGTTAATTAAATAGATTATTTGCTAGTTGTCGCATGTTTTTGTGTGGGAGCTTGAAATGCAAAAATTAACTTCCACATTTCCTACATTAAAATAGTGACTACATTTCAAATGTACTTCACTGGCTGTAAAGCACTTCATAGCATCTCGGGGTTGTGAAAAGTGCTATATAAATATCTTTCATCTGCTTGTCTTGTGGTGTTCTTTGCAGTTCTTTAACCTGTTTGGTTAAGGAGTTACACAGTTGTCGTTGCATTCCCTGTTCACTTGGGTTTCAGACTCCCTTGCTGTGATTTTTATTTTCTTGCCCTATAAGCAACTCATGCAACTTATTGAAATTAAATGGGTAAGGACTAGTCTTTTTAACAGCAAGTGATTGTTTATTGCCTCGATGCAAGGAATTATGGACCAATATGGCAGATAGTTCTTTGTCTTAACGTTCAAACTTTTTTGAATCTATGTCTCTTAAATGCATTCTCTTAACTGCAACTTTGGGGTCATTTTTATGACTGTTGAGTCTGATGTCTTTGTGTGTGTGTATGTGCATGCTTATTGAAGTTTTTAACACATTTCGGAGACAGTTGGCTTTTCAAATGTAAAAGACAAGTCTATAGAAAAATGGTGTAATAATCCATCATTTTATCAAACCAAGCTGGACTTGAAATTGTGATTCCTGAAAGATATTGTAGCAGCTAGCTACGCTGAATAAAGACACGAGAAACTTGTTTGAAGTCAAAGAGTCGAATGAACG
>JARFYF010000017.1:37941270-37953555 GCA_030265395.1 Rhina ancylostomus | reverse complement strand
TTAATATAAATAAGATTTGTAATTGGAATTAACCACTGACATTGCTACTTTGGTTGTGCCATATATCCAGGTGTACCTATAGTACGTTAGAGTTGTGGAACAGAAGCAATTTGGAGATGCTTGTCATTCCTGTTGAACAATGCAAGTTATGGCCCAAATTGTTATAAGTTATAATAATGTACACTTTTGTGAAGGATATAGCGAATACATGGAAGAAAAGCCAGTTCAGTAGAGCTGCAGTGAGCTTATGCTTTAATATTCTGATTCAGTATTCATGAATGTTAGTCGTTTTATTAGCTGTGGAGGTGTGAAGCTAAATCTGTCTTGTGTAACTACTTGTTTCAGGAGTGCTAATAAAACAGGTTTTTCAGCTACTTCTAAAATTAGCCAGCTGTTAGAAAGTAGAGGTTTGAGAGACGGTATAATGCCACAGGTGTACATTGCGGAAGGCTACATTATGTATTACAGTAAGTGTTAAAGAAAAATGTCTGTTTCTTTTCATAACATTGCTCTTTAATTTTTCTCTTTATGAGTGCAAAAAGATTTCAGCTTTGCTTGTCTTCCTACAGAGTTGATGAGGAGGTCTGTTTTATGTTATACAGTAGTGCTTTTTAAAAACATTGAAGCAAATTTAATTTTTCCATTTGAAATCCTCAGATCTTGGCTTTGTGCTTAGTTTTACTTTTTAAGTTTCAAATCCTGATTGAAAACTACATGATCTTCATGGTACACAACAGCTTAAAGGGAGTGTGAGAATAATATGCAAGAAAGTTGAGAGACATGGGCAAAAACTGCAAAATGGGAAAGGACTGCAGTGCAGATAATAAGTTTATCCATGGGATAAGGGAGTTTCCCAGAACTGAGACAAGTCCATCGATTTGTTCACAAAATTTGATCAACTTTCTAGATCGTTTCAGCTGTGAGCTTGATGGTAAACTGAAGAAGGTAGTAGAATGCTGTTTTTAGACCTGATTTGAAATTTTTGAAAATGTTTAATCGTGTTTAAAAATGCAATTTATTTCTTCAAATGTATTGGGCATTGCAAAATACCAGTGAATGTATTGGTGAGTGCTGACAAACTGGTGAATGATTCCAAAAGTCACTTGTTTGCAGAGAGAAGTGTCTTGAGTTGTGTGTGCTGGATTTTGTCCATTCTTTTCCACCATTTGTATTTTTTAAATTAAGAACAAGTCCACTCTCCATTTAGGAAAGGAAAAGCCCTCTGCTGCCTGTTTTCATGTCTGTCATTAAATGGCTGACCTGCCCGTCATCTTACATCCCCTCTCAGTCCACCAATCACCTCAGAATCCTTTCTCACCACCCCCTCTCCTCTCTATACTGGCCATCTCGCTGCTCAGCTCTCAGTCCTGATGCAAGATTTCGACCCAAAATGTCAACAATACCTTTCCTCACACTGATGCTGCTCAACCCGCTGAGTTCTTCTGGCGGATTGTTTTTAATGTACCTTTTGATATGGCTTATACCCACAAGCACTATGTCTTTGGATAAGGTTTCTTTAAGTTATGTTATGCAAAATCCTTTTCATTCCAAGATTTAATGTTATTTGCATTAAGCAGTTGATTTCTTTTGACAAATGGTGTGAAGCTGTTAACAACTGTACTAATATTGTATGTCCTTCCACATTGAAATATAATGAGTGTCTTTTCCTACACTTCAGCTATTGTTAAATATGTATTTGAGGAAGAGGAAGGAATGTGAGATGTTAACCAGTTTTTTATGACCTTTAGCTCCAGCTTCCTGTTAGCTTCAAGTGCTGTAAATAAAGATTTCAATGATATTGTCTCAATTCTCCAGTAAGTGGTTTGATCTGGTTTATTTACAATGTGACTCATTTCTCATGTTCAGTAGAATGAAGCAGCTGGTGAGAGTTCAGTAAGATGACCAAACATGAAATCTGATGTAAGGGTTGTAATTAGGTTCCTGTGACTCGTAAGAAATGAAATGACTTTGAACAATTTTGCTGTAATAAACCTGAATTTGACACCCCAGGAAATATTTCAATCAGGTATACTGATTTCAGCTTTCAGTTGTCAGTCCAGTTGTCAGCAAAAACATCCTGTAGCTTCACTGAAGAGAAATGGTAACTGGTATTCTTAATAATAGGAAATACCAAGGAATGTATCATTTATTGCTTAATTCCCATTAGGCTATGCTACGGGGGTTTGGGCCAATTGCGCTTGAAACAATGATCCCTGTGTTGTAGATTGGAACTATTCCATTTTAATCTTTGATTTCAAATACAGGTCTCCCCAGTTAGTGAACAATACAAACTGGTAACCAACCTTTGCAATAACAAAGAGTTTAATTTTAATTTTGTTTGCAACAGTGAAGGTTGGGTAGTACATTTGGAAGTTGACCTGTATTTGAAAGAAAATGAAAATCAGTAATAGGTCTTTTTATCAGGTGAATGGGAAGGAGTCTACCTAAAAGCTGTTTAAAATGGTTAGGGTGGGGGGGAACTCTAGAGCATCTGTACTTTTCTAAATAAAAATATGGCCATTGGATGAATGACTTGGAAGCACGATCTGGAGCAATGCTCTTGTATGTTTCGGCTTAAGGAGTTTGACAAGTTTCTGGCTTATCATTCATGACAGTGTATCCCTTACTGTATCCCCTTCTTTCTGAATTTTCACATAAGGGAATGAGAGGATACCGGTCCAGAATTTATTATTTAAATAGTTTCTTAAAATTAGTCATCCTCCATTATATTTTCTCTTCCCCGTTAAAAATGAAAATTGCAATGGTTGCTTTGCCTGTGGCAACTACACCAGTTCTCTTGTCAAATGGTCTTCCTCACACCTTCCACTGTGAGTGTGCAACACACAATTTACATTTCTGTAGCTCCTTTAACCCTGTAAAGTATCCCGAACATTATCAAACAAAATTTGAAACCCACATAAATAGCTAACAAGAGGGCCAAAGAGGAAAGATGTGGAAGAGGGAAGAGCGGAAGAAATGAAAGGGTCTAAGAAATCTTTACTGTTGTATATTTTTGTCTCTGTGATTTGAAATGCTATGTGTAGAGAGCATGAAGGTACTTGTTTTTTTTTGTCTTTCCTGGAAGTTTGTCAGTACGTGAAGGGTACTGATACAGTGTGTGATTTTTATTTTACACAAGTTCCACGAGAGCAGGTATTGGTACTTTGATTATGAATAGGAGTTGCAGTGGCTTTGTGTGGAAAGAATGCTAAGGAGGCTACATTTTGCATTCATAATTTTGTTCGAAGGACTAAGTCTTAAGTGAGACACCTTTGCGACAATATCTTTTTGTCAAATTAAAATTGCCAACTCCTAATAGAATCAGATTTGCAGTACAAAGTTGCCAGGCTTGTCGCTAATTCGGAGAATTGGTGAGCTGTAATAGGAATAAAAATAAATGAGGGAAGGAGAAATTAAGGGAGAGTTTTATTTTGGTTGATCATGATGTGTAAATGTTCTGTCAGAGCCCCCTTCCAAAAAAAGGTACCACTTTAGCAAATGGTAATTACCTGATAGCCATTCTTCAACCTGCAATGCACACAAGTCTTAGTGCACAATGGATTGTCATGCCTTTCTCTCTGTTTATCTCTCTCACTCTTTTATAGTGGCATTTCCCGCATTATATTGATTCTGTTGTTTCTGATAATAGTTACAAATAACATTTTATTTGGATTTGATGAAAGCATGATCTGGAGCAATGCTGCTGCTTGGAAGGTTGCTGAGGTGACCTCAGATGTTTGGCTGGCATCAAGTTACAGACCTTGGCAGTGTTGCTCTTTGGGTTGATGGGGGAATAAAAAGGAGGTTGATTTCTATAAAAGTTTCCTGTATCAGCCCTTGAATTCCATTTTAATTTGAAAAATTTCTCATAATTGTTTCAAATTGTTTTCTGAATTGCTGCATTTCTGCTGTGCCTTTAATGTGTCCCATTTTAACATTAACAGTTGATGTTATGAGATTTCCTGTTTGTTATATTGAGTCATTTGTTAGGCCAATAGTATTTGTAATGAATAACATTTTTTGAGGGCTGTATTCTTGAAAACAAATGGGTAACTCAGTGAAATGGAATGATATGGCACTCTGTTACTTCAGATGGACAAAGAATGGATAAAAAATCTTTTTAACCACCTTGGCTGGAACAACCTTGTATTTCGCCAAGTTGTATTGATTCTTTATTGAAACCTGAAAAAGCACTAGAAGAATGAACTAATGCTGCAGAAATGCTGGGATTTTTCAGCACTTGGCTTAATTAATCTGCGAACTCTCCTCTTCCACTCTGTCTACAGTCGACACTTAAGAGCCTATGGCCGTGACATCATCAACCTACTTGGCTATTATGTTGAAACTTTGGGTACAGACTGCAGCACAGTGCTGTTCAACGCCAGTCTGAACCCCTTCTCCATATCATTGTTGAGAAAATTGTTCTTGTTTCTTAAGACTGTGAGTGGGGAAAGGATGAGAATGGACCCATCTGTAATCTGAAGATTTTCTATTCTTGGGACTTTTAGTTCCATAATGCCCTTAAGCATCCTGTACTCCACAATTTTTAAACTAATTCTGAAGACCACATCTCACTTTCTCTCCTACAATTTCTTGGTCCGTTATTTGCTTTTGCCAAGTTCTGCTGAGCTGACACAAAATCCCTGTGCCATCTCTGTGTCTGTTCCAAGTATGTATTCCTGCACAAATATTTACTCTATCCATTTCCTTCATCTACTTCTTCTCCTACCTCACAAATATTTGTTCTTTCAGCCTCTGTGTGCCTGCCATCTCCCTTTTTGTTTTCCTTAAATCTCATTCCCACTTTAACATCCTTCTTCTAATATTGTTTCCCGCCCACTATTTTTCATCTTGTCTGCTTTTTCCACCATCTTAGTAATAATTTGGGTCTTTTTCTGACCTCTATATAAATTTAATTAACAGTTCTATCATACAATGTATCTCTGTGCCTCATTAATTTGATTTCTGTGTGGTTTGTATCCACCTTCAACATAGATGGTTCATAGGATTTAAAGCTTGATTGTGAAATGTGTGAACGTGCTCTGCATGAATTAATGTTTCCAATCATTATTTGTAGCTGTTTTTGATCCTTAACAGTACTGTGTGTAATCAGCAGTCTTCATTATAATTAATTTTTGCTTTTTTCCTTTTTTGTTCCTTGTCTGTATAAAAGGTATTGGAAAGAATGTAATCTGTGAAAAGGCTGCTACTTCGGCGGATGCCTTCAAAATGGTGAAAGCAGCTCGTTACTATCCTAAGCTCATGAGCATTGTTGATAATGTCCTTCGGTTCCTGCCAGCATTTATCAAAATGAAACAGCTAATTGAAGAAGGCTACATTGGTAACGTCATGATCTGTGATGTACGTGTTTATTGGGGCAGTCTTCTCAGCAGCAAGTACAACTGGATTTGTGACGAGCTGATGGGTGGAGGTGGGCTTCACACAATGGGCACCTATATTGTAGACCTTTTGACTCACTTGACCAATAAGAAAGCTGAGAAGGTCCATGGCCTCTTGAAAACCTTTGTGAAGCAAAATGACAACATCCATGATTTCTGCTTTTTCCAGATGTTAATGAACGGAGGTGTGTGTAGCACAGTTACACTCAATTTTAATATGCCTGGCCCATTTATTCACGAAGTCATGGTTGTGGGATCTGCAGGACGTTTGGTTGCTCGGGGCACAGACCTGTACGGCCAGAAAAACACCACCTTCAAAGAGGAGCTGCTGTTTGCTGACACCATGTTAGTAAATGCCGTTGGAGTGCGGGAGAAGGCATTTGGTGATATTCCCCTCTTGTATTTGAAGGGCATTGTTTACATGGTGCAAGCCTTGAGTAAGTCTTTTAAGGATCAGGAGGACCGGCGCACTTGGGCTCACAAGCCGGTTTCTATGGCTGCTTCGTTTGAGGATGGTCTTTATATGCAAAGTGTTGTGGATGCTATTAAGAGATCCAGCAGATCTGGAGAATGGGAAGTCATTGCTGTGATAGCAGAAGAACCTGACTCCAATCAGAATTTATGTGATGCCTTGCAACGTAATAATCTATAATAAATTGCAGTGTTGTAATACAGGAGACAATTCTATCGAGATCAATTCAAACTAATATTGTTTTATGGTACCAAAAAATAAGTTGTTGCAAGTAAAATAAGGGTATTGTGCTCTTACTGTGCTGTTTTCTGTTGATTGCTGCTCTTGTGTACAGATCAGACCTATGTGGAATCATCATATTCTGCTTTTTTTAAACATTTCTAATTTTTGATTTCCTTTCAACATGCTGTCATTTAACAGTGGTTGACGTTCAAAGAATGAAAGCATTTAGACATAATAAGTATGGGTTTGGTGATTCCTAAATTTACTCAATGTAAAATTAATGTATTCAACGCTGCAAGATCAAAATTTACTCGGGGGGAGGGAGAAATAAAATTCAAATGAGGTTTCCGTTGGAAAGGTGACACTGAAAATTGTGGCTGTGTTGTATATTATGTATTTCCTTGTTTAGCATTGTTGCTTGACTGTGTCTGTTTTTAATTGGTATTCCAAGAGAAACCCAGCATCAACTTGAAGATTTCCCCTCTTCTCATTGCTTAACTTGCAAGCATAATTAACGTGATGGCGAATATACCGCTAATTTGCAAATGTAAGTTTGCCAAGACTGAATAATCCCCTGTGGTTTGCAGGCAAAATGGATTCTGACCTTTGCATCAGTGAGTGATGTCTCTGGTATAGAGTTTCCACTAAGGAAACGTGTTGGTGTCTTTTAGAGACACTGAGTTCTCTCTCCAATTACTTTTGTTAGTTGGATTAGCATATTCATAGAGGCTTGCACTAAATTTTGGTAAGCGAAATAGAACTCTGAAAATATAAAATCATTCATAGTGCTACTTTAGGGAATGGGGACGGAGGGGAAAGGGTGAAAGGCTGATGAAGATGGTGGTAGGTAGCATCTGCACCACTGCCATCTTCAGCAAGATACAAACCAGATGTCCAAACGCTAATCTGTCCAGTTGATGGCCATTATTTTCCTCTTCTACTCTTACTTGTGATCATCTCATTACAGAACATTCTTTAGTATTTAAGCAATTACGAAAAGAGTTTGGGTTGTTTAATACAATGTTTACAAACTGATGTTTCTGTTCAATTTTTTTATTTTGTGAAGCTAGCTACTGATAGGACTAGGAATAAAATAGTGAGCAGCAGATTGCATATAAGAATAGATTGTTTATTTCCAAATTTGTAAGAGATTAGTTTATGAAATCCTCATTAGAATAGAGTGCTGCAGGGTGTGGCATTCTTGTTCAAGGTTTTCAGAATGTATATCCTGTATTTAAAATAGCATTGCAAAAATGGCTGGGATGTTTTTGTAATGTGCTTTTTTTTTCCACTTTGTAATATGGAAAATTACCAAGTATAATTTGTTTTATGGACCTGTAGGTCTTGGCCTTTAAATCCAAGTTGTACAATATTTTTGTCATAGTTTAAAATTTTTAAATTTAGTTTTCCAAACTTTGTATATGTTGATTACATAGATATTTATTATGGTATTAAGTGATTTTATTAAAACATGTTTGCTTTGCAGGACTGTTCCAGATGGGAAGTGAATTGATGTTCAGATATTACAGCTAGGTTGTTTCATTGAAATAGATGAACTGTGCAGAGAATAGGTTACCTATAGATATTTATTTTTGGTTAAAAATTCAGATGTGGGTTATTTATATTGAGGTTTTTTCAATTTATAGGGGCTCCAATTAAACTTGATTTCCTATGTGAAATGCTTAAAAGTTTATTTAACAATTTCGTGAATGTATTTGTAGTAACTTTGTAATATAGGTTTGGGGAAATAGATTTGTGTCCATATGTCTTTTATGTTTGGCTCGCATGGTTTTATTATACAAAAGTGTTTTAATCAATAATATGGTTATGGACACAAAACTGTTCATTGGGATCCTTTTAGGTGGTGGTGTTCAAGCAGTGCAAATAAAGCATAAAATGAAACTTTGACAAAATAATGTCTGTCTTTAGTATGAATACTGTTCTGTTCTGCTCTGCATCTTGGGAAGACAGGACATGTATTTGGGAAATGTGTCTGTTATATATTCTGTCTCTAATACTAGTATGTTATTAAAACTTGAAAGTTTCTGAGCCAGAAGTCTATTTACTCTGTGAAAAATAAAAGTATTGCATTTTAAAACTGATATTTTGATCACTTTGATTTTTCTTAAAGAAAATTACTGCATAAGCTGTTCAAGGGTGTTATATGTAGTTGACATCAAAGTACTGGGAGCCTTGATTATAAGTAATTTAATATTTGCTGTCAAATTCTGTTCTTTTGCTAACTTAGATAAGATATCTTTATTTGTCACATGTACATCGAAACACTGTGAAATGCATCTTTTACGTACTGTGTTCTGGGGGCAGCCTGCAAGTGTCGTCATGCTTCTAAGCACCAGCATAGCATGCCCACAACTTCCTGACCCATAGGTCTTTTGTGGAAGGAAACTGGAGCACCTGGAGGAAACCCATGCAGACATGGGGAGAACGTACAGTGGCTGGAACTGAACCTGGGTCGTTGGTGCTGTAATAGCATTACGCTAACTGCTACACTACTGTGCCACATTGCAACATTGTAGTTTTTAGTGTGACCTTTAATTTTGATTCTGCTGTGAAAATATAGCATTGCTTACCACAAGTATGCTAACAATGCCCAGTTCTGCCTCAGCCATATCTTATTCCGTCACAGTTTCTAATTTGTCAAACTACCTTTTGTGAGATCAGTACTGGCTTTGCAGAATTTCCTTGAAATTGGCCAACATCTTGACTCCCCTTGCCACTAACTTCATCCACCTGTGGCAATTTGAATTAGATTGTTTTCATCTTCAATTTCTGTCATAATGGCAGCCAAGATGACTTTTGGACCATGCATCCCTGCCTCCCATAATACTCCTTGTAACATTGTCTGATTTCATTTCTTCCACACTGTTGTTTGTTGAAATATTCACAAATGTACCTTTTCATTATCTCCTGGATGAAACTCCAACAAACTTCCTGATCCTACCCATCATAAGCTTGAGGATAGATACAAAAATCTCTGCGCACTAAGACTCGTGTACCTGTCACTGTTTTGCATGTCAACCTTCCAATTGAGAATGCTTTGATTTCAAAATTCTGTTTTGAAGTACTTGACATGCCTGCACTATTGCAATTAAGCTACTTAATCATACCTGAATGCAATTGATTCCCTTTGGAATTCCCTTTCTAACCTCTCTCCATTTTCAAGATCTTCCTTTTAAAATCTCAGAATTTTTAACAATCTGCCACAATATCTTATACATTTATCAAATTTTGTTAATGCCGCTAGGAAGCGGCACGACAGTGTGGTTAGCATAACTCTATTACAGCACCGGTGAGCTGTGTTCAATTCCGCTGCTGTCTGTAGGGAGTTTGTACGTTCTCCGTGTCTGTTTGGGTTTCTTTCTGGTGCTCCAGTTTCCTCCGCATTCCAAAGATGTACAGGTTAGGAGCTGTGGGCATCCTATGTTGGTACAGGAAGAGTGGTGATACTTGCAGGCTGCCCCCAGCACATTCTCAATAATGCAAAAAAGACGGATTTCACTGTGTTATTTCTAAGTACATGTGACTAACAAATATCTTAAGTGCCTTGAAAGGTGCTTTAGTATATTTTGAAAGAAAAATTCAGTTGCTGGTAGATTAATGTGGTCTACTGTGTAACTTGGTTCAGGATAGAAATTGGGTGTTACCGTCAGCCTGTAGGTCACTGGGGTGGAGTTTTTTTGCCACCTTGTTATTAGTTGGAAAGTCTGTTGGTGTAGGTGTGAGCTGAGACTTGCTTGTTACGCCCTCTGAATCCGACAAACTGCTCATTACTCAAAAGCAAAGTACTACAGATGCTGGAAATATTCAATTGGCCAGGCAGCTGGTGAGTATTTCCAGACCTTTTGTTTTATTTTTCAGATCAGCTGTGTTCTTGATGGTTGGCTGGACACTGCTTCAGTGAGAGTGAGCAACTTTGGATGAGAAGAGGGAAAAATGCATTTAAAATTGAATTTGCGATCTGAGTCACTAAAATATCACCTAAATTACCTTTTGCACTGTACACTTATTTAGCAATGTTAGTTTAACCTTTAAAACAACTGTCCCAGTTAAAATGCATGAACTTGGGGTAATTTTTCTTCTTAAAAGTCTGTGATATCTACTACTTCTGCAAATCTTTCTAATTTATTATGGTTTCTGCCTGTGTAAAACTTGATTGTGGAAGTCTGTCCATTAACATGTTTTCAGAAGATGTTCATTCATTATTTTCTCTCATGATCTGGGACTTCTAATTTTAAAACTTTTAAATTAATTAAATTAGGAGTATAATTTTTTAAGTTGCAGGAATGGCAGCCTGTGTCCTGGACCAATGATCAAGAGACTCAAGTTCAAATAATGCCATGATTGCTGGAGAATGTAAATGAAATAAATCTCAGCAATGGAAATCACAAAACCACTGAATTTTCATGAAAAAAACCTGGTTCATTAGCTCCTTTGGGGGAAATACTCCTTACCTAGACTGACCTACCAGTGTGGTTTACTCTTAACTCCTCGTTGGCAGTGGGTGCTGTTAGCAATGAACAACAATTGCTGGTGTTGCAGCCACAAATTCACCTTGTGATCAGTTTTTAATGGCATTTTTCAATTTCATGAGTATACTTTTAAAAAATTCTGGACATGAGTGATATAATGAATTCATTAACCTAAAGGGATGGGAGTTAAGAGTGACAGCAGTTTGTATGTATTGCTTGGAATGCCAACAACTTCCCCAACTTTGGGAACTACATGCCTGTGTACTTTCCAGCAACTTGTTAGCCTTTTTCCCAAAAGCATCTGATACTTGAATTGTCCAGTAGTGGGGTGCAATGTTGTGTCAAATCCTCAACACTTTGAGCTGGGAATGAATTCCAGAGTTATGGGTCGGGACTTTAGGGAGGGGATTGGGCAGCAGAGTACCTGAGAGGATAGAACTGAAGGAGAAAAAATCCCCAGGAATGGAGAAGAGTATGGAAGAAGTGATGTGATTGGGTCCACGAGGGGAGCCGAAATACATGACTAGAGGGCAGTATGGGGATCTGTGGATAGTTCAAAGGAAGTTCAAATGAGTGGGAAGAGACTCCCTTCCTGCCAAACCACGCATTCAGTCAAAAGCAAGCAAGAAATGACACTAAGGGAAAAGTTAACAGCAGAAGCAGAGAATGACATGGAGGGAAATGGCAATAGAACGAAATCTGAGCCATAAAAGTTTGACCACATTCTCCTAATATATGCAACATTACAATTCTTCCCCGTAGCAAGGCTTCTGCATCATCTTGAGGCACTAACACCCACCAAAACCTTTTTTAGTAGCCAATGCTGCAATTAGCTATGTATGAATTCAGTCCTCTCAGTTTGGTGCTGTATCACACCACACAGGCCCACACACTTTTTTTCTGAGTATAATTTATTGGTCTGGATTATATTTTAGTATTGATGTAAGCATTCACTGTCACAACACTAACAGCAATCTTAGGATTTCAATATATGTGCTTAGTTTAACTTAGAAATGTCTAAGTTGCTCTGCACTTGTGTTGCTCCACAGAGGTTGCTCTGTGATTAGTTGCAGCATTCGTCAGCTGAAGGGAAATTAATGTTTTGAATGTTCATTTTCTTGCATATTATTCTTGTTACTAAGTACCCTGAAAATGATGTTGTACATGAGAGATTCAAAACATTGAGGCATTACAACAAACTCTTTAGGCTTAAAAAAATAAAACCCTATTGGCTAAATATTTCAATGTGATCAATTTTAAATAGCTTTAAAGCAAGTTTTGATATTTCTGCTATTTTTAATCTTGTATGTTCCAATCCCTAAAATTGAATAAAAATCCCTCTGTACTTTGTGTTGTGTGTTCTTTGTGACCTCGTTATTTGGCCAACTTAATTAGCTTACATCTTGCAACAATATCTTCTTGGTTATTTGTCCTGAGAATGAGCATTGGATGGTTTAGTAATTCCACTATGAAATGTCAACTGAATGAAGAACTGGGTTGGGTTGAACTTTTTTTTATTTATCAAACTGTTGGAATGTCATCTCAATATTAGTAATATTGTAGATGTGTCTATGAAATAAAGTGCATTAAGGGAGACATCTTGGATAACTTATTTAGGTGTTTATCTCCTTCTGGCAGCATCATCCTTTCACCTCTTTAAAGCAGCACTTTGTTAAAATGTTTTTGAAACAATGTTTATATT
>JARFYF010000017.1:37929463-37939972 GCA_030265395.1 Rhina ancylostomus | reverse complement strand
AATGGTAAATAAGATGCATGAGGTCTGAGATGCAGCAAATACCCTAACACATTATTTAAAGCATCATAATATTGAAGTTATGTCCAGAATGAGTGAAAATATCCTGCTGTCTTGGAGACCACTGAGTTTTTCTGACAGGATCTGGAAGCCATGTATGCACAATGCATCAAAATCCTTTAAATTATTTACAGCATTTTAGGGTTACAGCATTACAACATTACACCTAACATGATCATCTTGATTGTTGCCTTGCACCACTAAAGTTGGGAAGCTTCTCTGCTCTCCTTTCATCTACCATAATACACACCACCTCCAAAGATAGCACTTGGCAAATCTGAGATTCTGTATCACAGAACCCGATTTTTGTGTCTCAGTTCAACTATCCCATCTTCCCATCCAGCTAGTTAAGATTTGGATGAGCATGGCAGAGAAAAAAGTATTTTTTTAAGTGAGAATGTATTAAATTAACTAAGTTGAACTGTGCATTTGTGAATGTTGTATTACCTGCTGGCCTAGCTGTTTGATGGCTTGGAATGGGTGCTTTTGATTTGCTTTCACTAATATTTTCCTGTATGGTCTGTTCTTTATCATTCTCAACAGTAGTAAGTATGTTAAATTCAGGGTTATCAAAATTGATGTATTGGTATAACATTCTCCGTTGTTTTCCTGCAGACACTATAAAACAAAGAGAACTGCACATAGAGCAAACCAAAAATCTCAAGTTTAAAATTAGCAATAGTCTAGCAAAGTAAGTAAAACGTATATTAATCCTGGAACCACTTAAATTGATTGAAAAATGATTGTAGAGTTGCAGCAAATAATATGTACATAAAATCTTTATCATATAAACTTTGATAAACAATGCAGGCAGATGAATTGACTACTACCATAACCTACCTTCTATAAAACTAAACCTCTGAGTAGTAACTCCTTTAGAATAGATTGTAGGAGACTCTCAGTAGGCCAAATGACAATCTCCTATGCTGTAAAGATTTGTAATGAGATATCACTATAATTTTATACAAAGAAACTTGCATTTTATAAAATATCTTCCACAACTTCTGCACATCTCAAAGTATTTTGCATTCAGAAAAAGAATTTTTAATTAGAGGCATTGTTCCAATGTGAGAAACAGAAGATAAAACTTATGCATAACAAGGTCCCGAAAATAGCATTAATGTTGTGACTGTTGTGACCTCTTCTAATATTGGGCAGGACACGAGGCAGAGAGGATGAGGTGTACATTTTATTTTAGTAATGGAGTAGAAACATTCAGTATTTGCTGACATTGGCCCTTGCTGCAAATTCCATTTCCCTCTCTCTATCCCGGGTCTTAGAATGAACCAAACTGTTCACAGCCTATACGTTTCCAAGCTGAGCTTCTGACCTAATAAGGTCTTCGTCACAAAAACCACTTAAGTCCACTGACATAACTCTGCCCATTGATTTCAGCAGCAAATGATTTAAGTCATTGATCACTAATTTATTAGCTCTACATTTGAGTTTTCTGATGTCTGCCATTTACCCATCTTCCAAATGCCGTAAATTTTGGCTCAATCAAAACTGTGTTACGCATTTTATGAAAGATTCATCAAAGCTGAAATTCATCTATCAGTCACGTTGTAACTGAAGCATTGTTTATTTTGGTTCACTTAGTTGACATGTTAATTCCTTTTGATACCTGTAACTTTCTTCCGCCTTCAAACCATCCTTGCCCTTCTTAGTTAATCTGTGTTCTTCTTTCCCAGGCTTGTGCATGAAAACACTCTCCCCTGCCATTAGGTCTTACAATTTTCTGGACCTTGTTCTGAGAATTTCCCCCCAGTTCTCCTGTTTCTGGTTCCTCTTAAAACCTAACTCTGTCATCCAGTGATAAGTCAGTAGTCTCAGATCTCCTCTGAGTCTAAGCCATTTCAGTCTGATTAGACCACTGTAAAGGTTTGGGTCATTTTCCTGTGTTGGGGATGCTTTATTTATGTACTCTTGTACACCCAGCTACCTTTCATCTCAATGGAAAATTCTCCAGATGCACTGAATATTTTGGAAATTGTATAATTAAAAGAATTAATTCAGGATTTAATACTTTAGGATTCCTCATTTACATTTTAAACAAAACAATAAAAATTAAATAGTTCAGAATGTGTTCCCTCTTCTTTAACCTTATCAATAACACAATTAACTTTATAACCAGGGTACATAAAACACTGTGTAAAAGTACCACCACTGCAACATGAACTAATTTCTGAAGATAAATCCACTTCCCACATCACCTATTTTTATTGCTGTCTTTAAGAAAGAAAAAACTAATTAAGTGTTCATTTGACCTGAACTTTATGGAATTTTGCTGTTGACCTATGGTCCACAGGGAGTGCGAGGACTGGCTAAGCTTGTTTCATTTAGAATGTTTACATTGGCAGAGATGGAAGATTCACGTTAATTTGGATTGGATTCTAACTAGAAAAGAAGTGATAGTGTATTTGTTGCATTCCCCAATCTCTGAAATAATTGGATTGTGAATAGATTCATGTTGGTAAACCATAGTTAATTTAAAGCTTTATAAATTGTCATGGTGTAATCGGGAACACATAATATCTGTTTATTTGTCTTACATATTTTGCTGTTTTCTAGAGTTGCTGTAGATGTTTTTGGAGCGATTGCTGTATTATTTAGTAGCGCTATCCCGTCATTGCGTCTCTTTTTCTTAAGTGCTCTCTTCTGCTGTAAAGCAACTGCTAAAAGATCGGATTTATTGTTTTCACTCTCAAAATCTTTGTACGAGTTTTCCTTTGTGAAATCTGGGTGTTGAAAAATGTGGACCTCTGCACTGGCCCTATAAGTTCAGGCAAAAAAAATGCAATTTATTAACCAAGTTACTATTAAATTGAATCTGTCTAATAGAAAAACATTAAATACATGCCACGAGAAAGATTAAATGCCAAAAAGATTTTATATTTGTCATCATTTTATGTCATCCTCTTTGCCTTTTTTAAGAAGTGTTATAACACAACTGAAAAAGCTAACAATAGAGAATTAAAGTAACAGGCATGGCTCTAATAATTTTGCTTTTAATAAATTTCGTGGCAAATGTTCAAATTAATAGCTCTGATTTTTTTTTTCTAAATATCGAAACAAAATGATAGCAGACGTGGTATGCTATCTTACTCATGATCATGGATCAGAAACGAACTGTACAGTTATTTTGTGCACTGCTATATTAACTATTTATAATGAATGACAAAGTTTTAAGTCTAAGCTACTTGTACATTTGAGGGTCTTGGATAATTAGTGCTAAAACACCATACTGGGATAATACAAATGAGGCTTCTGAATATCAAATATAAATTAAATGTCTATGATCCTACGAAATAGATGGAAAGAGGAATGTTTTTGGTGACATTAAGTCACAATTAATAGTTGTGTTATTGAGATTTAAGTTTTTTTGACATTTGGGATGTTTCAAATTTACCTGTTTAAAATGCATTGTCTATGACATTTTCAAAATCGTTCAAAGATCATTGATCTGAAACTCTGGACTCTGGGAAGGAAAAAAAAACTCCAAAGATGCTTCCCGATTTATTGCATTTCCAGGACATTATGCTTTTAATTTAAAGTGGAAACTGACAGTTGTATAATAAATGACTTCGTTAAAATTCCTTTGGAAAATGTGTGAAAATGTAATAATCTAATTACTAATTTAAAGTATAAAGATGTAATGTATAAAAATTATGTCCCTAAAGCCAATGTGATAGTGTGACAGATGAGACAGATTAGATAAGACTGTCAGTGAAATTTGTGGGCCACACATAGAAGCAAGGGATGTTAAATATCCTCAGTTAGTGCTTGATAAGTTGGGTTTAATTTTAGTTGACATTGCAATGGCTTAAAATCCATTCCTTACAAATTTGCAGAGCCACGAAATATTTTGGAAATATTCATCAGGTCAAGCAGCATCTATGGAAAGGTTATTGGCCATAAGGAAAGGAATAGGCCATTCACCCCCTCAAACGTGCTCTTGCCTTTCAATAACATCAGGGCCTGAGTCAAATTTCCTAGCTTATTCCCGTAATCCTTGATTCCCTTACTGATTTTTTAAAAAACTCAGCTTTTGAATATATTCAAGGATTCTGCCTCCATAAATTTCTGATGCAAAGATTCTCAACTCTTTGAGAGAAGAAATTCTTCCTTATCCCATTCCTAAATGAATGCTCCTTGTTCTGTGACTATGCCCTTTGGTTCTAGCCTCTCCCATGGCACGAAACATCTGCCCATTGCTTATCTTGCACAGCCACCAAAGAATCTAACATGCTTCAATAAGATTGCCTCTAATTTCTATTGAGTACAAGTTTTCTTCACTCCATACTTGGGATTGTCCTGGTAATCCTTCCTTGAGCCACCTCCAATGATGTCTCCTTGAATAAGGAGACCAAACCTGTACACAGTACTCTAGATGTAGTTTCATTCATGTCTTGTGAAGTTGTACTAAGACTTCCCCACATTTCTTCTCCAATCCCCATGAAGTAAAACCAACATTGCATTAGCCTTTCCGATTACCTACTGCACCTACATGCTAGCTTCCAGTATTTCACGATGGAATACCCACAAATCCCCTTGTGCTGCAGTTTTCTCCATTTAAATAATAACCTATTTTACACTTCCTCTGTTTTTCCTCTCCACAGGTGTTGCTGGACCAACATTTTCATTTTCGGTTCAGACTTTCGACATTCAGAGTAATTTACTCCCATTCTAGCATTAGTAGTGTTAGCAACTCCCCCTAGCGGCAGTGTAATCTAAACCAAGTGCGTGGAAGGGAACTTAAATTACCACTGGGGTGGAATGCTGTAGTTTAATTTTTTTAATATATTTTTGACATATTTTGGGAAGTTCTAAAACTCACTTTTTGTTTTAATAAATGGAAAGTACTACTGATGCTGGAAATATGGAATAAAAAAAGCAGAAATACTGGAAACGCCCCACAGGCGAGCCATAATATTTACACATTACATCGATAATCTTTTCTCAGAACTTATCTCAATATCTTTTTCATACCACCCTGTTATTTATTTTTACAATCTCTACCCGCTCTGGATCGGAAAATAGGAGACGAAGGAGTAGATATTGCTGGTCATTCCATTAGACACCGCTGAAGTTTACTCCCAGAATATAAAACGCATTTCTGGCGCAAGGGTCGAGATTCCATTAATTTCAATGAGAATTGTTGGATATAGATTTAGGAAGGGGAAAGTGCTTGCTTTGAAAAATATTTTGCTTTTAATGCCTTTAATTATACACGTTTTTATTTGTTGTTGACTATTTTTGAATACGAATTTTGAATTTCTTGATTATTTACTTAATTTTAAACTGTTAAACTTAGTTATAGGTTTTACATCTGCCAAAGCCCGAGCCCCAACTTTTTTGCCTGGGAAAGGTTGTCGGAGTGCTTTGGGAAACGGTCCTGTTACCAGTCGACTCCAGGATCACAATGCTGTTCGGTGTTAAGAATTTTGCTTTTTTTTAAGATGTATTGAACCTTGTTGATACGGGATATTCCTTTAAAGTGTACTAATAGCATTATTTTGCCCCTTGCAAGTTTAATCTAGAATAAAAATATTTTTGCACATTTCAGTGCAATGGTTTTGACATTGTATAACATACATTTCATCTGATGCTATGAATCCTTGGATTGGGCTTATTTATTTTATGTTTAGATCTAGGTAAATTCTGGAAAAGTACAGGAGGTCAGGCACTTTTCCTTCCCGTTGTCACTGTAGCTGATTACCAATTGAAACAAGGTAATTTTCCTTTTCTCTGTGCAGCAATGTGTAAAATTGTTGGTGGTCATCTCGTGCAATCTTTAATGTTATTTTTTCCCTTATTTCTTCCCTCACCGCCTCCAAGTTAGATTAATAGCCAGATATATTCTGTGGGACCAGCAGGCACCTAAAAAGTAAATCAAGGCAGTGATTTTGGAATCTTATTCAAACACTGGAATCTTTTTTTGGATCTCCTCAGTCTTTGTATGATATACACATATACTGTCATGAGAAAAGTGAATCATTTTCTGCTTCAACTAGTCAATAGTCATAGAGACATCTGAAAAATAGCTTGGCCTCCATTCTCTATCACACATGTGCTGCGTGTATCGATTTTAAAACTGAGGGAGATAAATAAACCCAAAGCAAATATTCACAGCAAGGATTGTCATCTGGAACAAGCACACTGGTTGCATTTTCCTTACCCTCCAGATACAGGAAATATTTGATTATATAGCCTCTCGTGGTGCCTCTACCTATTAATCCAGGCCTGAAGTAAATAATTAATGATTTTGAGCTCATGACAACCAAATTATATTAGGGAAAACTTTGGTATAAACCATGGGTCATTAATCTGATGGCACATTTAAACACTTACTACTTTTAGTTACTGTTAGGCAACTAACAGTTACTACACAGTACACCACTTATCCAACTGAATAAAAAAAATAATTTTTATAAAGTGGCTTTACTATATGTCTCAAAACAGCTTTTCCTTGGCAAATATTATAGTAAAACAATTGCATGAACATGTATTGAAGTTGATAGAATGTTGCAATTTTCAGGAAAATTGGATCTACAAATGTTGTACTGTAACATAATTTTACAAATAATTCTTTTAGACATATTTTACATTTGAACTTTTTTGGGGTTTATAATAACAATTACAACATCAAAGTTCAAACAACATAAATCATGCTGCATCAGCTCTGATCAATTGTGTGCAGAAATCAAGTTAAATCAACTAATGTAGAAAAAAATATATTCTAATTTATTAGAAAGCTTTGTCAATATTTTGGCAATTATTTTCTTAGAAGTGTAACCCTAATGTATTTAGCAAAAATATCTCATTTGAGCATTTACTAAAAGAAAGCCAGGAAGCACATACTACAGTGAGATTGCAGCTGGGGAAATGTCCAAGTTAATTACATTTAAATACAAGTTTACTGTGTAAAATATATAGAACAATATGCTAATGCAGTTATAGGTCATGTTTCAGATATGGCACAGAGATTAAAGAGGCTCTGGAGAATGCTCCATAATAGCCTCAAAGCACTAATGGTTTTATAATGTTATTATTTGTGCTTTATTAAAAAGGCATTTTTGAATGTGGTCATGCAATCATTTTTTAATATTTGTTTTATTATTTACACTAATATTGGAATGAAGATAATTGCCTATCACAATACAGTAATTTTGAGAAATATTTTAATAATACATTTTCTTGACGTTAATATAATGCCTTTAGTTTTATCATCGTCCACAGCCGTGCCTCTCCCCATCTCTATAACCTCGCCCCAGCTTCACAAACCCGTTTCTCTCTCTACCAGTCCATATTCCTTATTTCTGTCTCTTGGGCACCCGCTCCCTTCATCTTACCATTGAAAGCTTTGCTTTCATCTTCACGATTTCTACTATGGATTCCACCCTCTCCTGTAAATTACCTGCAAAAGCTTAAGCTTTTTTCTGGGGTTTTGGTTGAGTTGTATTTCTCATATAATTGTGAATCTCTTGAGATATTTTCTGTTAAAGATGCTACAATGTAAGTTGGTGCTTGAAGCTATATTCTAGAAGTTTATTTAAATACTAGTTCAATTCTTGTTTTTTTTAATTATTTAAGTGACAGCATTGAATCATTTCAAATGAATATGTTAATTTCTGTGAATAAGAACAGAAAAAATTATGGTATATCAAATCTGTCTCCTCTAACATCATTGATCATAATTACCAACCCTTTTATTTATCATGTACTCTGTTTAGTTAAAAGTAGATTCCAAGATCCTATTAAGATCACCCTATGGTTGGAGATGTTTTCTCCACTGTTGAAATTCTATTTAATAACATATTTTTATTTCAGACAAGTGGATACAAACCAGAGGTTTATAAAAATCAGCTCTGTGCAGATGTTGTTACAGGAAAACGGTATTCACAGGAGAGATTACAACTGAAGATGTTCAGTTAAGCTAATTAATTAAGTAATCATTTTAATTTTACTCTATAAAAATTGGAATATTTTCTAGACTGCTGGATGTTACTGCTGGATGTTTCTGCTGTTGCAATTATTGTATAGGAAGTTTGAAGATGAAATTAAGGAAACTTCAGCAATGTTATGAAAAGTCAATTGGCTTGATTTACATGATATCTACATTCACTGTTCAGTTCCTTTGCTATGCAAACTGCACTTATTTTGACTATCAGTCAGTTTGTCCCTTCAATGACATACTTTGCCATCTTCTTTTTAAATCCATAGGTACACAGTAAACTGTGAAGCATGGACATACTCTGATAGTTCCTTAGCTCAGGCAGAAGCTCCCCATACATTTTAATTTCCTCTTCATAAATCTTTGCATTCACAAGAATTGCTTTTCCTTTCTCATCCCACTGAAACAGAGTGATAATAGCAAAACAATATTAGTATTGCTTTTCTTAAACCAAGGGTAAATTCCAGTATGTGAAATATATCCTTACTGAAGTACTATATTAAAAAAAAGTCTTTGTGTTTTTTACTCCAACTTGCTTATCTCTAAACTGCCCACATCAACTTGAAACTGAGACGGTACACAGAAAATGTTGATATTTCTTCCACTTTATTCTCAGAGGCAGTCCACCAGATCTGTTCACCTGCTTCCACTCCAGTTTTTCTGTGTTCTGGGGCCATTGTGGAAACTGCAGACTCATCCACAGATGGGACAGGAGGAGGCTGATGGGTGAATGGGTGGGGAGTTTGTGAGATAGCTTGTGCTTATTCAGGACTTCTGTGTGCTCTCACTGCATGGCTTCAAGGTTATCACCATCATGGGCCGGACGCTCACAGGAGTAATTGGGGACACTGCATTTCTTCAAGGTAGCTTTGAGGACATCCTTTAATCTTTCTCTCTGTCTACCAGATAATCTCCTGTCACTATAGAGCTCAGAATAGTGCCTCTTTCAGCAGTCTAGCCGTAGACATGCTAACGTAGCGAACTCATTCGGGCCTCAGTGCTGGGATATTGGCCTGAGAGAGGACACTGATATTGGTTTGCTTGACCTCCTTGTGAATTTGGAGGATTTTGCAAAGACAGCATTGGTGGTGTATTTCCAGTACCTTAAAAATAAACTGCTGTAAATAGTCCAAGTCTCAGAAGCACAGACAAGGACAGGGATCATTGATGCCCAGTAGACTGTGCCAGGTCTGAAGTCTTGAACTTCAGATACCCTTTTCCTCAATCAATCAAAGGCTGTGCTGACACATTGAAAGTGATGGTGAATTTCACGTCGATGATTGCCTTAATCATCATAGGTTTGTTTCCCCATTGGTAATGAAGATTTGCTGCACTCCCAAGGGAGGTACATTGGAGGAGAGATGCAACATTGCACTGAGAAGGACTGAGAAAAGTGTTAGGGCAATGACACGGTCTTGTTTGGTATCAAGGTTTGTATGTCATTGTGGAGCAAACTGAAGTTGGAGACGAATTTCAGTAGGTTGCCAAAGTTGCCACAATCTCTTCCACCTAATGGAGTTAAAGGCATTAGTTTGGAGGCCTCGTACAGGGGCAGGTGCTGCTCTCTGCATTTTTCTTGGAATTGTTGCGTGGTGAACAACATGTCCACCGTGTCTCTAAATGGTCAGAATTCTCCTTGTGGATTGGGAAGCAGCTCTTTGACCATTAGGAAGAGGCAGCTGAGGAGTGACTTGGCAATGACTTTCCCTGTGGCACATAGCAGGGAGACTCATTTGTAGTTACCACAGTTGGATTTGTTCTCTTTTTTTGAAGATGATCACAATTACAGCATCTCTGAGTCCCCTAAAATATCCTTCTCTTCCCAGCTGGAAGTTACACTTTGAAAATCTCCTCAATCTCTGTCCTAGATGTGAGTGCCCTTGAATCTATCCTACAGCAACCTAGTTAGGTCAATCTTGCTGCCACTCCTGACTAACAGGAAGTCAAAGAGGTCACACCACGTTTCAAAAATAACAGGGCCTCAGGACCAGGTATTGCCAATGAAATTCTAAAATTCAATGGTGAAGAGCTTCAGTTGCAAATCCACAATATTACCTTTGATAATATATATTATGACTGTCATACTAAATCAACCATACTGCCAGATCTATACTTATTTCATTCTAGATTCTGACACAGCAAAAATCATTAACTGGCTATACGTGTTCACACTAGATCTAGTTCCCTAATTCTACTGAGGAGGTGTGGAATCATTGTTTGTTTCTATTTATTCCTGTGCTTGGAAGTCTCTGGGAACCTGCCAAAATTGGCTACAGAGGGGGAACTGCATCTACTTTACAACAGTTTGAAAAGAAATTCCCTGGAGATCTGCTTCAAGGGACCAAACTAAAAAAAATGCCTCATGTTATGAATTTGATTAGATCACTGATTGTTCATTTTAACACTGTCTGATTCTTGCCTACGTTTCTTGAACAAAAATGGCTCTCATGTTGGCTGAAATAACATAAAGTAAAAAGAATTTTGACAGTTCTAATTTA
>JARFYF010000017.1:37876774-37887147 GCA_030265395.1 Rhina ancylostomus | reverse complement strand
AAGTGGGTAAGTAATTGGTTTACAAAAAGATCACAGATGCAGCTTGGAGAAGCTCCAACAATCCTTAGGTGGTGACTTTGCTGATTCTGGCAGCTTCCTGAGAGGAAGGAACAAAGGAACCAGGTACTTCCCTAGAGGAAGAGGTTCCTATTCGATATGACTGACTAGAAATGAATTAGCAAAGGCTTACAAGCCAGCGCAGCCCTTAAAGAAAATGAAAATCGAAAATACTGCAGATGCTGGAAATTCAAAGCATAAACAGAGAATACTGGAAACACTCAGCGAGTCAGGCAGGATCTGTGGAAAGAGCAGAGTTAACATCTTAGGTCGAAGGCTGGAACTGGGAAAGTGAGGAAAAGAATATGATGCTAAAGAATAAAATGTGTGGGAAAGAAATGTAAAATGCTTTTCAGAATTCCAGAAGTGAGGTGAGAGTCACTGCCTGCAACATCAAGGCAGCATTTGACCGAGTATAGTACAAAGGCATCCTGATGAATCTGAAGCAAGCAGGCATCAACGGAAAGGCCTCCAGTGGTTGGAATCATACCTTACACAATGGAAGATGATTGCAGTTGTCGAAGTTGAATCACCCTCAGGACAGTCTCTTAGGCCTAACCAGTGACTTTCCTTCCATCATAAGATCACTATTGGGGATGTTCGCTGATGATTCCATTCCATTCACAACTCCTCAGCAAATGAAGCAGCCCATTGCCTGCATGCAGTAAGATGTAGATTCAGACGTGGACTGATAATTAATAAAGTAACATTTGCACCACAAAAATGCCAGGCAATGACCATCTCCAGTTTAGAGTCTAACCACCTCCCCATATCGTTCAATGGCAAACCCTTTCCGAGCCTTGCATTATCGATATCCTGGGGTCACCATTTACTAACATCTCAACTGGACCACCGGCATCAATACTATGGCTACAAGAGCAGGTCAGAGGCAGGGTATCCCACAGCAAGTGACTCACCTTCTGTCACCCTAAGGTTTTGCCACTATCTGCAGGAGACAACTAGAGCAGGATGGAATACTCTGCACTTACCTGGATGAATGCAGCTCCAGCAACTTAGGAGGAGCAACATCATCCAAGACAAAGCAGCCCCACTTGATTGGCATCCCAGGAACCACCTGAGATGTTCATGCTCTCCATTACAGAAGTGCACAAAATGCTTTCCTCTACTCACACAGGCTACTTCAATGACCCCTTCTAAAACCATGATCTCTAACACCAAGGGAAAGGACAGCAGCTGCATGGGAACAGCACCACTTGCAGGTTCCCCTTCAGGTCGCACACCATTTTGACTTGTAAATATACTGGTACTTCATTGTCACTGGATTTAAATCCCAGAATTCCTTACCCAACATTACTGTGGGAGTACCTTCACAAAGGACAGCAGCAGTTCAAGAATGTGACTCGCTATTATATTTAAGGGCAATTAGGAATAGGCAGTAAATGTTAGCCTTGCTATCAATGCCGATCCAGAAAATGAATTTTAAAAGCAGTTAAGAGTAACAAAATAATGGTAGCATACTTTATGGGTCAAAAAAAAAGCCTTGCCTAATATGTTTGAAACTATACCACGATCACAGGAATAAACAATATTGTGAAAATTCTCTTTCTCATGAACTTGACCTTCACAACCAACCTGTGGCTGTCAAATGTGACTAAATATACAGGTTATAATATTGATTGATTCCACACAAAACCACAATGAAAACCTCAGGCCAGTACAAATGTACCTAGGTGTGTGTTAATGAGCACTATGCTCACATTATTAATGGAATGTGCCCGTTACACAATGTTTACCAGTTGTCCTTTTACT
Source organism: Rhina ancylostomus (assembly GCA_030265395.1). Taxonomy (NCBI): domain Eukaryota; kingdom Metazoa; phylum Chordata; class Chondrichthyes; order Rhinopristiformes; family Rhinidae; genus Rhina; species Rhina ancylostomus. Next base: position 37,885,320 of record JARFYF010000017.1, on the reverse strand, counting down.
GCTTGAGCTATATCTATCTTAACTGTTTTCAACTAGTTTACATGATCATGCACTGGAATATTTCACCACTTTCAGAGACTTAAGTTTGTAATTCTGTTTTTAAAAATATCACTTGGTGCTTCTAATTGTGGGAATAATTTTCTGGTAAAACCAAACTATGAACGTGTCAGTAATGGCATAGGCTAATTTTGTACAACATATTAGCATAATTGTAATGTTGGTCATAATTTTCCATGACACTTTATTCCCTCCATAACCAGCGAAGGCCATGCACAAAATGCATTCATTTACTCACCCAGGCTACTCCAACACCTTCCAAACCCACTACCTTTACCACCTCAGTCATGGGGAAATGTAACTAACAAAATTGTGACAAAGGAGGAATCGGGTTAATGTGGTGTATATGCACTTCACAAAGGAATCTGATGAAAGGGGCAGCGGCAACATAAACCGAACATTGTTTAAGTGATGGGAGACAGTGTAGTGGCGAATGTTTTTCAGTGGACAAATTACAGTGCTGCTTTGTAGAGCTCAGTACTAGGAACACTAATGTCCTTACTTTATATTAATTGCCTTGGACGTGCATCTCCAGACTGCAATCATATTTCCTAAATCTTTGAAACATGATGAACTATGAAAAAAATATGGTTAGATTTCAAGGTGACGTAGGCTGGTGAAAAGAGCAAATATTTGCAGATAAAATTTACTGTGGAAAAATGTTAGGTGTTCCTTATTGATAGGAAGAATGAGAGACAATATAAAATAGAGACCACAATTCTAATTGGAGCAGTCTGACCTGGTTGTATAAATCACTAAGTGGCAGAGCAGATTGAGAAAGGAGTTAAAAATAGAGGCATACAGTACAAAAAGCAAGGAAGTCATGATGACTCTTTCTAAAAACATTGGGTTGGTCATAACTGGAATATAGAGTCCAATCCTAAGCACCACTCTTCAGGAAAGAAATGAAAGTCTTAGAAAGGATGCAGAAGTAATTTACGAAAATGGTTCCAAGGATGAGATACTTTTGTTGTGTTTTTGGACTGGAGGAGATGGGTTGGTCTTCCTGGAAAGAAGAAATCGAGAGGGGATCTGGTAACTGCCTTTAAGATCATAAATGGTCTACAAAGAGTAGATGGAGAGAAACTGTTCATTAGTGGAGGGGTCAAGAAACACAGGACGCAGAATAGAGGTAATTGATGAAAGAACCAAAAATAACAGGATCTTTCATCCACTTCTGGGCAGCTAGTGGAGTCCTGTTCGATTGTGGTATTCAAAAAGGAACTAACAGATGAATACATGAAATGAAAAAAAATGCAGATGGCAGGGCAGTGGGACAAGCTGAACTACTCTTACATAGAGCTGGCATGGACTCGGTGTCGAAAGGCCTCCTTCCATGTTGTAACTTTCCAATGACTGAGATTGGGATTCACTTTGATTTCATTCTTTATCATGAATGAAGTAAGAACATAATTGATCTGGGCACAGAGTTCAGAGGAGAGCAGCCTGGACAAGCTGAAAGATGGGCTTTGTGTGAGTACGTTTAGGTGCCCCTTTGGCCCATAGTCAGGCCGCAGGAAACATTTCCACTGTTCAGTCAGTGCCAATAATGGAATCCAAATACACTAATTAAACAACAGCGGCACAGCCAGCTTTAAACCTCTACCAACACAACCTTCATAATGACAGCAAATGTCCTTGTTAAAAGTTCAAATTGTATACCATATTAAATATTAAGGAGCAAAAGATTGCAGATACTCTAAATCTGAAATAAAAACAGAAAATGCCAGATATGGTCAGTTTTTTTTAAAAAGGGAAAAGGGCACCTTTAGCAATTTGGGTTAATGACCTTTCATGATGTGATGCTGTGGTGTTAGCACTTTCTTTCTTCATGGATGCTGTCTGGCCTGATGAATTAATAGAAATAGTACATGTGACACAAACATGCCTTGAAATGCAGGCCCGTAGTGTAACATTTGCTAATTTTCTCTGTGCTCCTTAAATCTCTTTGGGTAATACACACCCCAAATGTTAAGTTTTTTTTAAAGTTAACTGGCAATTGATGACAAATGTACAGTCTCGTTTAAGCTTACCTTTCAGTCCATATCCTATAAATTTCTTTGCAACAAAAATAACAATAAAACAGATGAGAAAATTGGTAGGAACCCAGTATTGGACTGGAAATGCTGTAACCTAATTGTTTCAATGATTACAGCAGGGTTAATACTGAAACAAGACAGACTGTGGGGAATGGGAACAAGTAAGGCAGCAAGAACAGCCAAAGAGGGCAAGCGAGATCTGAGGAATTTCACTAGGACCACAAATAGTTAATTTTCCAGAGGGAACAGAAGAAATCACATTGTTACTCGTTTCCTGTTGATTATCTTCATGATGTCCTTTCTGTAGTGGGAGTTAGGTTCTAATTGCTACAAGGCAGTGCCTTGTTGGTATGTATTCAATGGTACCCATGGTTAAAAAGGCAGAAATCTGTTCTATTTCAAATAGATTCCTGGAATTCTTTACATCCACTGAAGATACATTGGACTTTATCAGAAAGATAGCACCTCCAAAAGTGCAGCACCCCCTTAGAATGGCATTGAAGAACCAGGTCAGAATACATGCTCTGGAGTGGCAATTGAACACATGTAATGAGTAACTTCAGTTGTAATTAACTGTTTAGTAAATACAGAGAAATGAAATATGGTGTCTGTCCTGTGATCAAATTAGAGCAGCAGGTACATTATCATCATCATTTAAAATCCATCTCCATCCCTTTGTGACCTGACAGGAATCTACCCAGCCGAGTCCTAAAGGGTGGGTAGTGACAATAAAAGGTGACAGCTGTGATTATAAAATTCAAATCCACTGGCAAAATTTGAGTGGTAAACCTAGAAAATGGAAGATTTCCATTCTGTATTTGCTCATTTTCTTTAATATTTACAATATGTTCCTGGGGAACTGTATGCAGTCATTTACCAGAATTTAGTTACAACCACTAAGTTTATGTTGTGGAGTGGAAATACTGCAGGTTTGTAACGTGGTTTATTGATAATGGCATTTGTTCGTGACTGTATTTTACAACAGGTATAAAAGTGTCCAGCTTCCAGTTTAGAGAAAGACTGTTTAAACTGACACAAAGATAACTACATAAGAATGTAGAAAATAGGATGGTATAAACCCTCCCTTACCTAGCTCCATCTGCCTAAATTTTATTTCTTATGTTTCCACCTACCTGTCTCACCCTCCCTCTCACTTCGCTGTGCTGATAATGCTTAAAGTAAAATCATTCAAATACTTGCCTGCACTTACTACATCTTCCCTCTGCACTCTCTGACCTGAGGCAGGGTCTGCACCCGAAACATCAAACATCCACTGTCTCCATGACCCACTGTGTTCGCCCAGCAGTTTATTTTTTGCTTTAAGCCATTTATCCTTTGAACTTACTCTTGCTGATGAATAAGATTCAGGTTAATCATACATTTCAACATCTTTCTGTGCTATTCCCATTTCCCTCGATAGCCAAAAGATCTACCCATCTCAACCTCTCGAGTTAAGATATTGGATCATGTTCCTCCTAACCTATAATGCCCGCCTGCTGCATGCATCATGAATATACATAATGATGGAAGTGTCTCAGCCTTCCAGATGGAGAACTCCAGACATTCAAAATACTTTGGGTGTAGAAATTTGTTCATAAGGGACAAGGATGGCAAATTTCTCTCTGTAAGAGAGAAACTTATGTTTTCTTAGTCACTGTTACTGATACAGTTTTATCATTGTAGTTAACCAAATTTATATTCCCAACCTGCCATGCTGGGATTTGCATTTGTGCCTCCAGATCATTAGTTTCAGACCATGGCCTGGTGAGCCAGGGACAACTGTGCTTACTGGAGGCTGATCAGCTCAGCTGCAGGATATCGCTACGCATGATTTTCAATGACTTTATCGTAGCCAAATCACATCACCAACAGCCCGGGGAGCAGGATTAATCAGGAAGTTAACTGAACCTGCCACATAAATACAGTGGCTGAAAAAGGTCAGCAACTGCATCAAGTGACTTGCCATCTGACTCCCCAAAGCCTTTCCACTCCAAAGCCTTAAAACAAATGTCAAGTTACAAATGTGTTTTTGAACACTCTCCACTTGCCAGCACCTCCTAGACACTGAGTAATTCATTGTTTTGTTTTAATGCATTTGCCATTTTATTTTACTCTGGATCATCATTGTTTTTCTACAGTTTATTCATTCCTGATTGTTACTTTATATTCATTCATTTCCTCATGTTACTTTTAAGGCAAGACCAAGGGCAGGAGTTGGTGCTTGAACTCTAATAATTCATGAGGTATTAACTAGAACAACCAGTTATTTTTTTTATCCTAACACCAAGGATTGTTTGTCCAGTTTATAGATCAACAAATTGGATTGGACTGTGCCCAGCCTCCTGACACACAATGCCCACCTGTTGCTGACCTGCTGTTCCCAAAATCCGCCCTTGAATGAGATGTTAAAAAGTAAGTAAATAAAAACACCATAAAAATGCGGCAAGTAAAATAATTCAGATACTTACCTGCACTTGTGTGGGACAACAACTCCATTCAAATGGGTAAGTTGCTGGCTGGGTGCCAGTCAGCTCTGGTGTGAAGCTGCAAGGTACATCTGACTCTCCTCTCCTGTACATCTGAGCTCTCCCATTGCACACGGCGATTCCAGCAACAGAGCGGGATGTTCACTGTGCTGCCACCTGACCGCTCAGTCATTCTGGCCAACCACATTTGGCAGGGCAGGCATGGAAATTTAAACCATCTGAGCAGTGAGCATCTGACATCTGGTTTTTCCCTACAGAACCAATGGCTGTTAGTCAACTCAATTCAGCCCAAAATGCATTACTTATTTCTTTTGTTGTTAAACAAGATAGTGAAATACTTACTTGGCCTTTATCTTGCATTTTGAATGTATAAAGTCAGAGTTAGTCAGAACTGAAGAAGGCCCTTCAGCCCGCCAAATCAGTGTTGACTGTTATGTACCTACTTTAATGCTATAATTTTCAGGGAAGGACTTACTAAAAGTACTATAAACAACACTTTGAAGTTCCTGAAAGAGAGACACTGGATGGATTCTCAAGAGACAGTATCTTATTGAATCACGTTTTCTATAGAGTGCCAAAACTTTGACTAATCTATGTAATTCACTAATTGAAAAAGACACGGTCATATGTTGATCATCTAAAATGGCTAATTGTGGGAAGTACATCTTTAACAGACAAATAATATTGTGAGCATTAAACTTGTGTATGGCTAAATTTCAACATATTCTAGATAATATAAAATTATTTTGTTCATCCAGTAAAAGATTAATTGTTTATTCATTAATCAGTTATATTTAATGGTATGGAATGAAAGGACCTAATTACATTTGTGAAACAAATTGGGCAAGCATGGTCTCCATAGCCCCAACTTCATTACATACAAGGCGGGGCCCACATTACAATGCTTTTAAAGATTCTTTGTGCGTAGTGCCCAGTACAAACTGTTTGCTATCAGGTCACAATGATACAGTGTTTCCAGTATTGCTAAATGACTGTTCTGGAGAGAAAACAATACCATCTTTGGTACAACTATTTAAAAAAAATTGCACAAAACCCTCTTTGTCCCGTTGCTGTATCCTTGCTTGAAATACAAAGCCTTTGTAAAATGACACCAATTTTCATTCCTTAAACCCCATAGATTAAGGTGCTCCAGTATTTTAATATTTGTCTGACCAAAACCATTCCCACCCCCTTCCCCACAAAATTGTGGTTTTATTTGGTAAGCTAAGTAAATCAAATTACTTACCTTAACCTTTTCTAAAAAGAATCCTTTATCATGTGCTTAGTTTATCCACTGTCTGGCTGCATCCATCTTTTGCAAATAAAACTCTGGGCTTTCAGAAAGTTAACATTTTAATATTTCATCCCACAATGTTTAATTGTGTGCTTAGAAACTAAATCAATGTATTCACACTTTTTGTAATATTTATAACAAAATCTGATATCACACCTTATTAAAAAAAAATTGGAGTCTCTTTGGCAAAACCCACAATTCAGCAAGTTAGTTCTATTAACTACAATAAATATTACAAATTAAAGTAAATGGGGTCGTTTTTAGTTTCAGCCTTTCAGAAAGTGTAGATAATGGGAATCTCCAAAGGCAAATGTGTGATGCTATGTATTAATTTGACAGGATTGCTTCCCAAATGTTTGTTTTTATCTTCCCATCATTCAAGGAGACATCAAACCTAGTGAAAGATCTCTGCCTGCAAGTCCAAAATAAGGTAAGAGAAAAATATTCTGACGTGCACTGATACACAATTGGGTAAATTTTCATCCCAACTCTGTTGCACTTTCACTGACACGAGTAGAAAATTGCAATTTTCATGTCAACTGAAATATCTAATTATAGTCATCTGTATGAAAAACTGCGCATTTTGTAACTGACAGCAGCAGATTACACTTCAAACAGGTTTCGTATACACTATTAGCACATCCACCTAACTTTTGGCTGCACACACAGATCAGTGGTCTCTCTATCTTGAGATAGATGTTCTCTCATTCTGGTAATGCTTTGAGCATTAACAAAAATTTAAAGTGCTCCAAAGGAGAAACAGATTATAACTGATGACAAGTGGGGGTGGGGGAGGGGGGGGCAGAAAGCTAACCAAAAACTTCAAAGGATTCAGGACTGTTGCGTTACCGTAGCAAGTTTCAAAAGTGGGGATTGACACAATAAAGACATTTTAAAATGAGATAGTGGACAGGTGGTCAGTAAGTTTGATAAATGGATAATTTACTGTGTCTCAACTGTAATTGTCCTGCTTTTGCTTTTTCTGAATATTCTCTGGCACTTTGTGCCAACATTAGCAAATGGTTGTTCCTGGGCAATCCATTTCCAAAGCTACATATTGGTGGTAATGAACCCATTCACTGCAGAATATCATCTTGTGATGTATTCTCATAGCCATTTTATTTCTATTGCTGGTTATGACATAGGCATATCAATGCAAATTTAATATTAATCTTTTCATTTTGGATAATATTCCAAGTTCCATTGATCAGTCCATATTTTTAGTAGTATCTCTAATTAGAAAAATGACCGAAGTGTTTCAGGTGGTAAAAATTAGACGAAACACCCATTGCAGAAAATCCAAATGGGTTGGTTTTAGATGATCATGAAGGCAAAAGATCAGTTCTCTGGCTTGAGGAAGAGGGAAATGTCCAATGTTAAGAACTGGGGAGGGTAAGAAAGGGGCATTTGGATTTCCAGAATATGTGGAGATATCCTTTGAGTGCAGCCTGGGATTGGAGGTTCCCACAAGCATAAAATTTAAACTGAAACCACATGGAACCAAAGAGGACAGATAATGAGGCAAGGAGCAGAGATTTGTTTGAGTTTCAGAGTGCTTATGGTAGAAATAAAGTTTGCAGTAGAGAAAACATTGAATTTTTTTTAAACTTTCTAACAAAAAAGTTATTACTTGAGTCAGAGAATACCACAAGAAATTTTGCTTAGAGGGCATTTGGAATTGGTATGGATACAACTGGAGGAAATTACACCTCAGACTAAACTTAAACAAATCAAGCAGCAAAAAAAAACAAACTGCTGGATGTGCTCAGCAGGTCAGGTAGCGTCTTTGGCAAAATCTTTCTCTCTAGCAGGGTGCTGACATGCTGAGTCTCTCCAGCATTGTTAGAGATTTAAAATAAAAACAATGGTAAAATAGTAGAGATAGTGAAGGCAACAGCTTATAGTGAACCTACAGTGAAGGACATAAAGTAATAGACCATTCTATGGTGTTGCTGTTACACAAGCAGGGAGAGAATTTTTGTGTGAAGCATAAACACAGTAAAGTTGTTTTGGTGATGCAAGGTCGAGGAACTATTGCCAATCAGCAGCATGTAGGTGAATGGGGTGCAGTAGCAGCTCTGGAGAGAGAATGGTGTGAAGCTGGCAAGAGAAACCAGAGACAGAGGGATATATGCTCCACCTTAAACATGAAGGACTGCAATCTTACCTTTTTAAATCAGAAATGTAACTTTCCAAACAGGAAACTGGGTCAGTCAGATTACTAAATTTAACAGCTAGAGCAACAGATTTTTTTTACAATGCATTAAGTTCTAGTCTGTTTCTCCAATGAGATCACTGGTTTTTAATGTCTATACAAAGTAAGCCAAATTTTCCCCACAGCAGTTAATATTCAGTTTTTGGCCCCACCGACCTTGTTTTTATCCCATTCTGGTTTTGCTTCCCCAAATGAAAATACATTTCTGTGGAATAAAAACTACTGTAGCAGTAGGTTGGGAACTGGCAAACCTCAGTTAATCCGTTTGAGATTGATAGCAACTTTCTTCCCTCTTTCATTGGAAAAATTGAAACTATTGTACCAGGTGTTCTTTCATAATCTCTATTGCTGTGCCAATCTAGCCACACTGGCTTGCTTGGCATTCTGTCCAATCCAGAGTTGGTATATAAATCTCATAACTTCAACATTACACTTTCACTTATGCTTACAATGAT
>JARFYF010000017.1:37760397-37772768 GCA_030265395.1 Rhina ancylostomus | reverse complement strand
ACACAGAAGTGTCTAATGGTATGTTCTTATGCCAGCAGGAATTTCTGATAATGTTTTCCTGTAAGGATGTGTGCCACCCTCAATTTTACATCATACATATTACATCTTCCCAATTGCCCTTCAGAAGATTGTGGTGAGCGCCCTTCTTGGGCTGTCCATGAGGTGCTAAAGGGGAGTGTTCATCACCCAGTGATGATGAAAAAATGATGAAATATTTCCAAGTCATCCTAATGTATAATTTAGAGGAAAGGTTGAAGGTGGTGGTGTTTCCACATTCAGCCTGATGTTAGATATTAGAGGTGGCAGCCTTAGTGATTCTCTATCATGTGTCTTTAGATGGTACATCGTTCAGCCACATTGCACCTCTGATAGAAGGAGTGAATGCATAAAATAAGGTGCCACTCATACAGGCTGCTTTGTCTCAGATAATGTTAAGCTTCTTCAGTGTTGTTGACCTGCCTTCATCCTGGTTTAAGTGGAGGGTATTACAACACTCTCAAGTCTTTTGCTCTGCAAATGGTGATGGAAAAGCTTTTGAAGAACAGTAAATAAATCACTTGCCACAGAATATCCTGTCACTGACCTAACCTGTAGTCACAGGATTCATGTGGCTGAAATAAAAACAAAAAAGTACTGGTTAAACAGCATTAATGGAAAGAGAAACAGAGTTACCAATAATCTTTGCACTGAATATCCTGCTGATTATTTCCAGCACTTACTGTTTTTATTTCAGATTACAGAATTTATAGTTTTCTGATTTTCAATTTATGTTGTTGATTCAGTTAATTTTCTAGCCAATGGGACTCCAGGGAGGTGACAGTAGGACATTCAATAATTGTAATATTAGAAAGTATTGTGGGCTCCATAGGTCGTATTATGAAGAGAAATTATATTTGTATTCTCTGGAATACAGGGGTTTGATTGAGGATATTTCAGATTTTGAAAGGACTTTTCTGCTGATAGGAGAACTTGGGTTACAGAGACGTGCAGTAAACTTGAAGTGGTACTGAGTGTTCAGAAGAGACGATGGAAGTAAATCACCCGATCGCACAAAAAGACTAGATGCTAGCTCAACTAATAACTTAAAATCTCATAAAAATCTGAGTTTATGAGCCAAGAGTGTTAAAGATATGGAGGCAAATTGGGTGGATGGAATTAGGATGCTAATGAGCATGGTCTCATCAAACAGCAAAAGAGGGTCAAGGGACTATGGAGTCTACTACTGTTCCTATGCCCCTACTGACAAAACGCTTTCAAGATACCAAAACACACCAAATGGGCTGATCATCTTCTCACTCCAGTCCTGATAGTCACTTCAAGTGGGAAAAGAGGAAATTGAAAATTGGTCTGATGCCTGCCTGTTGGCCTTGATTTAGTTTATTACCAAATCATGGTGTTCCACTGCATAAAACTCATCCATCAAAATTGAACACAAAGTGGTAAAACTAGTGATTCTTTAATTGCCTGCAGGAGGATGCTTATGAAATAGGTTGGTATTTTTGTTTTGCTTTTTGTGAAAGAGGAGTTATAAATGGAGGATGGGTAAACTTGATCTCACCCATGACATAAATATAACTTTCAGTCATTGGAAAGAGAGGCGCGGCTACTTGGAAGAGCAGAGAAAGATCAAATAAGCCGAGTGAGAAAGAAGAGGAGCGATGCACACGGCTAGTAGAGAAAATAAAGCAAATGACTGGAAATAAGAGCAGTGCACGGATGTTGGAGAGATTTGGAAAGAATCAGTATGATAGAATAAATAAATAACAAACACAGTTTGCATACCAAATTTATGTACCAGTGTTTTTAAACAAGTCCTTAACATTGGGACCTACTGGCTATCTTGCACTAATTGAGTACAAGAGGAGTTGGAAGTCATGGGATGTGAAGCAAAGTTTATAAATTATCAGAGAAAATGTCACCTAAGATTAAAGTGTGGAATTCACAGACAAGAATAAAATAAGGAATGCAAAAACACCTACAGTACATGCATTAGAGCCTCTAGATACATCCTGAATATTAAATTTAGCTTGTTATCTGTGCCTCAGATTGTATCATTCGTTTCTGAATCTGAGGTTAGAGGTTCAAGTCCCACTTTAAAGACATGAACACACTAATTTAGGGACCCTCCAGCACTGTCCTGAAATATGTAGTATATTGTGAGAAAAGCTATCTTTTGGACAAGGTATTAAGCTGAAGTTCCATCTGCTCTCTCAGGTTTAGATAAGAGATCACATGGTACTATTCTGAAGAAGAGCAGAGGTGTTCACTCTGCTGCCTTAACAAATATTTATTCTTTAACCTATATCATCAAGAGGAAATCATCTGGTCATCATCATATTGCTGTCCTTAGGAAATTGTTGATAGCATTGTTACATACGTTGCAGAACTGCCTGCATTTACAAAGAATTTCATCACTGCAAGATGCCATGGATATTCAGTCATTTTGAAACATCCTATATTAAAGCAAGATTGTTTTATTTTAATCTTGAAAACCATTCCAGTATTAATCATACTTTAGGTGAAGTAATGCTTCCTGACATCAGTTGTGAACCTGCCTTTTATGAGATGGTGTCTTTGTCTTGCATGGTTTAAGCTGAATTAATTGTCAGGATTTATATTCCACTTAATCATAATAAATCTTAATAGGAACTTTGGCTAGGCTGGCAAATCCAAGCATTTCTAGCCTTTCCTCACAATTCACTTCTTCATTAGGATTGACTTTCTAACTCTCCTTGGCACTCCTTCCAAGCCTTACATTAGATAGAAGAGTGATAAATGACAAAGTTCTACTTATTGATTACTTACTTACAGTAATCATTTGCCTGTTCAAGAGCACAACATTGACAGAATGATAACAGAATAAAAGGAAACTGCAAAACCAGGTTATAGAAACTATTAATCTGCAGCACTGATTCATCATCATGGCTCTAGGGGACAAAGCTTAAAGTTTTAAAAGGTCAAAGACATACACTGTTGAGAGATAACTGTTCAGAAACCCAAACAATGAGTAAATATGAAGACCTAGAAATTGGGGTGCTGATCTTTACATTATTATCGGTCTATCTGACTGAAAATTGCTCATTTCCAGAGTGAAATATGATTGTAACCACTTCCAGGTCAAACTGTCAATCTCAGGAAATGAAATTAAGCATTTCTGATCATGCTTTACCCCTGCTCATGTGTTTTAGCAGACTGCACGGCCAACTGAGTGAAGTGTCAAAGAAGAATGGACTTTGGTGAGAAAGAGGCTTTGGTGAGGAAGGATCAGGTTAAATTCAGTTAAGATAGGAATGTCAGGGCAGGTATAGAAAGTGGGAGCTGATGTAAACCGTGGTGATCACATCTGCAGTTGGAGGAACTTTGGCTCAGAATAGATGAGCTGGATTGCAAGATTCAGTGACTGCGTGCATCAGGAGAGGAGAAAGTTACATGGACATTTTGTTCTAGATTGATTAACTTGTCAATCAAGTAAGTTGATAGGGTATGAAAGGGAGGGGAAAGATCCAAAAGCTGTGGTCCATATGGGAACCAATGAGTTGGACATGATGAAGAAAAGATATCTGCTAAAGGACAATGTGCAGCTAGGATCCAAATTGAAAAGCAGAATTTTCTGGATTACTACCTCATCTATGTGGAAATTGGCATGAGATCAATTAGATAAGTTGAGCGCATGATTCAAAGAGTGATGTGGAAAAAATCAGTTTCAGTCTGTGAGGCCCTGGTACTCTTCTTGACAACATTATGATTTTTCCTTTGAAAGAGGGAGCTCTTCTGTTGGGTTGGGACTCACCTGAATGAGGCTGGGACAATTGAATAACTAGGAAAATAGATAAGACCTTGAACTAAATAGTTGATGGGAAATTTAGAAAGTTAAAGAGAAGAGCAGGCAATAGTCCAGAATAGCAAATGGATAATGATAGCCATAGGTGAAATCAAAAAGTGCTGGAAATATTCAGCAGGTCTGGCATCATCTGTGAAAAGAGAAATAGAGTTGATGTTTCGGGTTGAAGATCCTTTATCAGAACAGCAGGTAAAATGATAAAAATTGAAGGCTATTTGAATGCACACAACATTCAGAAAAAAGAAAGATGAATTCATGGCAAGACAATTAAATAGCTATGAGAATTGCCATCACAGAAACATGGTTGCAAAGTGACAAAGAATTGGGAGTCAAATGTCCCTGGAGATTTAACTTTTAGAAGAAGTATTCTAAATGGAAGAGAAGAAGGGATAGCCCCGATAATAAAGAATGGGATAAGGACAATGGAGATTAAAGATATTAGCTTGGAAAATCAAGATATTTGGAGACAAGACAAAGCAAAGTGCAGAAAATATTGGTGGAAGATGTCTGTAGGCTCCCAAACATTAGTGGCAATATAGAGCACAGTATAAATTAGGAAATTAGAGACAAATGTAACAAGGGTATTAGTTAATCAATCATGTGAATTTATTTTATACACAGACTGGACAAGCCAATTTAGTAGCAATAGTGCGCATGATGAATTCATTAAGTGTAGAAGAGGTTATCTTCTAGATCTGTATGATTAGAAGTCAATCAGGGAACAGGCTATTTTAAATCTGGTATTGTGTAATAAAAAAGGATTATTAAATAATTTGGTAGTTAAAGGACTTTAGGGTGGAATGAATCAAAATACAACAGAATTTTATGTTAAAAATGAAGGTGATTTTGTTCAATACGAAAGCAAAATCTTTAATAGATTTAATGCAAACCCAGAGGTGTAATCTTGGAGTTGTTATGATTGATTGGGAAATTACATTAAAAGACATGATAATAAACAAGCAAAAACTAAGATTTAAAGAATACGTAGTTAACAATAAATACTGTATATATCCCTTGAAGGCACAAAAACCCACCAGTGGTCCAGCCTAGGCAAACAAGAGAAGTCAATGATAATACCAGGTCAAAGAATACATTTATAATGTTGTCAAAAGAGCACAAAGCCTAAGAATTAGGAAAATTTCAGGATTCAACAAAGACGCCAAGAAATTGATAAGGAAAAGGCAAGATGCATAAAAACAGATTTCAAAAGCTCCTATGAATATGTAAAAATAAAAAGATCAGCAAAAGCTAAGTAGGTACCTTGCAAACTAAGACAAAAGAAATTATATTGTGGACTATGGAAAAGCATAAAAATTTAAAAAATATTATGCACCTGTTTTCAAGGAAGACAAAACCTGACAGAAATAGTGAAGAACAACAGGTGAAGAGTGAATGTAGAGCTGAAAGAAATTAGCATTAATTAAGAGGTAATACTGGTGAAATTAGTGGGCCTTAAAGTCAATAAATACCCAGAATCTAATAAGCTGTATACCAAGGTTTTGACAGATAAGCCTATAGAGATGATAGATGCCTTGGTTATCATCTTACAAAATTCCATAGCTTCTGGAGTAGTTCTCACAGTAGCAAATGAAAGTAACAAATGAAAACCCACTATTTAACAAAAGAGGAGGAGGGAAAACAGGGAACTACAGACGAGTTAGCCTGACATCAACAGAGTGGTAAATGGTGGAATTATGGAAGTGCTAGGAGCACATTTAGAAAACAACAAAATGATTAGGTAGAGACAACATGGATTTATGAAAGGGAAATCACGTTTGACAAATCTGTAGGAATGTTTTTGAGGTTGTAACCAGTAGCATAGATGACAGGAAACCATAGGATGTGATGTATTTGAACTGCAGTTTAACAAGAATTAGTTGTCAGGGATACTTCCGCAGTTTACATTACAGTGTGTTCCCAATGCAAGGATTGAAGGCTATCAATATGATCCTAAATACTAACACAAGAGACTGCAGATGCTGGAACCTGGAGCAAAAAATGGACTGCTAGAAGAACTCAGCAGATCAAGTAGCATCTGCAGAGCATGTGATGCAGGGTCTCGACCTGAAATATCCCTTTGCAGCTTGAGCCGCTGAGTTCTTCTGCGGAAGAGCGAGTTTACTTATGTGTATAGTTTGACAAATTTGAATGCAGTGGATAAATTGCTGGACCTGTAATCTAGAGACCCAAGTTCAAATCCCAACATCATGACCATGAAATTTAAATCCATTTGAAGTCTGGAAGGGAAAATCAGCTATTAGTAATGATGACCACAAAATGACTGGATTGTAGTGGAGACTGATCTACAATAATCCACTTCATAAAGTCATACAGCAAGGAAACAGGCCCCTTGGTCCAACTGGACAATGCTGATCAAGATTCCCATCTAAGCTAGTCCCATTTGCCTGCGTTTGGCCCATATCCCTCTAAACCTTTTTTATCCATATACCTGCCCAAGTATCTTATAAGTGTTGTTAATGTACCTACCTCAACAACTTCCTCTGGCATCTCATTCCATATATTGACCACTCTCTGGGTGAAAAAGTTGCCCCTCAGGTTCCAATTAAATCTCTCCCTCTCACCTTAAACCTACGTCCTCTGGTTCTTGATTCCCTAATACTCGGAAAGAGACTGTGCATATTGATCCTATCTACGCCCCTCAATTTTATACACCTCTATAAGATCACGCCACATTCTCCTACACTCCAGTGAAAAGAGTCCCAACCTGCTCAACCTCTCTCCATAACTCAGTCCCTTGAGTCCCAGCAACATCCTCGTATATCTCCCTCTGCACTCTTTCCAGCTAATGGCATCTTTCCAACAGCAGGGTGACCAAAACTGAACACAATATTCCAAATACAGCATCACCAATGTCTTGCACAACTGCAACATAACATCACAACTTTTATATTCAATGCCCTGACTGATGTAGTCTAGTGCGCTAAAATCCTTTTTCACCACCCTGTCTACCTGAAATGCCACTTTCAGGGAACCATATACTTGCACTCCTCAGTCCCTCTGTTCTACAATACAGGGAAGCAAATCTGCCATTCTTACCCGTATCTGTCTCCAGAGGCATCAATGTTGTAGACTCTTAAATGCCCTCTGAAATGGGATGCCTTGCAAACCACTAGTTCAAAGGTAAATTGGGATGGGTAATAAATGCTGGCCTTGCCAGTCAAGCTCATTCCTGATACTTCTTTAAAAAAGATGGCTTATCTTGTGTCAATACTGAGTTCAATAAGCTGAAAAATTTAAAAAAAATCTGCAGATCCTGGAAATCTGAAATAAAATAGAAAATGCTTGAAATTCTCAGTGAGCCTTTGACCAGAAACGTCGACTGTTTATTTCCCTCCATAGAATGCTGCCTGACCTGCTGAGTTCCTCCAGCACTTTTTGTGTATTGCTCCAGATTCGAGCATCTGCAGAATTTCTTGTGTCTCTGTTCTCACTTCTGATGCAGGATTTTTAACTAACGAAGTTCACCTCTTTCCAAAGTCGCTGTCAGCCCTGCTGAGTGCTTCCAGCATTTTCTGCTTTCATTTGGATTCAAGATATTGCCTAAATTGCCGGAAAAGGTTGAATTGGGAATTGACAACTTGGTCGATCTGCAAAGATCAGGATTTCTTTTCATTATGGAACAGACCCCATCTAAAAAGAATAACTCAACAATTTGAAAATGTATTTAAATCAGAATTATGTTATTTTATGAGTATCGAAATTCTGCTTCAGTTACTATGTTTAAATTCTCTTGACTCCTTTGTACACTGAGGGATCTCACAGATGAAATATAATAAAACTTATCCAGAACTTATTTTCTGACCTGTTCAACTTCCATCTGTCAGTGAGCCAGTGGCACGCATGCGCATTACCTCGACTAGCCGGGGGGGGGGGGGTGTACTGCGCATTTGCTGGGGTAGCGGGGCCTGGTGGCGCGAAAGCTCGGCGGTGGGTTTCGGTTCCTCCGGTGACGATGTGTACGGCGCCCCCGGGTCCTTGACCATGACGTCCCACAAGGAGCACGTCCGCAGGCCTTGGATTGCGGAGCTGCTGCTGCTGGAACAGGGAGCAGCCTGGAGTTGGTACAAGTCGGCCCCGGTTCAGGTCACAGAGGTAAAGCAGCCGGGACTTGCAGGCGGCGACCCTCCCTGTGGCCTCAGTCCATCCCCAGCAGCTGGTGAATGATGCTGCCGAGCTGATCTTCTCACTGAAAATCTCACCCATTCATAACACCTGTTTAAAAGCCTGGGAATTTCACGTGGATTTGCAACAAAATTCTGGGTGCAGCTTAGAATACACCCTTGGGTGCTGTGGGTGGGTGGGTTGGAGTTAAAAGTCTGGTCTGCCGTGCGAAGCTGGAGTTAAGATACCCATTAGTCACATGTACATCGAAACACACAGTGAAATGCACCTTTTGCGCAGAGTGTTCTGGGGGCAGCCCGCAAGTGTCACCAGTCTTCCAGCACTAACATAGCATATCCCCAGCTTCCAAACCCGTGCGTCTTTGGAATGTGGGGGAAACCGGAGCACCCGGAGCAAACCCACGCAGTCACAGGGAGAACTTACAAACGCCTTACAGACAGCGGCAGGAATTGAACCTGTAAAGTTCAATTGAACCTGTAAACTGGCGCTGTAAAGTGTTACGCTAACCGCTACACTACCGTGCCTGCCAACTGGAGAGCATAGAATGAAGCTGATGTATTGCTATGTTGGACTTGACAATCACGAATTTGACAATTTGGTCCATTTTTTTTCGGGAGATTTAATCAAACTGATTGT
This sequence comes from Rhina ancylostomus, assembly GCA_030265395.1. Lineage (NCBI taxonomy): Eukaryota > Metazoa > Chordata > Chondrichthyes > Rhinopristiformes > Rhinidae > Rhina > Rhina ancylostomus. The sequence goes on along the minus strand of JARFYF010000017.1, from coordinate 37,764,148 downwards.
TTGAGAAGATGACCTTTCCAAAAATTGCCAGTTTTGTGATTAAGATGTGAATTTTTAGATATATTTGCCTAAATCTAGCAGAGGTCAGCTTATCCAAAAGGTGACACACTTAATGCCTGCATGTGTCTGTTGGCATCTAGCAATGTTTCTGCATATTGACCTGTATGAGCGAACAGTTTGGCTGCTGTCATGCTACTTTCACTGGGATAATGCTCGAGATACTAAGCAATCAAGTATTATTGAGATCTGTGCAAATATACAGATATGTTTATTGATTTTTAATTATAAATCATGGCATAAAACTAGAAATAAGTTACATTTTGGGAAGGTGCTTATTATTCTTCACAGGGCTAAATAATTGGGTGTGATTTATTTTGAAATTGAATAACAATATACTGGATTCCTGTTGAGATTTAGTGCTCTTTATGATACATATACACAAAGTTGATGCTTCTCTCCATCACTTATTTGACAATTTGGTCCTCTTTTGGAGATTAATCAAGTTAAGGTTGTTTGAGAAAATGACACAGTTCTTTAAAAAGTAAGTGCAATGTAAACTTTTAGAAAATGTTTACATAATGAGTTTCATTACAGCTTGTTCCACTTGAGAACTGGATTAAAGAAGCTGGATACAAATCTGCTGTTATTGTCTATATATCAGATTTAAAGTACAGAATTAAGGCCGTGCTGACGGAAGAAGCTGGAAATAACCTTCAGCAGTAAGTGTTTACAAATAAAGTGAAAGAAATCCAATTTTTATGTAGTAATGCATTTTTGGTAATCCTAGAAAGACCAAATCTTTGGCCTATGACCATACAGAAACATCCAAGGACAAACTTAACAATATTGCTCCCTGTTAGAATGTATCTAAAATATTAAGAGTTATTTCAAATTGTGAATAAAATTGTGGGTTAAGCTAGCACTCGATTGAAGTACCATATTCCAAGGCAACAAATAACTTTGGGACAGTAAGGTAATCAACCAAGAAACAGAAGGATTTTTTTCAATTTACAAAGAGAATTTAAAAAGGAACTAATAAAAAGCTCTTAATTGACATCAACATTACTCGCAGTGATATCATGTCCATTACTTAAATGTGTCTTTTTCTATACATTTTATTATAGTTTTATTGGTACTAGTAAGACCATTAGACACAGGAACAGAATTATGCCATTCGCCCCTTTGAGTCTGCTCCACCATTCGATCATGGCTGATTTATTATTCCCTCTTAACCCCATCCTCCTGCCCATTCCCCATAACCTTTGACAAACTCATTAATCAAGAACCTATCGATCTCTGTTTTAAATATACCCAAATATTTGGCCACAGGTGGCAATGGCAATGAATTGCACAGATTCACCACCCTCTGGGTAAAGAAATTCCTCCTCATCTCTGTTCTAAAATGATGTCCTTTTATTCTGAGGCTGTGCCCTCTGGTCCTAGACTCTCCCACTATTGGGAGCATCCTCTCCACATCCACTCTATCCAGGCCTTTCAATATTTGGTAGGTGTGGCAGAGCAGCCTCAAGTGGCTATATAGCCTACTCCTATCCCAATTTCTAATCTGGTTTCTTAAATTATTGTTCAAGACCGTACAATGTTACATAACTCTACCCATCTCATGGAGAGTTGCGGTGACCTAGTCATTGATTATATTCAAGATTGACAGATCTTTTGGTATCATGAGAATCAATCAACACTGGGTTGGTGCTGGTGTAAAGCATCAGCCAATAACTTACTGAATGGGGAAGCAGACTTGAGGGACCCAATGGCCTAACCTTACATCTACTTTAAAAATAAGGAGGCCTCAATATACTCAGAGGCCTTGATGAAACCTCCATTCCAGCCTACTTTTCCTCATCCAGAGAGGTGAACCGGTTTGCAATACCAACATACACCCTTGCACCAAATTAACTCAGAGACGGAGAAGAACATGCAGAGGAATAATGATTCTACTGTCGATTAGATGCTCTTGGACTATTCCAGCAGTCTAAAATGAATCTCATGCATTCATGTCAAACAAAAACGTCCTTGTCCAAATCCAATTCATAACAAGTCACAAGCAAAACTGGAGAATTATTTAACTAAAAGAGAAAATGTTGTCTTATTGTTGCTTATTACAGACTATGCGGACAAAAGGAAATCTGTTTTATTAGGAAAAGAACCATGTGAAATGAGCATCCAGAGATGGGAATACCCCGTACTTCCAGGACAAGACAGGACCTGCATTTCTTTAGAGCCTTTCAGAGACACGAGCCATCTCAAAGCAACCACTGAAGTACCTGAAGTACGGTCACTGTTATGGAGCACACTGCAGCATTGCCTGGTGAGCAACTTTTTGCATCAGATATTAAACCAACTCTAATATTAAGATAGAAACAAAGAGATCTTAAAGTGTGCCCACTCAACATTCCCGTCCCAAAACAGACCAGCTGGTTATTGCTTGTAAGGGATTGTTTCAAGTGTCTTGGGACTACCATACTACACCAAAGGTCCTTGATAACACCAAGCTCCTGTTGTGTACAAATTGGTTCTGCATTTGCCTCCAATAACAATGCCTGAATTTGGAATCTTTAAAGCTCCAATATATTCCAAGGATGCAGGGCTCCATATAAATACAAACTGCAAAGACATAGGCGAACACAGGCATACTGTACCATACCAAAGAGAATGGCACATGTGCCAAATTCAAAGAACCTGGATAATTGTCACCTCGGTACAAGTGACAATAATAAACCAATACCAACAAGGGAGTGCATAGTAAAAGTGGAAGGCAGATATTCCTGGCAGTACATTGTATTGGCCACGTACTCCGACAGTGACACACCAGTTGCATGGTTATTCATGTTGTGAGAGGTGTGCCTCCCACCAGCTCTGCATTCCTGCTCCATCTTCTCCTTCCTTCCAACACAATAGGCCAGCAACAGACATTGCAACGTGCTTGCTCTTTACTTCTGCTGATGCTTCAGAACGTATGTTCTTAGTAAAATTCACAAGCTCCATCATCTGATTTTGAAATAATCTGACCTTTAATTATAATGTCAATTTATGGATGGACTACCACTGTTGGTCAAAGTCCTCGTTAACATTGCTGACTGCAGTCTGGATTCTTCCCCCTCACTTTTCACTAGTTATCATTAATCTACCAGGCAGGAGAGAAGAGAAGACGAAGAAAGATCGTCAACATGATAAAATTGCCCAGGCTGCTTCACGGGTAACTTATACTGACATCTACTCATTTTGTTTGGTATAAAGGTTGGATTTTCAGTGGTTTAATTATAATCAGAGTGATGGCATGTTATCATTGAACTCACCCATAATTCTTCCTCATTAGTGTAAACAGCCCCAATATCTTAACAGGCCTTTTCCCAAAATGGGACTGTAACAGAAAGTCGTTTCTGCTAACTGGCTCATGTGGCCACACCATTGCAAATGTCTCTTTGAACCTGTTTTATAACTACACACAAGCCATTCATCATTTCAGTGTGGGTAAGCCTGTGTGAACATGAGATGCAGAGTCAGAGAGAGCAATTTCAATCCAATTGCCTAATTCCCCTGCCAGCTGCATCGAGACAAGTCCAGAAAGCAGAAGCACTGGTGGTCATTGTCCTGGTCACCCGGTCCTGACTGAAGCTTCTTCACTGCAGTACTGAGAGGTATTCAGAGACATAACTGGGTGACATCCATCAAGAAAGATTCTGAACTGCAGAGCATTACAATTTCCTGGCACCCAGGCTTCACCAGCCAAACC
>JARFYF010000017.1:37737756-37749256 GCA_030265395.1 Rhina ancylostomus | reverse complement strand
CACTAATAGTCCTAGTCCGTAACACTTGTTTAATCAATACATAACCCCCTCTCGGGAAATGAACGCTTTACTATTTTTATTTCTTTTATGCTTCTCAGGTGTTCTCTCAGATCAGCAAAGGGATTTCATCCTTGATTACTGAGGCTACTCCTTCCCCTCTAATGTTCCTCTAACTTTCCTATAAACCTTGTAGCTTATTTTATTTAATTCTTAACTGGCTGAATTACTTGGTCTTTTCATTTTTCTTACCTTTAGTGCCTAAAACAGAACTTCTGACTTTTGGACAATAGAACAGATATTTAGAAACATCAAAGAAAAGCTCTAATTATTTTAATGAAATGTAATACATGAAAGCACTATATAATGCAAGTCTTTTTGTAGTTATTGCTTCCAAAAGATGTTGGGGACATTATTTTCATTATTGCTAGTTGGTTTACTAGGATCATTCTCACTTCTGACAGAAAATCCAGGTTTCAAGCCCCACTCCAGTGCTTGAATATGAAATTTAGTCCAATGTTTCAGTGCAATACCAAGGATAGTTGCATCAGAGATAATATTTCTGACAAGAGACTAAACTGACGTTCAGTGAAATATTCTGTGAGAATATTTGAAGAGGAGGATTGGAGGTCTCTGTGTCCTAGCAAAATTTATCGTTCAACCAATTGCACTACAGGCTAAATTTTAATTTATCTCTGTTATTTATAGGATTTTGTTGCCACACACAAATTGTTATTGCCTACATGATAAGAGTGACAACATTTTAGAAATATTAAGGAACATAGAGAGAATTTGAAAGCTACTAAATAAAATGCCTGTATTTACTTGTCAACCAGGATCTGACTGCTTTCCTCTCTACTTTGGTTAATCAATGAATGCATTTGGGGGGGAGGATCCAACATTTAGCAAGTTGGCTTTCTGAATTGTGATTGTTATGTCATGATATCTCCTGGAAGGATGTACTTGTGAAGCTCAGATAGGTTCCATATTAGATAGCTTACTAGCACTGGCTATCGAACTGCAAGCATCACAGGATTATCCATAAATCAGTATAAGATTTGGTTGCTTCATGAATGAACGTGAATGGGTAATTTTCTTGTGCAAAGAACAATGGAAAATATTTTTATACTTTATAATGAAGAAGTTAGCAAGTTCAATCTTTGGTCTCTTTAGTTAGATCTTATGAATTTGTAGACCACATTCAGTGCAGACTTTGTGATAGGGGAAGTAAATTTCTGTGATTGGGAAGTAAATTTGATTGAACTTAATTTTATCTTTGTTTTTGTCACATACATGCAATGTCATTAAGAAGCATAAACAGATGAGTAAACTTATTTTCAAAGTACTTTTAATTGACAGTAGTTAATCTCCAGGGCATCACACATGGGAGTAAATCTCAGGTATAATTTTCAAGTGGGAGAAAGTGAATCATAATGTAGAAATGTAATTCCAGACCCTATTTTGAAATCATACTATATCTGCAGTTTGTATTTTGTTTTTAAATCCCTTTGTGCTGCTTTGGAATGGAAACTGCCAATTGCTCTACAGGCAAGATCCTAATTTTTCTCTCGTATTGATAGGATTTTGTTGCCATGAACAAATTGTTTCTGCCTACATAATAAGAATGACAACAATTTGTCGTGCTATAATCATATCCATCTCCAGTGATGGCATTGCAGTTTCCATTGTAAATGATAATGAATAAAGTTGATGAGAAGGATATGAGATTAGTTTTTTTAATGTGTAAATCGAATGAAGTAACACAATTAATGCAACTGATCATTTATTTAATTCCAGAAACTTGTATTTCATGTACATGTACTTCGGAATCTTGTAAGAAGCACGATGGCAAATGTCATGCCCTTTGCTCCACGTTCATTGATGCTCCTGCTTATAGTGGTCCAGCTGTTGAGCTTCAGCTTCCAGATAGCAACACACAGGATGACCAAGACAAATCGGTAGAGCTATATACAGAAGAGTCCGAACATTCAGAAGTACTATTCAGAAGTGCTAAAGGCCTATTGCTTTCACCAGCCACATCAGCAGACAAAGGAATGGACAGTATGTACGTGGCAGAGCTCAAGGAGGGCAACAGAGAGAAATCTACGAACTCCAGTATGACTGCCTATAACCATTTGTTTAAAAGCCTCTCCCCTCTATCAAGTACAACTATTAATTCCAGTGGCTTGAATTGTGTGGGCTCATTCAAAAATATAGCCCCTGTATCAGCAGTTAAGAATGGTGGCCAATATAGATCAAGCATGGCGACGTACGATCACGCAGCAATAGCTAAAAACAGTGTACCAGAAATGGAAGAAAAGCAGGTAAATGATAGCAGAGATGAAGAATGTTATGAGATCCCAAGAGCTGCAAAAAGGAAACGGCAGCATATGAATGTAGAGGATCAACTGGATGGAAATGGTGTGGATCACGACACTTCCTGGATGCAGACAAGGACTGAAGTTGAGGATGAGAACTCCAGGAACTTGAGTAGCAATGGGACGTTCATTGAAGCAGATCATTGTGAAGAAATAGCTAATGATGTTTGTCAGGTGAATATCATTACGGAACACAAAAAGGAAGGTGGAATGAATAAAATGCTTAAAGATATTGATTTGAATAATTTGCCAGGAAACAAAAAGGCAATATTGTCATCAAAGTATAATAAATTAGACTTTGTTTCCGAGAGACCATCTCAAGATCGAAATTGTGAAGGACAGGCATCAGTAGTTACTCCAATTGGCCATCACGCAGAGGATGATTGGATGCATATTTTGCATCAACATAATGCTAACCAAACCAAAGATGAACCTCAGGTAAGTTCTCTGAAAAATGGTATTGAGAAACTGAAATTAGTTTTTACAGAATTTTTTTAGTTCTTTGAATGCCAATGCAATATTTCAAGTTATCATTTAAAATGCTTCTGGGTTCTGTAGTTGGTTTTACCAAATGTTGCCAGAACTTGCTGATTGCATCCACAAATTGGCACCATTTGGACTGTAGGCCTGCAGGTGTGGTGGAGTTTTTGCTACTTTCTGTGCACTGAACGTTTTACACAATGTATTCTGGTTCACCATGATTATACACACACTTGTCACAACTCCTTTTAAAAAGATGCCCATTTTTAAAAAAGGCAACCAGGAAATGATAAAGAAAAATTGATTTTTCTGTACCCTACAAATCTTAGAGTGCTATTTTGTAACATAGCTTTCCATTTCTGTCAAATGTCAGAATATGAGGTAATTAAAGAGTATGGAGATATTAGAATGGGTTTATGATGAATTTAGCAAATTACACCAGGTAAAGTGGGATTGAGATCCTGCATTAAGTTGCATCCTAATGTAAGTAAGTTGTGAGCAACATCCCACAAGACTCCTGGTTTCAATCATTCAGTTATTGAAAGCAACTTTTTAAATGAGGATAGTATTGATAGAAGTGATGCACAATTATATTGCTAGGTTATAAATGGCAGCAGATCAAATTAGTAATAAAGACACTGTGCGGATATATTCAAAATCCCCTGAGAAGATTTGGTTTCGGCCTATATTTCTGACGTGGACGAAGAACACAATAGCGTACAGACAGAGGTGTTCAAATTTTATACTCTTTGAGTGGAATGAAGCATTGACATTTTCTTTGTAAAGGCCAGTGACACAGATATGTGCTTGGATACAGAATTGAGGACATGATTTAAACTAGACCTGAATATAGCCAATTTGGGCTGAAGCCAAGTAGTCATAATTGTTTGCCACATCCAGCCAGACCATCATTGTAAATATAACTGTCTCAAACATGGTTATTTGCTATCGTGAATGAAAAGCCAAATATGGGTCAGAAATAGAATACAAATTGTGCTGACCTGGATGAAGTACTGAGCTGACATAATTTGAATATTTTATTACAGCACTCATGCTATATGATCTGAAGCGAGCGTATGTAATTGGGTCTTGTTGGGCAAGGATCAGTCAGCCATGATGTTGCCATCAAGTAGCCTTCATGTTGCTCATCATGCAGTTGCAGCAAAGAATAAGTGCAGTCATCCTAAAGTGAATCAAACTTCCACAGATGACCAGGCTGGAGTGTCCCTGTAACAATGAGAGAGACAACTGGCATGATGGTCCTATTTCAGTAAAAGGTCCTAAACAAAAGATGAATGCAGCTGAATGCATTTTCAGTTAATGTGGAAAGAGTTAGGCCATTTTATATTGATGCTGCACTATCATTAGGGGATAAATATCTTCATCAAACATGCATTTGTATTAAGTTTGATTTAGTAATAATGTTGCTTAACATTAGCCGATTCTTTCCATTGTTACCAAGTTTGCCAAACAGTTGGATGAATAGGCATGCTTGTGAAGTAAACACTTCGCAGCAGAAAGTTCTGTAAGGTTTTGGGTTTCTTGTATGATATGAATCAAATTTCTTTCTGTAATTTTTGCAGAGACATCCTGATGGAAGCAGATTTTTATACAGCTATCCAGCACCTACTTCTGAGCTAATTGCTCAGGTGAACTCTATAAGGTCTGTTCACTGTTAACATGTGTCTTTGTCTTTTTAAAGATGTCTCTCTCAATAAGTGTCTCTGCAAATACTGTCCATGTTAGAGCCATAGAGATTTACAGCACAAAAACAGACTTTTGGCCCACTGAGTCTGTGCTAACGATTACCTAACCATTTACACTAATCCTACGTTAATCCCACATTCTCATCAATTTCCCCCACATTCTACCACTCACCTACACGAGCAAGTTACAGTGGCTAGTAAATCTGCTGATCTTTGGGATGAGAGAGGAAACCGGAGCACCCCTAGAGGAAACCCACATGTTACACAGAGACTGTGCAAGCTCCACATAAACAGTATCTAAGAGACCCGAGTCTCTTATACTGTGAGGCAGTGGCTCTACTAGGTGTGTTACCAGTAAGGGTCCATGAGTTAACCCAACTGCTTGTATACTGACAGCTTCACAACCAACCATTTACCCTCCCTCTCTCAGATAGCCACTTCAAGAATAATTGCACCTCTTTTTAGAGTAATTTAAGCATTTACAGGTCAGAAAATGATGGTCAGTCTATTGTATCATAAAAATGCTCACTGGCTTAACCCTAACACCCATCTTTTGGTCCTTAAAGATTACAGCACCTTGAGAGTTCATCCAAAAACTCTTTTCATGTGGTGATTTTCGGTTTCTGAATTTACTATCAGAATTTACTATCCCTGCATCTGTATGCAGGGAGGCTGTGGTAAACCTCAATCGCCACCCCTCTAATCCTTGACCCGTTGTTTATATTTTGTGACTCTTAGTTAGGTCTTTGCTGAGGTAAATGGGTCCTTCCTAGCCACCCTTAGGCCTATTGAAATAATACAGGGGCTTCCTGGATTACAAAGGATCTAATTTATGAAAATCTGAGTTTGTGCAAATTCTCCCATATATTTTTAAGCATATTTCAAGCTGGTAATAGAAATAATAAAATGTTTCATCGTGTTCATTAATGACTGGATACAGCATATATTCCATCTGTTTAATCACCATGACACATCCATGATTATTCAATAAAATGAAAGAATTATAGCAAATGATTGTAGAGCGATATATTAGTAGTTATAGAAAATGGATGTTTCTGACTCGTGGAGAAATCAGCTTACGGATAGTACTCAGCAACACAACTCTTAAGTAAACCAGGGACTGACTGTCTCTACCTTCAGCATCTTCTGTATGGGGGAGGAAACTACCCTACCCAGCTAACATCTCTTCAAAGCTAAAATTCTCCAGGCCTGAAAATATGCTTGTAAATTCCTATGTATTCTCTCTGCTGTTGTTTTTCTGAACTGACCTGACTTGCATCATATCTCATAAGTCCCCTTGTTACCTCAAAAAAACAGTCATCAAAATTATGCTCACTGTCCTTAGCCCATGTATTTTCAAGTGACTGTTCATTGTGTAGAATTTTTCCCACCACTGATATTGAACATATTGAATTGTGATTACTCAGTCTCATGCTTTCTCCCTCTTAAATACAATAACATGTCAGCAGGTTTTCTGCCTTCTGACACCATGCTTTTAGTGAAAGTGGATTAAAAAGCTGATCGGAGCCAATGCTATTTCCTTTCATGAATCTCTTCAGGGTACTTTTCATTTGGACCTAGTGATTTATCTATTTCAAAGATGCTAAAGCCCTTAATGTTTACTATTCTATGTTTATCTGATGGTCTTTTCCCTGTTTCCTTATTTTGAAGACAACAAAATGCATTTTATATACGCCCTGGTGTTTTACCTCCACACATGGGTTACCATTTTGGCCTTTAATAGGCTTACTCTTTTATTGGAATTCCTCTTGTTCTTTTTGTGTCAATTAAGAAATGAAAAGCTTTAGATTTTCTTTATTTTACTTGCCAATATGTTTTCAGTATCTTCCTATTTTCCTTCATAACTTCACCCTTGCGTCCTTAGTTCAAGAAGGGATGCTGTTTGGGAAGGTTCCCCCCTTTCAGCCCAAAATTGCATATCCATGCTTCTGCCTGTGTTGCTACTGCTTAGTGTGCTAACAAGAACTGTATTTCTTTGGAGGAACTCAGCAGGTCAGGTAGCACCTACAGAGGAAAACGGACAGTCGACATTTAGGTTGAGACCGACTAGATGGAGGGTCTTTGACCCAAAACATTGACTCTCCATTTCCCTCTGTAGATGCTGCTTGACCTGCTGAGTTCCTCCAGCAATTTGCGATGCTCCAGATTCCAGCATTTCCATTTTGCTGCTCCATTGTGATATGTCTTCACGGTATGTCTGCTTTGAAGAAGTTTTCCTCCTTTGGGAGTTCTGTGACACCCTCTCTCACTGCTCCTCTGTGATTTCTGCTGCTCTCCTCTTCGACCACACTCTCACCCAGACTTGCTAAATCAAGTTGAAGGGTCTCAACCCAAAATGCCGCCTGTCCATTTTCTTCCATAGCTACTGCCTAACTTGCTGAGTTCCTTAGCATTTGCGCGTGTTGCTGCAGTCTCTTGCGTCTCTATTTCTTTGGTGCTTTTCAAGTTTAGAAAAATATTCAACAGTATTATTGAAGTCTGTTCAGGAGAAACAAGAATGATTTAAAGACTCATTTAACCATATGTTTTAAGGAGGCTTCAGAAAGTGAGGAAGTAAATAAGCTGGAATGAGGTCCAGAGGGTGAGAGCCTTCAGGTTAGTCTGACTGTCATTGGCAAATAGAGAAATGATAAAACTGATGCTGAAAAAGGACAGGGTTTATGCAGAGATGTATACTTTGGGTAAATTACAGGAATATGATGTGGGCTCTTAGAGGTTTTTGGAAGTCATTGTAAAATTGATTTCTGGGAATATGAGCGAGCTTGATGAGGATATAGGTAAGAATGCAAGTTGATAGATTCTGGGTGAGGGACAAACAGAGAGAGCATTGGAAGTGTCGATTTTGAAACTGATGAAATAATGGATAAAGGTTTTGATGTTACAGGGAAATGGAAGAGATGTGTAAGTGAGGATTTCAAATGTATAAGCAGACAATTTTGGATGGGAGAAGAGGAATTGAGTGCTGGGTTGAACAGATTGTGAGTTTGTATCTCAGTCTAAACCTGAAATAAACCTGGAGAGGTCGCGGCAAAGGCTTGAAGGCTGTATTCAGGAATCAGAAGAATGGTAATAACACAGGTAGGTAGAAAGAATGATTGGTTATAATAAACATATTGAATAGATCTGCTGAGAGAAGCTCACAAAGAGTTGCCACATTCCGGTGCCGTGGTAGCAGTGGTCTTCAGCTCAATAGCAGAAGCAATAACGCACATCATTGTGTGGTGTACAGGGATAGGACAGGGCTCTCTGTAGAGGGAAGAAAATCACCAAATGAGCATTGGATGTGGTGTTGGAGGGAATATATTATCTGCTCTCTGATTTGCAGGAGGAGAATCACAAGATAGCTGTATTCTAAAGATGGCTTGTAAACGGTTCTTTGAGGAGGATGGAATAGTCAACAAATTACATCTTCGTATTTTTCAGGGTTTCAAGTGAGCTACTGAAATGGGCGGTTTCGTATCTCTCTGGACCAAGTTTGACTCGAGACTGACTGCTGCTCATTGCTGACATGCAATTAGCTAATGCTTGAATTCTTTCAAAGCATTTATTACATTTGAATGCCATTTTCTTTTGGTTTCATTGATGGGTCATATTAAAAGTGTGTTACTCTGTTAATTCTGCTAAATACCTCACTGGTTTATTTATAGATGCTGTGGTACAGTAGTGGTGATAAACCCAACATTGCAAGAGTGGAAAAACAGGTATTACACTACTTTCATGGGCTGTTCTTGGCAGCATTTCCTGTTGACTCAGAGCAGTTTTGTCTTTGGACAAAAGACTAAAAGAATTGGAGAGAGATCACAGAAATGTTTTGCTCTCGCCAAGAAGTGTAATCAAGTTTCTGAGGCGAATTTTGTGGCAGACTTATAATTAGCCTTTGGGGAAGTGTATATTATAATATCTGACTTTACTGTTTCTGTATTTTTCTCTTCCTCTCTCTGATTATCATTGTCAATACAAGACATTCTTTCTCTTTAATGCCAATGTCTGTATCGTCCCCTTATACAATACCAGAAAGAAATATAATTATTTTCATTTAGAACTATTTACGCACAGTTTCACATTCAGATATAATTTTAGTTTCTAATAGGACTTGTCCTTTTCTTTTTTTATCTACTTTTCCTGCACATATTTATAAAATACCTTAGGGATTTCCTAAATGTTAGCTCTCAATATTTTTTTTCTCTCTCTTTATCTTCCTACTTTCTAGTTTTAATTGTGCCCCAATTCCTTCCTTCTGCCTCTTAGGCTTTCTTCAACATTCAGCTCAGTAACTGTTTCAATCTTTCCTCTTATGCTTGATCTTATTCTGCAAGCACCTCAACATCTGTGAGTTCAGATATACAGTTCTCTCCTTCATCTTATTGGGGATAATTTTGGTCTGAACACTCATTCTCTCTTGATTTCTTGATTGCCTTGTATGCCCAACACTGATTCACCTGCAAGCAATTTTTTTTCCTGTCCACATTTTCTAAATCCTATCTCAGACTCACAAAATTGCTGTTACTGGAATTTAGAATGTTTACTTCTCAAAACCTTTGTTTTTTTCCACTGCTCTCCCAAATCTAACTGAATTACAATCACTCTCTCCAAAATGCCCTTCTCCTGCCACTCTTTCCATTTGCTCAATTCGTTCCCTGATACATAGTACTGCTCCCTTTTTGTTGGGATTAAAATGCTTATTAAAAATGGTTCCTTGAATGCATTTTAGGAATTCTGCCCAATTATACACAACTGTATGCCATTAATATCCCAGTCAATGTAGTAGAAATCCCTATTATTACCTTGCTAATTTTGGACCTTATAAACTTGATTGTTTATCTTCCTCTAACTGTGTGCAAATCTACAGTAACAGAAATGTGAATCCCTGTCTTGTAGCTCAGTTAATTCCATGTGACTTTATTTATGGATTTTTCTAGAATTTCACGCTCCTTCACGGCTGTAATTAATGAAAACCCATGACCATCCCTACAGCCATCTTTCAATGATGACTACAATTTCAAATTCCAATATGTGCACCCTTTGCTCCTTTTCTTTATTTCTTGGACTTTTGCATTAAGGAATATGTCACCAAGCACAGCCAGACATACCTATTTCTCCAGCTCCAACCTTTACAACCTCTGCCTTTCAATTTGACTTCCAAAATTACTACCTTCCACATACAATTTTTCCTCTCTTTATGAAACTACTGAGAGATACCTATTCCTTGCCAAATTAGTTGAACCCTCCCTGGCAGCACCAGCAAATCTCCTAGCAAAGTGTATGGATTTTCACCCTGTTGAACTGCATCCTGCCCACTTTGGACAAGATCCACAGCATCCAGAACTTGACCCAATATTCCAGGAATCTTAATCAGACAGTAATTTGCTACTTATTACTTTTGATCTCCTGGTATCTAATCTCATTCCTAGCCCAAAGTAAATTGCCTGTAGGACTTAATCCTTCTTTCTACCTGTGTTTCAAGTACCAATAAGAATCAAAACCTTTGGCTGTTCACTTTTTTTCCTTCAGCCTCTCAATGGCCTCTTTGATTCTGAAGTAGGGACGTCATCCGTCATCTGGGAACCACATCAATGTCTGCAGAAATTCCAATGTGATAGCCCTTCACTGCCCCCACACACTTAAACCCCCTTTCAAGGTATCATCCTTTCTACCCCCACCAGCTGAATGGAACCAAACTTCAGAGGCGAATTGGAATGTACAAAAAGCTTCCACGTAACAAATTTAGCACTAGCTACCATGGGTAAATTTCCAGGCAGAATTTCATAAGAAGTCAGAGATCCTTACATAATTTACCATATGGAATCAATGAATTGAAGCTCTTGATCTTTTACTTTATAATCTCACATTTCAAACTTCCCAAGAATATTTCAAGCACCTAACAACCTCTGGCAAGGTAAGCCTTAAAGTTTATTCAAAAGAATGGGAACTGTTGTGAAATGCAAATCATTTGCTGGATCTCAGCTTCCATGTCCAGTGTTGCCCTTGCAACTTTTTTCCAGTGCCTGTGTGTTTAATTCCTGATTAGCTCACAGAAACCTGGAAGGATTTTTGAAAAATAAATAAAAACAGCGTGCAAATGTACTTGTGCCTTATATAATTTAATATCTGCAAGACCTTCAGAAAATTACATATAATAGTCTCAAAATTTATTTGCTCGCTATTAGGAGCATTCTAGCAAAACTATGTGGTACTTTCGACTAGTGCTTCCTTGTATGTGTCTTGATAGATTTACATTGAAGTTCACAGTCTTCGTCTTCCTTGTAGACACTCAGGCCACATTGTACCAGACAGAGGACACAACAGTTAACGTCCATATCTCTACTTCAATTATATCTCCTTTGGAATAAAATTCCTCTCGTGGTGGTGGTGCCAGATGAGAGAGGGTGGTGGAGGATAGTTAATTGTTGTTTGAAAAGTTTTGCAATGTTTCCCCTGAATAGTGAAGCCAGTGGAATTTCACTTTGTGTTGGCCAATGACAATCTTCACTTGGCTTCTGGAAGTGCTACGGTTTTCACTGTAGCAGCACTCATCCATGTGTGGTGGATCACAGACAGGAGTCTGAATTCAGAGAAAACTAGGATAGACCTTATTTCCAAAGGGTCAGTCATTGGTCCTGAAAGATATCTGGCAGAATCACTCACTAAGAATGGAGTCATGTGAACTTCCAGAAAACCTGACAATGAAAATTCTCATTATTAGCCATGACTTGGATGCTTTCTCTCTCTGTTCTTGAACTGCTGCAGCCCTTTGGATGAAGGTACTCCCATGATGCTTTTGGGAAGGGACTTTCAGAATTTACATTCAGTAATGGTGATAAACTTCCACGTCAGGATGGTATTTGACCTGGAGGGGAACCTGCAGGTGGTGGTGTTGCCAGGGATCTGCTGCCCTTGTCAAATTCAAAATTCTCATCC
>JARFYF010000017.1:37709562-37726970 GCA_030265395.1 Rhina ancylostomus | reverse complement strand
ATGGCCAATACCCATGGAATGGTGACCCAGTAAGAAATAAATGTACTGAAGGGGTGATAGGAAAATTAAAGATGGGAATGTAACTCTGAACCAAAATCCAATATAGCTGACTTCCATTGTAGGCGTTTTATATCAGGGAGAAGTAAATCAATTTTACCTGCTTTCTGGCTTGCACAGGACTTGGCTATATTGGCTTGCACAACACGTTTAAGAGACTGAGGTGGAGGTTGTGGTTTGTTCTCCCCCAACATTCCTTCAAATCAAGCACAACTGCATTAAAACTATAACTTGCATTACTGTAGAACATTTCATATAGATAATGTTTCAAGGTCCTTCACATTTCAGATGCTTGAAAGCTTAGTCAAAGAAGTGTCTTAAAGGGAAGGAGGTTTGGTGAAGTGATTCCAAATTTCAGGGTTTGGAGAAGTCACATAATGTTACAAAGATGGAGAGAATCATAGTCATGCCACAGGGTATTTAAGTGGATGTAAAATATGATGCTTTGGTTCTGTACAGTTTAGTTCAATTTCAGACAGATGACAAGGGGAAGGATGGATTTGTTGTGCAGGAAACACAATCTGATGGACTGTGAAGACAAAAGTAACAATAACATTCTGCATTTGGCTGTCAGCCTTTGACACTGGTGTAGATGTGTTCACCATACGCCCATTGTGATATCTCTATCTTTGATTTCAATGAAGCTCTTGAGTCGTTGCACATCTTTGGCCCAGTGCTAAAGTGTGAAATGAGATGAAGTTACCATTGGACTCACTGAGTTCCACAGTGGACCATTGACCTGCTGAGGAGGGGACGAATGCAGATCACATTTGGGGTCTTGCATACAGCAGATGAATGAAGCTGCTGACTTTGTACAAGTGACAGTTTTGTTTTTACTTATTTGCTAGAATATAGAGGTGTTTAACTATATTTATATACTTTTTATTTAAATTAAGTTATACATTTTTGAATACGTTTTAAACTTCAGAGATATTTAAAAGCTGCTCCAGTTGCTTTAGTCTTCCCAATATTTAACTGGATAATGTGATTGAACAAATAAGTAACTGGAGAGATATCACAGATGGGTGGAATGCCAAAGATAAGACTATTGGAATCTTGTAAATGCAGGTATAGGTAAAGTGGAAGAGAGATTTCCCAGCATAACTGTATCACATCCATTTCATCTGATAAACAGGAATCCTGAAGTTCTGCTAAATCTGCCAATTGTCAGTTCATTTATCAGAAGCAGTGGTTGCCCACACTGCGTTACCAGAAGATATGTCTGATTGTTATCCATCTATGAAGCAGTTTTAAGCAGTTCTGTCAGCAGTTCTTCCTATTTTACCGTATGGCAGTTGACATAGAAAGAGCATATGCTCCATATTCAAGGTATTAATCGAAGTTCAGATTATTAGGAAAGCAGTAAAATATCAAAATTATTATTTTACATACAACAGTACAGCAAAATACAGGCCCTTCGGCCCACAATGTTGTGCCGACCTTTAAACCTCGCCCAAGACTATCTAACCTCTTCCTCCCACATATCCCTCTAATTCTCAAGGATGTCATTGAATTATAAGGCTGTTGGGGACATGAAAGTTGACTTTCAAAATCTAGTTGAATCTTTAGCTTTGTGCTATTTCAGGTGCTTAAACATTGTCTTTAATGAAGGTGATTTTCATTTGTACCTTAATTCATACAAAATAACAGAATGGATAGTCATTTATAAAAGCAAAATCCTGAAGGTATTGGAAATACTTGACCTTATATAACATTTGTACAGAGATTAAATTCAATGACACAAGGTGAAAAGAGATGGTAACAGAACAACCAGAGCTTTAAGTGCAAAACGTGTAAATAGTGTTAGCAGAATCATCATCTGAAATTGTTAAGTTTATAATGTGTCTGATCAAAAGTTGAGGTGCTATTCCTTGAACTTGCATGGTACTTTATTGAAACCAAAGATCACAATGAGGTGGAAAATTGAGATGGTATTCAGCTTGAAGCTTGTGCTTATGTTGGTGCACTAAAAAGGTGAAATTCTGAAGAGCAATCAGGTGTTGAAGCTCTGCTACTTTCATAGGAAGGGAAGAGATTTTATTGAAGTGGGATAAAACCCATCAAAGTTGATATTTTCCAAACAAGACTTTTTGCTTTTAAAAGAACCCTTTCCTCTCCTATATCTGTTAAAGAAGTAAAATATGACTAATTGCAGCATTATTCCCTCTGTTCCACAGTACAGTGCTCACCACTGGATCTCAAGAGCAAGATGCTTTAAATTTACTGAGTAATACTCTTTCACTACAGGGAATTTATTATTCTGTATTTTCTTCAATTTGTTAAATTAATCTTAATTTCCTGTTGGCTTTTATAAAAATGGTGAATATTAACTTTAATCTCAAACCATTTTTTCCATGAAAATGATGTTTAATAAAACTTTCCTCTGTCTTACCTTTAAATTCTGCTGCTTTTAACTCTGATTTTGTACTCTATAAATACAGGGAGAAAAATGAAAGAATAAATTAACACATAGTATGGCGGTGTCATTAAATTTTCTGGAAGTTTCAAATGGACAATTGACTTTAATCTCTTTCTAATTTTTCTTAAAGTTACTTTCTGGCTTCTTCTGCATCCTGCAACATCCATGCCAAAATTATTTTTTTTCTCCCTGGCTCCTGCTTACACAATTTTGAAATTACATTTTGCAAATCACATGCAAACCCCACAAATTGTACATTTTTGCAGTTCAGTTGTGAATCTTCAATTTTGATTGCTACAGGTTTCAACTTCCCCTGTATTAATAATGACCAAACATTACTAATATTACTATGTGTAGAAGGACCAAGCAAAGGTAGTGGCGTTTTCAGGCCACTTAAAGTCCTTAACCCAGGATAAGAGGACATCCTAGATTGTTATAATCAGTGAATTATTGGGGGTAAAAAGTCCGAGCCTATTCAGCCTCTCCTTAAAACTAAAACCCTCCAGTCCTGGTAGCATCCTCGTAAACTTTTTTTTTGCATCCTCTCCAGTTTAATGACATCCTTCCTCTCACAGGGTGACCAGAACTGTACACTACGCCAAATGTGGCCTTACAACCATAGAACAATATAGCACAATACAGGCCCTTTGGCCCACCATGTTGTGCCAACCTTCAAACCACACCTCACAGTACCTAATCCCTTCCTCCTACATATCGCTCTATCTTAAATTCCTTCATATGCTTATCTAACAATCTCTTGAACTTGACCAACGTATCTGCCTCCACCACCACCCCAGGCAGCACAATCCATGCACCAACCACTCTCTTGGGTGAGAAACATCCTTCTGACACCTGTTCACCCTGGGTCCCATGTGATCTACTTTTCCACACTAACTTATCATGTGGTGCTTTGCCAAAGTCCATGTTGACAGTCTCTACCACTCTTCCCTCATCATCTTGATCACTTCAAAAAAATTCAACCAAATTCATGAGACACCAGTGAGTCCACACCTGGAGCACTGTGTCCAGTTTTAGTTCCCTTATTTAAGGATGTGTTGGCATTAGAGGCAGTCCAGTTCATGAGGCTATTTCCATTGATGAAAGGGTTCTCTTATTACAAGAATCTAAAGAAATTACAGTTATATTCTTTACTGTTCAGAAGTATAAGGGGTGATTTTAGTGAAACAAGATCATGACGGGGCATGGCAGGGCAAATGTTGATATATCTTCACTAGTGGGAAGATCTTGAATGAAGCAACATATCTACAAGATTAAAGGGGTGGTCATTTACAACTGAAGCGCACAAGGACTTGTGACTGTCTGGAATTCACTACCCTGTTGTAATTGTACCCTCCTATGCCACTTCCTCCAGCAGCTCAGTCCCTTGTGTGAAGTCAATGGCCATTTAACTACCCTTTCAAGTAATTGGAGGGTCTCAGCAAAGCAGACCAGCATGTAAAAAATAATTGTCATTGAGCATTGTAATGAGCAAAGATGTTCTGTTATCCTGGATTAAGAACCTTTTGGATGCCTGCCAGTTTCACTGGGCCTGAAGAACAAAGTGAGCTCAGACACTGATCCAATTTTCAAAAGCAGCTTTCTCTTACCAGATTCATCTGAGGGTCAGAGGGCATTGTCTTCAGACCTGCTACATCTAGTGCTTGGTGTAAGTGTTCCTCAGATCTGAACAGCAGTTTTCCTTCACAGAGATCTGAATTAAATTCCTGTGTGTTGACAGAAATGTTAGGAGGTCCAATGTTAAATTACAAAGGCTTCAGTTTCAAATGACAATACATGATCAGTTTAAACAAATCTCAGGTAAGCCACAAAAATTAAATAACAACTATAACATGCAACATTTGTTTAATAATATTGAGTATCCTTCCTCTTCTAAAATCCCAATGTTGTTAACCCACTGGCTAAGGCTTCATGGTTGTCAGCACCTTACCTAAAATGTTGACCACATATGGCATCACACCAGAGCTTGATCCCATCTTAAAACACTTATAACACTTTTCAGCATGGCTCTAACCTTGTCCTCTTCTGACCAGAACCTAGTTAATGTATTCTATATTTCACTTTATCTACCTGTATTTGCTACTTTCAGGATTTTATGATATGGATAATGTTCCTTTATGCTTCTTGCTGTTATTGTGTATTCTCTCCCCAAAAGCACTGGGCTATATTGCAGTGAACCCAGCCTACACTTCAGGTTCACCCCTGCTCTAGCCCTTGGTCACTCTTCAGTTTCACGCCTGCTCTAGCCCTCTGTCACTCTTAAGTTTTGCAGCCATGTTCTCCCAGAGACGTTGCTAATGACCCTCCTGCAAAACAGAAACTGGCGTAAGTGGTGACCACCCTACGAATTATGGAGATCAAGGGCCTTCCCCCAGATTGCTTGGATAGCTCAATTGACCATGCTGTCAAAGGCTTTTTGCTATCTCTAAATGGTTCTAATGATATAAAATAATAAATTCAATTAAAAGAACATTAAATTTACATTTAATTGTGTTTTAGTTAATCAAATACCCTTTTAATAAGGATGGGCAATGAAAGAGGTTGTGCTAAATGCACCAGCTATGGCTTGCATAAAACTGGGGGCGAGGGCAGGCAGTTAGGAAATGCTCTTGGATGGTGGTCACTTTTTTGCGCTTATTACCAATTGCCTTCTTGCAATCTACAGTTATCACGCTCGTTATCAACCATGGACAACTTTTGCATTATTTGCAACTTTCCTAATCACTTCACATATTTGCCTCCATCAATAACATATACCATAAAAACAGAAGGATCCAGCACTGAGCTCTACAGAATCTCACTACAAACAACAGTGTGATCAACAATAACACTGATCATTTCTTTGTTTCAGATCCTGCCACTTTCCCATCTGTTTCCCCTGAGATATTTCCATGATGGAAACTTTCATCAGCTGCCTCGCTATAAATCGAAGCAGACTACATCTACCCTTATCAACATTGTCTGTTATCTCTTCAAAAATTCAATCCTCAGCAGATACCATCTTCCTTTAACAAATCCATGCTGACTATCCTTGCAAGCCTTTCTAATTGATGATCAATACTTTCACCCAAAATAATTTTCAATAATATTCCCACCAGCGAAGTTTATAAGCCTGTAGTTACTCGGGCTGCCCCCTTCTCCCCCATTAAACAACACAGCATTAGCAATCTGTTGGTCATGCAACACTAGGTCCATAGCTAGACCTAAAGCTTGAAAGGGGGAAACAGTCTTGTCCATTAGGGTATCTTCCTTTGCTTCTTTTAACAGCCTGCCATACATTTTACCCAGGTCTAGCAATTTCAAATATACAAAACACTTTAAAATTTCATTTTTCTTTTTGACCAGTGTTTGCACCATTCCCCCTCCTTGGTGAGGACAGATGCAAAGTATTCATTAAGAATCATAACCTCATCTTGTGCCTCCACAAACCAGTTTTGTCTCAGATTGACCCTATCTTCTTTGGCTTTTGCCCTTTGCATATTTATAAAATATCATTACTTTCTCTGACTTTACTTGGCAATATATCTCTTCCTTAATTCTATTTTTGCTTTCCTCTTTCACTCCAACAACACTGAGCCCACAGAAGCTTCCTTTTTTGTGCCTTTACCTTTTGTAAGATTTAAACATCCATGAAGGGCAAAATCTGATTAATGCTGTCCCTGCTCCCTTTTTCTTTGTGGGAAGGTATATCATCTGATCTCCCCCGCCACACACACACTTTGAATGCCACCCTTTGAGGAGCTATTTCCAATCTACTTTTGTTACATCACATCTAGGGAACCGGTCTTTCCCTAGATGAGAACTTTTATTCTTAACCTGTCCCACTTTAATTATGATCATTAGCTCCAAAATACTCTTCCACTGCCCAGCTTTAGTTGCCAACACAGAATTTATCTTTAAACCAGTTTCTCATCCCCTTCAAGCTCCTGGGTCGTCCGACGACACGTGGAGCAGGTGCTGCCAGTCCCCAGCAATGGCCCACGCTTACTTTGCCGGCCAGGATGCAGTCCTCAGCCTGATGTCTGAGCTGCGCTGCTTGCCCTTGCATGCCTCCCACTGTGGAGCAAGTCATTGCTGGATTTGGCACAGGTTCATGGAACAGCAGAGCACAGTAATAGAGAGGGCAGGGGCGTTTGTGCCAGGTTCCCTGCATTGCACTGCCTTCAGTAATGCATCTCTATCTCTAATATAATGCTATTCCCTGCACTATTCCATGCAAGCTCTCATTCCTGGGAACACATCGTGTACACTAAGCAAGGTACTAGCATATTCATCCCAGAAGCAGAGCTTTCATTTCTAACCTGTGCTGAACTGCAGAGCAGGCCCAAGAGCCTAAGGCTGAGATATGTTGCAGAGCCTATTATCCAGTGAATGGTGTGTGTATTTGAAGTCAGAATACAGAGAAATTAAAATCAGTGTTGACTTTAAAATTACTAATGAATATTCTTATATTTCTAAAACTGCCTGTCCACACAACAAAAAAAACAGAAAATGCTGGAAATATACTGCAGTTTCATTAGGATTTAAGAAGAGAAACCTTGTTTCAGGTAAACCCTCTTATATTTTGACAAAGTCCAATTATCTTCTAAATTTCAGATTTCCAGCATTTGTGGTTTTTAAAATGTGTTCTCATGCATAGTATAGTGTCCGTTTTGCAGTAAACTTTGAATATTCTCCGTTTGAATTGCACCTTGCCACATACCAAGGCATGAACCGACAAATTACTGGCATTCCGAGGCAACAGAATTAACGAGTGTGCTTTGACCCCTCGCGATGATGGTTGCTGTCTGAGAAAATTCTCTTGCTTGTCTGGTTCAGGATTGCCCTCTTGTGGTTTAGCCTGACCAGGCGTCTCCTCTGATTTACAGTGCAGTTTCAGGAAATCCAAGGATGAACTCTTCTTGCCTTGCTGTTGGTTTCCCTCTGGATTGCTCCCTGCCTTTTGCATTTTATGGATCTTTCCTTTCTTGAAGACAAAAAGGTCACTGAGTTTGGGATATCTCTTTTTAGTTTTTGAAGGGATTGATGTTGAGTTGCTTGGTTCTTCTTGTTTCACAGGCTGGGGTTTACTGTACAAAGATAAATAGTTCAAGGAAAACTCATCAGATCACAGTGGTACAGGCCCATGAAATAAACACCTTCTCAAGGTTCGATACATCAGCCACTCAGGCTCTTCACACTGAGTGTTTGAAACACAGTTAATAATAGACTTCATAACAGATCTCAATCCAGCTTGATGTGACACATCCAATTTTCCAGCATAAATAGCACAATAAGCAAGGCTGTGATGGAAAATAATTGGATGTATGATCATCCCCATTGTGAAGCTGCAGATTGCAACAATTCATCAAGATGACATGTTGCAAACTACAACATAACATCTCTGTGGGCATAATCTTGTCTAGTCACAATGCACAATGATTCAAGTCAATGCTGGTTTTCAATGATGTCTCTGTTATCACAGAACAATATTTGAATGTCTAGTAGTTTTAGCTAAAATTGGGTAAGTTGCAAAAGACAAACTTATAAATGAGATAAATTGCTGTCAGTTTGTTGTGATATACCATAGGGAAGAATAATGTGGGCTTTTGCTGTTACTTGATAATTGATGTACACCTCAGCAACTGCAAATTCTCTCGGGACTGCATGACATCCAACACATTTAATTAGAAAGAGTCTATGGAAATCAACCTAAGCAGCAGTCCAAGCAGAGTCCACTGCTGGGGTAATTTTAAACTACCTCACCCACTGGGATTGAATCAAGTCCTGCTTTCGGCACCTAAGTTAATGGCAATTAAAATAAGATGGGGTATGAAACGTGCATGGACTGTGCTGCATAGAGCAGAGGAGGAGGTCATCCTTTAAAACATCAATTTAATTCAGTTTCTTTAGAACACAGAATCATTGTCCTTTTATTTGCAATACCCAATTCAGCATCCAAATCCATGTTCCAGTTACATATTCAAGGACCTGATGTCTATGCTTAATTTGTATGTCTATCAGGATATTGGAAATTTAGCAACACTAATGACCTAAAATATAGCAGAACCAACTGAGAAAAGATATTCACCAGTTCAGAGAACGAGTGCAGCACATTGCAAAGATTCTCAACACAATTCAGTGAGACTAGTGTGTCTCAGGTTACAGACTTCTGCTCTGAACAACAGCTAGTGGTAGATGCTAAGTATTGGTGGCTATAATAAATATTAATGTACAATGACTGAAGTACACGTTAATGAGATTCCAAAAAATGAGAGAAGGCAATCAGGTCTAATGACACCCTTGCATGCTTTGCACAATTTCTACAAAATATATATCTTATTTGTTCCTTAAATTCCTTATTACCTAAATTCCATTCCTACATAGCTCAGAAAATTAATTGAAATGATTTCAATTTCTTTAAAGTGATCAAGCAGGAACAACTGGCAGTGAAGGTTTAGCTGGTTTAAAGTTAAACCTTGGCCATTTCGAGTGAAGCATTGTGCAGCTGAGGTTCATCTGCAAATGATATGACCTCATCCAAGGTTACACGACGGTCTGTCAAAGCTGACTGACTGAGTTGCTTTATGAAATAACAGAGCAAAAGAAGGTAGTGTAATTGATGAGTCAACTGATGTTGGAAAGACATTTAATGAAGTGGCATATAATACAATGGTTAGCATTATTGAAGCTTAAGGGATTCGTTGGCTGTAGCTGCTGGGATCTGGGTTAAACAAAGAGCAGTGATGAACACCTGGTCTGATAATAGTGTCCACCAGGGGTCGGTGTTGCAACAACAGCTATGTTTAGGATGTTTCAGAATCCTATATTTAGGGATACAGGACACAATTTCAAAGTGTACAGAGTAGTCGTCAACTTGGAGAGGCAGAGTAATCAATTAGGAGGACAAAGATAGATTGGAAATTGAGAAACACCTATGCAGGAGAAATGTAATACAGAGCCTTGTGATGAGATTAATTCTGATACGAATATACGAGAGGCACTAAAAACAAGTGTGGTGACCAGAACTGTACACAATACTCTGTGCAGTCTCACCAGTGTTTTGTACAGCTGCAGCATGACAGCTGCATGCCTTATCCTATGAAGGGAAGTATACCAAATGCCTTCTTCATTACCATATCCACCTTTAGGAAAGGTGTAGACTTGCACCCCAAGGTCTCTGCACATTAATGCCCTTAAGGTTCCTACCATTTACTCGATATGTCCGACCAGAATTTGACTGAAACAAGGTTCAGGGTTACACTTGCTGATTGTTGGTACACAAGGCAATCACCCAATCTATGTTTTTAAATGGAACAAACATCATTGAGGGCTTTGTCAACAAGAATGGGGGAGAATTCTTGGTTAGTAAAAGGATAAGACATATCAAAAAGCAGTGGTTTTGAAGGTAACATTTGCAGAATGAATGCAGTAGAGGTAGAGAAACTGGGAGAATGGAAATTAAATTCTGTAAATGGGGTAGGAGAAAATACCATCAAGATAGCTGTGGGAGCCAAAAGAAATGCTAATCATGTATACACAGCACTAGAATTTGGTTCCGTCTCATAAGATTTATATTTCTTTGTATGGTTTAATAAGAGAGTTAAAGTAGTTCATTCCTTGAATCATTTTGCATTGGATTTGTCAGGGAACAGTTTAGCTGACACTTTGGTTTATTCATTGACCAAAAGAGCAAGAGGAATTATCTCTTGCGTTATTTTCACGGCTACTTTTGGAGACTGTTAGCAGCCAGTTTTGAGGTAAGCAACAGGACAATAGCAGCAGAATGAAACAGTTGGCATCTGTTGTTTGAGGGAAATACATTTGCTTTGGAGTGATTTGTTCAAAACAAACCCTTGTCTTGCCATAATAAATGATCAGTGACAGAAGTCTGTGATAAATGGGCTCAGATATTTTAGAAGGTAGTAGAGACAAGATTAGAAAGAAACAGTAAGGTTTGTGCTCTACTCATGGAAAACTAACATGGTCATTGAGTTTTTTCACTATATGTTTATTGGTTAAAGAAACTGTGTTTATCTGTGCTTGGCCCCAGACAAATAAACAAACCAATGGTAAACCATATTTTCCTGTTGGGGTTGACATTCTTTTGCAGAGTCTGTGTTTTTAAGGCAGATATTATTATAGCTCAATCAACCCCTAGATCATATCCACAACTCCCTACTCTTCCCCTCCTAAAGCCTACAGCACTTTCTCTTGCAAGTGCAGGAGATGCAGTATCCAATTTTTAAAATATCTTACTTTTATACCATGTGGAGCCCTAAAGATGTCTTTATTAGTCACATGTACATCAAAACACACAGTGAAATGCATCTTTTGCCTAGACCGTTCTGGGGGCAGCCCGCAAATGTCGCCACACTTCTGGCGCCAATGTAGCATGCCCACAACTTCCTAACCTGTACATCTTATGGAACATGGGAGGAAACCCACACGGACACAGGGAGAATGTACAAATTTCTTACAGACAGCAGCCAGAATTGAATCTGGGTCGCTGGTGCTGTGAAGCATTACACTAACAGCCGCACTACCGTGCCTGCCCATCACACTTTCCAGGGAAAAATATATTGCATTCACTGCTCATAACACAGTCTCCTCTACGCTGAGACCACCTCCTAACTGGAAGGCTACTGGGTTGAACATCCCTGTTGAGTACACATATTATTCAGAGCTTCAAGTTCAAGTTTATTGTCATGGGCACACATGTCCAGAGTATAAATGACATGCAAATCAGCTTTTTGTAGCAGCAGCTACAAATATGACAAATATACATAACATTAGTGCAAGTTGAGGGGGGAAAAGAATGGAATTTCATCTGAGGTAGTATTAGGCTTTTTCAGGTCAGTTCAAGAACCTGATGGCAGTGGGTTCTTGTCACATTAATGCTGGAGTCTACTTCCACTCCAGTCCATGTCTCATACATTCTTCCAACAAAACTCCATGCAAAGAACAGGCTTCATCTTTCAGTACTCAATATGGAGTTAAATAATTTAAGATCACAGCCACTGGCCACACTTCTTTTAAATTAGAAGGTATAGCTAATGATTGCATTTCCATCTGTTCCAGGCCCAGCTTTTGCTGACTTGCCCCCTTACTCCCTACGTTTGCTTTGTATCACCTTCCACCTTGTAACAGGCTTCCCTTTTTGTTCTTTCTTTACCTCCCACCTTTCCTCGCCTTCAGCTGCTTGAAATCTTTTACATCAAGCCATCAACCTGAAACCTTAATTCTTTCCAGAGATGCTGGCCAACCATCCGAATATTACCTGAATTTTGGATTTTTATTTCAGGTTTCTATCATTTGGAGTATTTAGTTTAGATTTCAGAACTTGTGTTTAATCTTTACAAATCCCTTGTTAGGTCCCAGCTAGAGTACGATGACAAAGTCTTGACGCAACACTTTAAGGACTCCAACACTTTAGCGAGAGAGAGAGGGAGAGGGAGAGAAAGGAGATTTACAAAAAGATAGATCCACAGGTGAGGGACTCAGTTGTGCAGAAGGACTAGAAAAGCTGTGTTCTCTTTAGAGCAGAGAAGGTTAGGCAAAGGATCTGGTAGGAGGTGTTCAAAATTATGGAAGGTGTTGAAACATTACATGGGGAGAGACTTTCCACCAGCAGATGATGAGCACACAAGTTGAAAATAATTACCAAGAGAAACCTTAGGCGAGGAGAATTATTTTTATGCAACAACTTGTGACAATCTGCTTTGTGAAAATGTGCTTTAATAGCAACTTTAAAATGGAACTGAATACTTGAGCAAGAATATTTTACAGAGCCTTGGAAAGAGTAAGGGAGTAGCACGAGTTTCAGTGAGGCAGCAAAGGCACAATGGGCCAAGAGGCTTCCTGCTGTAAGATGATGATGATGATGTAGGAGCACTTTGTAGCGTTCTAGCCAAGAAATAAAAATTAGTCATGTTGGAAGCATGCTGAGGCAAATGAAGTACTGTAAATGTGATGTATATAATCTCTTTCCTGTCCATTTATTTAAAATCAAATGTGTTAAAGGGGATACAAGAACACTTCTCTGAGAATGGTCAGCCTTGTACCTCTCGCATTTAATGAAAATATTCCTCACTCGGTCCCATCACCCTCTTAACCCTTGCAATTCCTCAGAAAAAGATGCTTGCCATTCTACAAATATCCACAAGGAGGTACAAAGGAGCAGTGAGTCAGGTCACAGCCTGAAATTCTGAGGGCCAGCTCATAGTTGTTCTGTACTGTACTCTTCAATCATACTTTTAATTATGATTAATTTTCAAGTTTGAAGGCTTTCTGGGAGGCAGAAGCTATTAATTGGGTAGTCATATTTATGATCACAGTTCCCTCGAACAGAATATATTTCCATGCAGATTTTGGACTGCCAGAGGACTGCCAAGCCTCCTTACAGACTGAAGCTTGAGGTCCCACTAGCTGTTCAGATTAATTAATTGTCCTATGTATGGTTGGTAGTTCCTATGGACAGGGACCAGAAGTGTACCTCTCTGCATATTCACCAACCAGATGAAACTGTTGCATTCCATTAGGAATTTTGATCTTCCAAAACTACCACCAAAACATGTTCATAGTTGCAGTTGTACCATTGGCAGGAACCACAGTAATGAACAGAGCTGATTTTCACCCAAGCCAGTAGGCTAAAGAATACTCTACTCTCAAATACCATCTGCCTGTATGAAACACATTAGGTCATCAGTGAGAAAGGCCAGGGGGTCTGAAGGTTCAGTCAAGAGATCGAGACATCACTGCATATTGTAACTTCTGTGCCTGTGACCACAAAGCTGAGCAATGTGGTGCTGATAAATTACAAGGGACTCCAGATTACTGAGTTTATAAAGAAGAATAACAGCAATCACTTGCTCAGAAATTTCACCCATTCGTTAATGATTAAAAAAAATAAATTGCTCTCAATGAAACCCAAAGCTCAGATTCAGTCAGTTGTGAAAATGTAATATTTGGTCCAATGAGCTCCAGAATTCAGGTCTGGAAAACATTCCTCAAAAAGATGATATTGTCCGTTAAAAAACAAAAGTGTGTTCTGTTAAGGATTTTACATTAATGGCTCCTGTGCTCTTGCAACCTTCAGCAGTGTTGGAGACTATCTAAAAGCATTTCCATTCAGCAGCTGTTCAAATATAGCACATTTTGAAAAGCTAGCTGAACCAGTAGTTACTCGAAGACACCTGGTCCGGGCCTACAAGAGACATGGATTACAACCAGACCTGGGCAGATGTGCAGCAAGGAACATTTGCAGCACAGACACTAGGTAGTGATCAACTTCATTAAGGAAAAGCCCAATCGCTTCTCGGTGGGCTTCCTAAGCATATCCTTCACTGGGACCTCACCAATGAGCAGAAGCTGCCCTGTTGCATCAACAACGTGAATACAAGTGTAAGACAGAGACTGGATATTGAGCTTCACACCACTTACATACTTCAAGTTAGAACTGTGATGGAAAATTCGTCATGAACTTGGATGATACCTTACCCAAAGTATCAGCACGTACCTGGTTTCCTCACATACTATCTTATTCTTGAAGAATTCTTCAAGTCCATCATCTAGCTTGGTGTTGGTTTCATTCTCTCTCTTTTCCTGGTCCGCAGATTTCACCTGTGCCATGTACAAAGAAGACATATTGAGCAGTCAAGCAAGAATCATTCTCCAACAGGTTTTTAAGAGCTGCATCTCAGAAAGAGCCAATTGTAATTTCAAGTCTGATTAATAAGATCCTACCAAAACACAAACATTGAAGCAACTTTTTACTGGAGTTAATATACATGACAGACATGGTTCGTATTAAGGTTATTGATAAAGGTCCATACACTTCAGTCCAAAATTGATGGCCTTATCGCAAGTGTTAGGATTGAGAGTGATTAGGAAAAACAGAGTCAAAGACAAGTCCATGAAGGAGCCACGGAGGGAGACAGTGGTCATCATTGTATTGATGTGATGCTATAAGTTACATGCTCAATAGCAATTCCCTTACAAACTCTAAAGACCAGATTCTGGGACCTGGGAGGCAAAACATCAATAATGTTTTCAGCCAGTTCAGAAGATCCTGGGGCATGTTTCTTTGATACACAGCATCAGGGTTCTCGGAGATGAATTATACGTGAAATATTTCTTGTCTTGGTTCAATATTGTGATCCTGATATATACCCGTGAGGAGTGGACACAAAAAACTAGATCAGTACGCAAGAGAATAGGAGCAGGAGTGGGCCATCAAGCCCTTCATACCTGCCCCACCATTTCATATGATCATGGCTGATCTCCGCTGGCCTCAACACCTCTTCGGAACCGTTTCTCCACGCCACTCCATTCTTCAATCTATCAAATATTTATCTACCTCCACTTTAAATACTTCTAATGATCCAGTTTCCACCACTTCCCAATGGAGATCGTTCCAGAGATTCACCACCCTCTGTGAGAAGGAATTTCTGTCTACCTCAGCTTTACATTCCTATTGCTGAAAGTTTCACTTCTGCCCCTGCCATGCATACATCAGTGTCCTAATACTGAGCCAAGCTTAAAAATATTTTGGTGCCACCTCTATCCTGGAGTGAGACGGGAACAGGAAAACATGGCCCAGTCTGTTCTGCACCGGCTGGAAACTATATTAACTCTATGTGTTCCAGGTCCCAGATTCTGATACCGGCTGGGAACTATATTAACTCTATGTGTTCCAGGTCCCAGATTCTGGTATTACAGTTTGGAAAGGAATCAGTATTGATAATGTAACTTCTAACATTAATTGTCCTGTTGACAATATGACACCTACCTCCACAGCTCTCTGACGGACAGTTTTTGGTCTCCTTTTTCTGACTTTCCTTTGCCACACAAAATAACTCAATTCCCTCCCTCCAATGAGGGAACATCAACACTCCAGGAACAACATAAAAAGAGCAGGAAACCGGCCCTGCTACTTGCCTCTCCTATGTGCCTGGGCACTCAAAGTATTCCAGGTATATTGCAAAGAAGAATTAACTTCCTAGTTTGCAGCACCCAACACCACTACATAAAAACAGAATGCTGTTAAAAGTGCAGTTATTATTTTAAGAAACCACTGATTCCTAATCCAACTCAAAACTCTATTCATCATTTCATTAAAATTAAATCTAATATTTCTCTGGCTATTGCTCTCTTCTGTTATTAAAGGTGTTTTATCAGATTAGCATAGAGAATTAATTCCTAATCTCATGATTACACGGTGTATCGGGATAGCATATTGTATGAGGGCATTGACCACAATGAAAAGTGATAAATATATATCACCTCAGTCATTAGTGAGGCAAAATCTGCAGCTAGTCAATTTCAATTTTTGCCCACTGCTCTCATGACATTTAACAAAATACTCTACAATTTGAGGCCTTCTTCATTTACTACACTGAATGCCTGCAGGAATTTCTCAAATGTGTCCAGCTGGTACTAAAATATGCCAGTTAAGCATTCCAAGTGCCAGTTCCTGCCAGTTTGTTACAGTTGTGGTGATTTTGCACTGATATGTTCACCATGGAGGGGGAGAGGCAGCAAGAGTTACCCATGCACCAGCACACAACGCTCCCTTTCCTCTCCTGTTGGTGGACAGCACACGTTAAAAGATTATCCCAGAATTATTTGGAAAATTCACAAAATCACGAGTACTGAGAACTCTGATCTGGTGAACGATGTAATCTTCGATGAGTCAAGTTTATCCTAAAATTAGGAAACAGTATGGGACCTGGAACCTCATCCTTTATCATCTCAGGATCCTGACCACACACCTCTTTTTGCAGTAGGATAGAAGGAAGAGGCAGAGGCAGGAGTTTATTGGTAACTACTGAGTTCTTCATTTCCACCTGATCTCTTGTAACGTTAATTATTAGCAAAAAGATTATTCAACAATCTTTTACCACTTTGCTCGTTTGTTTCCAGATAAAGAACCATCAGAGAGAGAAACTTACTGAGGGCTTGGAAGGAGGCTGTTTCCTGGTCCGATTTGGTCTTGGTCTTCCCCGAGTGTGGTGCTGCAGTTTCATCCCTTCCGTCGGCAGATCTACCAGACAGGCTGTGGAAGCATTCTCAGCATCTGTTCCATTTACAGCGCTCATTTCTGTGGAGGCTGGATGTGACTTCACAGCCCGGATGCCGACTGTCAGCAGTTCTGTTGAAGCCGCAGAAGGTTCTTCTTCAGATTGTCTCTCTACCTCAACATCTGAGCTGCCTGAGGACAAAATATAATTATTTCAGCAAACAGTGAATCTGTAGCGCATACTTTGTCTGGTTTTAATCTTCTTCCCTTCTTCAGTCAGTATGTGGCAAGTCCAACAGAAGAGGCAGTACCAGACTCATTCTCAGGGAATGATGCTGGGCAAGTGGGCACGACGGCTGTGGAAGAGCAAATATAATTCACTTAAAATCAGTATAATTATGGAAAAGGCCAAAGACGGACGGGGAGTAAAAGTTGTAGAATAGAGACATGGAGCTATACAGCACAGAATCAGGCTCTTTTGTCACAACCGGTCCATGCTGACCAAGATGCCCAACTAAGCTGGTCCCATTTGCCCACATTCCTCTGAACCTTCCCTATTCATGTACCTGTCCAACTGTCTTTCATATGTTGTGAATTTACCTTCCTCAACCACTTTCTCTGGCAGCTCATTCCATATACGCACCACCCTGTGTGAAAAAGTTGTCCCTTAGCTCCCTTTCAAATCTTTTCCCTCTCACCCTAAACCTATGCCCTATCCCTAGGAAAAAGACTGTGTATTCACCCTCACGATGTTATGCACCTCTATAAGATCATCCCTGAGTCTCCTATGCTCCAATGAACAAAGTCCTAGCCTGTCCAAACTCTCCCTATAACTCAGGCCCTCGAGTCTTGGCAACATTCTCATAAATCTTCTTGGCACTCTTTCCAGCTTAATAACGTCTTTCCTGTAACACT
>JARFYF010000017.1:37689642-37703309 GCA_030265395.1 Rhina ancylostomus | reverse complement strand
AACAACCTAAAGGCTTTCTGACAAAGCTATATTCATTTCTACATAATATTGATTTAATTTGTAAACACATGAAAAATGAAGCATCTCTGCTTCAAACAATATTGGAGTTTGTGACCCTTCAATTCCACCAAGTCACTTGATAAGTCAGAAGAATGAGGTGCCCCATGGAATTTCAGGGCCAAAGGGTTTCTCTAAAGCCACTCTTCTTAAAAACTCACTGCCCCAACATTTGAAATCCAAGAAGGAATCCAGTACGTTTACATATTGAGAACAGGGTTGCCCCTGAGTTTAACTGATGGTCTCTGATTGATCACAGGACACTTGCTGTGCAGAATGGCAATTCTGTGACGCTTGTCCAAAGCAGGGAAGGTTTTGAATATATTCATTGTCTTTGATATTCATCATTGAATCTGATGCTCCCAACAAGACTGAGTGAGGATAACCTACAGGGGAAATGAACTGAAATTTCATTAAGTTGAGAGCAGGGACTGAAGCTTGATCTGGGCCATGATGGCATTACTGGATTAGTAATCCTGAGATCTGGACTAAAAATCTGGAGTAAGGTGTTCAAGTTACACCATAGCAGCATGGGGAATTTGAATTCAGATAATTAAATAAATCTAATGTTGCATCAGCAACCATGGAGCTTAAAAGATCTGATTCACATTGCTTTTCAGGGAAGAAAACTCGCTGTTCTTGCCCAATTTGACTTATTTGTGACTACAGACCCGTAACCATGTGGTATACTCTCAAATCCCCTCTAAACTGATCCAACAAGCCACTCAGAGATGGTCAATAAATGCTGGTCAGGTCTGTGACCCTCATATCCAATATATTAAAAAAAACAATTTTGCATATGTGCCAAACTCTATGCAGCAGAAGCTTTTACAATAAACAATAGTTGATGGGTAAAACAACCTCAGTAAGGATCCTATAATCTCTGATGAGCCTTGCAAAAAAAAGGCGCAACATAGGCTGCCCCTGGGTTATGAACGCCCATACATAAACAAGCTCCCATAATATTATTAAATTCAGAAGTCCGATGTACACACAAACTTTCATTCCCACAAATGGCAGAACTAGTTTCCTCTCTCTCTCTTCACTTTTAGAATTTGTTTTTTGTAATCAGTCTGATGTGCTTTTGATGCCATTCATTACAAAACTGTGATGGGATGGTTACCGTACTGAGTGATTTTTATGTACTTTCTGACTTGTGGACAAAATTGACCCAAGGATGTCTGTAAAGACGGAAACTGTTTGTTACCCAGGGATGACCTGTATTCAATTTAAGCCAATTCCCAATCTGAATATCTGCTGTGAGTAATACCTCAATTGGAGCCAAGACGTCAGGGACATTCAATGAATCGTTTATTTTGTTGCTGATGGTTTCTTCCTCTGAGGTTTCTACACTTGTTGCATTTGAGTCTGATGTTTCACATGGTGGCTTTGTTGCATAACATGCCTAAATGGAGAAGATTTAGAAAGAGTGTAATTGAATTGCCCAAAATTAAAGATACTTGGTGCTCTTAATTAATGAATTCAGACTTAAAGAAAAAGTTGATCATTAGATAACAGAGTGAATGATTTAGTAATAAGCACAGAATTGCTTCTCGATCCAACAGTTAACTCAATGATTCCCATTGCTGAGGCCAGTACCGCGCATCCTAGAATTGTTTATTGCTTTCCATTGAAAATTATGCAAAATTTTCGGGCGTGACATTACTTGGAACTTATACTGTTGACATCTACCACTCATTTTACAAGTGGAAAGGCAAATTACAATGGCTGTAAACAGCTTCCTGATGCGCTTTTATCTGTTTGCTACCAGCTGCAATATACGTAAATCTACAAAGAAAACTTAATTGAGTAAATACCCCTCGTAAAATAGATTACAGCACATAGAATAATACATGATCACCAGTAAAGTAAGTTGATTAACAGAAAGGGGAACACCTCAGGTACGGAGCAAGTTTGGGGAAAAGGGAGAGATAGTTCTAGAATGAGCTAAGAAATGATTATATGGATGAGGAAAGGCAGAGGGAGCCCTGCGGCAAGATAAGAGAACAGGCCAACTCCTACTCTGCACTGGTGAAAGGGGAGACAGAAGCCCGTGATGGGAAGAAATGGGACAGTTGTCCCTGTGGGAGTTGGGTTGGAGAGAATGGGAAAGTAGACTCTGTGCAGGAATGTATGATAGGGGTTCGGTGGGGATGGGATGTGTGGTGGGGATGGGAAAGGTAATTCCAAGACATGGTGGAGAGATGACAAAAGTGCCAGTGGCTGGGAGCATTACAACAGTCAAGCTGCCAGAACCTTGTGTAATTTATGATTTATAAAATCGCTTTCACATAATTGACTTGATTAGCAATACTCACAAGCTTCTGCTGAGCAATCACCAGGTCCTTCAGAACATGGTCCACAATGTGACTGATTAAAGCAGCAGTGACATGGAGCTTCACTTCACTGTGACAACACAGAACAAAGACCATTTGTTGTTTATCTTAATACTTGACTACCTCACTTTAAACCCTAATTCACAGTAGATTCTGAAAATAAGCAGAGTTTGACATTTCTAATCCGGATGGTCTTTTTTGAGCTATTTATAATTAAACACAAAACATCCTGGAAAAACACTGGTAAAATTTAACAGAACTGGTAGGATCTGTGGAGAGAGATTTCAAGTTGATGACCCTTCAGCAGAAATGGAATCAAACTTAATCAAACATGTTCTAGAGGGAAACTCTTTTTCTCTCTGCAGATGCTGCCTGACCCGCTGAGCACTTCCAGCATTTTCTGTTTTTATTTAGGATTTTCAGCATCTACCTGTGCCTGCTTTTCAATGATAATTATGTGCTGTCATGTGCTGATAACATCCACTGCATTCAGGAGGCATAGACTCTCAAGGTTAATCTAACATATGACCTATGGGGGTGGGGGGTATTATTACTAATTAATGAACTCCTCCCTGTAAAGTCTGCCATTTCAATTTGTTAACCTGTTAATATGATCTGTAGTCAAAACATAAAACTCAACAAATGGCTTTCTTTTATTTCTGAAGTAATGCTAATATATTTAACGATAATTTGTCTTTTGAACTTAGACTTATTATTGCCTGATTACGACAGAGACAAAAATTGTTTCCAAGAACTAGGCTCAGGGATATTTAGTTATTAAAAGAAAAAGGAAAATCAAGGGGGAACCAACTCTCACCTATAAGTACCAATGAGGAATGCCACGTGGCCCATTCTAAATGCTTTTATTCATGATATTTTCTCATCTTCCTTTTAAAAACTCATTTGATAAAAAGATAATGCTTCCCTCCTGAACTTTAAAAAGAAATCCAGCAATATTTTGCTAAATGCATGTTTTTAAAATAGACATTGGGTGCAGTTGCATGAAAATCTTTTCAGTTTTTCTTCCCTATTGAAGTCTAGTTCATAATCCCACGTGGAGAAATATCCAAACCTGAGCTTGTTCATGATCCCTAATCCTGTTTGATCAATAATCATGCTTCTTGCAAAATTCTTGGGGTTGAAGATTTTGTCAGATACGTTGTTGATGAGCTGTTCCTGCATGCTGACTTTCTGTAGAAGAGTGGGACACAGGATACTGGTGGATTTCATGAGGGACTGAATGAGTGTCTAGGGAAAATGGAGAAAAAAAATTATTTTGAATAGTTTTCATTTTGGTGCAATATTTTAAAAATATATTCATGAAAGCTTTTATGTTTGTCTTCACTGAAGTTATTTCTACATCAAGATACAGACATGGTTCACAATATCAAAAAGTTACCCACTTTTAAGTTAAACCCCTGAGCAGTACAGGTTACAGAGCAGGATCAAGTGAGTTCTCAATTTAAGACAGTTAGCAGTAATATACATATAATTCACCGAGTTTTAATAATATCAGTTCTTGTCTCTATAAATACAGGAGAGTCAAAATCTACAATATCTTACTTCAATCTTACATGCCCTAAACCATTGTGAGAATATTGTCACAATTACAAACCTATGCTTATTCATTATCTATTCACATAACTAAAACTCAGAACGAGAGACGATGGAAGAATAGCAAGCCCAGTATAACATTGCAGCCCTGTCTCTACAACTGTGCACTACAGGGAAATAGTCTACTTTCCAGTCCTAGTCAGGTCCCCACTGCCCATGCCCAGCCCTGCACCACCTTTAACTTTCAGTTGTTCGGTATTCCCTGCTCAAAAGGGAGAGCCATTTGTCTTGTCTTTCATCAACTCAGACTGACGTTGCTGCTTTGAGAGAAGATCAATTTCTGCAGGCATTGGAGGAAGGGGGAACAAATTTAAAGATCTAGTTCATAAAGTCTCCTACAATCAGGCAGACTGAAATTTTCATGATCAACAACAATGCCATGGCAATACATTTTCTTGAAGGATGGGGGATCAGACCCTTGTTACCATTCCCTGTGGTTTTTGCTTTCTGCCCAGAGAAAATCAGTGAACTACAGATGGGAGCCAAACCTCCCAGATGCAGGTTAGGAGACTTATATTAGGGGAGCAAGTACGGAGGATGTGGTTCCTTTACTAAGCAGGAGAACAAGTTACAATGGTCAGAGAGCTCTGATTCATCTCAGAAGTGGCAGACTAGATGACAGAGTTATAGAGTCATACAGTCAAAAGGTTCATCAGCCCACCAATTCACGCTGACCATCAACCATCTATTTCCACTCATCCCATTTTTATTCTCCCTTGGTTTCATCCACTCACTTATACACTAAGCACAATTTACAAAGGCCAATTAATCTACCAACCCTTTCAGGATGTAGGAAGAAACTGGAACATCTGGAGGAATTCCAGGTAGTCACAGATAGAATGTGGAAGGTCAGGATTGAACCCTGGTTCCTGGAGCTCTGTAGCTCTACCACCAAGCACCATGGTGTCACCCAATATGTAATATCATACTGCAGTTATGCCATCTCATTCAAGAAAGACGTTGGCATTCTACATTCAACTAACAAATATAAGCTTCTACTGTAAAATTGTGATCCTTGTTTTCAAATTCCTCCACAGCCTTGCCCCGCCCTATGTTGTATTCCCTTGAGTCACACAATCCCCCAAGATTTCTTTGGTTCTTAAGTTATGGCTATTTGCAGGATTGGTCAGTGGTTAGTGCAGAGTCAGTGGTCTGAAGGGCAGGATCAATGCTGTATGACTCAATAACTCCTGCAGTTTCTTAGCTCTTGCAAGTCTCTTTTATTTAAATGTAGATGAGCAGCTGTAAGGGAGAAGGGCAAGTAATTTACCTCCTTTGATTTAAGTGAATTAATTTAAATATATTTAATTTTCAGAGTTTTCTATTGGTATTTTTCTGATTTTTTTGTTTTAAAATGCAGCAATTTTAAACACATTTAATGGGATATATAATTTGTAATAGTTTTGGCACATTTCTCAACATCAGAGCTAGTAAGCCTGTTGCAAGCCTTAGAGGTTTTACTATTTGTGATCAAAAAACTCTGTTGCATATGGGGCCTCTCTGATCTGGTTGGAGCTGTTTCACTGAAGAAGTTTGTTCCTAAGGTTCTGATGAAAGGTCATCAATAAGAAACATTAACTCAGTTTTTCTCTCACAAATGCTGCCTGAGCAACTGAATAATTTCGGGCATTTTCTCTCTTAATTTAGGTGCTGAAAATCTTAAATTATGTTTTCTTTTGGATTTAGATGTTTTGTAAGCAGCAAGCCTATGGAGATAAAATGTCTGTCTGCTGTTAGCAGAAAATTCAAATCAATACATTAAAAGCACTATTTAAGTAGAATTGGTTGCAAATTTTCCACTCGGCTTCAGACCAAGAAAACGTTTGTGTATTTAAATCTGAATATCCTCCTTAATATGGGCTTTGACAAGGTAGACACAGGGATGATGTTTCCCCTGGCTGAGGTGTCTGGAACCAGGCATCATAGACTTAGAAATAAAAGGGGTTGGCCATTGAGGACTGAGGTAAGAAATTTCTTCACCCACAAGGTAGTGAATAATTAGAATTCTCTATCCAAGAGGACTGTGTGAGCTCATTTGTTGAGTATATTCAAGATAGAGGTGGTAGGTTTTTGGATATTAATGAATTAAGGGATATGAGATTAGCGTGGAAAGTGGTACTGAGGTAAAGATCTACTTTTTACACTTAAGATCACTATCCAGATTTGAAGCAAATAATCCAAATTTTGAGGTGACAAAAATTTTCAAAACTAAAGCATTTTCAGTTTTTGGGTCCATTTATGTATCTAAACATGCAAATAGGAAAACACAAGCACATATACTTGTGGCTTCATGGATACACCAATTGCTCTTTGTGGGCATTGGTGCGCTGGTATTTCCAAGTTAGAGCTCCACCTGTTGTCCAGGCTTTCTTTCTGACTTTAGATTAGGCAAATCGTTGGAGCCCTGTCAATAAACACAACACATGGAGGTCCTAAAGGGAATATCTACAAGAAATCTAATGCAGCAGAGCTAAAGCACCCGAGAAATG
This sequence comes from Rhina ancylostomus, assembly GCA_030265395.1. Classification (NCBI taxonomy): domain Eukaryota; kingdom Metazoa; phylum Chordata; class Chondrichthyes; order Rhinopristiformes; family Rhinidae; genus Rhina; species Rhina ancylostomus. Next base: position 37,696,813 of record JARFYF010000017.1, on the reverse strand, counting down.
AAAAGAAAAACTTAAAATTACAGGAATAAAACAGTAAATGAAAGAAGGGGTAGGCCAGGGATGTGTTGGCATATTTCCCGTATTCTCTAACGTCAGAGAATCAGAAGAATTAGGAGGTGTCTTGATTTGCCAGGCATTTGTAGCATTTTAAACATAGAAGGGTTTCTTTTGGAAGAAAATCATCTGCAGATGTGTAGAAGATGTATCGGAGGTTCTTACCTGGATTTCCTCAATTATAGCTTTTGAGACCTCTTCAGCAGCTAACTCCAGCTTTCCCTGCACTGTCCTTACCAAAGGTGGTGTGTTACCCATTTGATACAAGGCTGGTAACAGCTGTAACATAAGAAGTATGAAATGGAAAGAGAGAAGCAGAGAGAAATTCAAGGTGATAAATAAAAACGCTTGTAACAATAATAATTAAGAACAATTTTTAAAGTTTAACTTTTAAGGTATCATAACACTGCCCCTCAATTTCTCATTTCTCCAGCCTGATTCAGAGAAGTGGGGATGTTGTGAGATGGGAGCATTAATGAGCACAACAGTACCAAGATCCAGCAACAGGAATGAATTTCAAGATCATGATGAAAGGCAGTGACCTGATTTCTTTCAGAGTTGTTCATCAGTCAGAATATGAGGATGGAAAAGGATGAAAACAGATCAGTCAGCCAAAGTACTCCGGTCACCTGGCCCACTGCATAATGAAGGCCAGAAGACTACTTCCCTAATGCCCCAGCCATCTAATTAGCAGGTTGGAAAAAAAAAAGTCATCATTGAATTGACCTCGTATCACAAACCAAGAATAAATCATTTGGCCCCTTGAGACTGTGTCATCTCCAAGTGGCGAATCCCCCCCTACAGTTTTCTAATAAATGGTTCAAATGCAGACAGATTTCAATGTTACAACAGTCTACTTCCTTCACACAAAAAAATGTCTAATGCATTTTTAAAATATCTTTGTTGAACTCACCTTTGTTTCTCAGTGGATATAGAGGTAATATATTTTGCAAACATGTCCATACATAAGAGCAGAGCACATGTGAAGCCATTGTTCTGGAGGGAGATAGACTGGTCTCTATGAACACATGCTATTGCAAGACCTAAAACTTCCATATGTCAAATATACTGCCTTATTCTAACTTGCACAAATGGATTCACTGCAATTCCTATTCTCTCCAAGATAAATTCTTCATAAAATCAAACCTTTACCTGCATATTCATTCTTAATTTGTCTGAGTTGTAATGTGAATGGCCACACTTGAATCAGTTCAGACTTGTGCTCTAAGCTTCTACTAATCAATAATGCACTTATTACAATCCAAAATAAAATTCATAATACAATGAAAAAAATTTTCAAGCATTTATTATAAAAATACATTCGTATTCAGATATTGGTAATTGCGATCATTGAAACATGCCACTTAGTATACTTTGTGAAGGTTGTTATTTAAATCATGTCAATGTACACTCCAGTGGGCCCTCATTCCAGCACAATGATGCAGTAAGATGATGTACTCTTAAATATTTAATAATTTGAAAAGACATCAATCTTTCCAGGGACTCACTGTGGTTAATGTCTTAGCATCCTTAATGATTTCTTCAGCAAATATTACATCTTCTTGCCTTTCTTTTACAGATCCATTATTAATAATATGCAGATATTCTTGCACCTTCTCACACATACTGTCCACCACCTATACAAACAAGAAAGTAAGTTATTTTGGATTTGATTATTTGCTTGACAATAGATATTACCTTCTATGTCCTTAGTTGCTGCTATCACAATTTTTGGTCAGTATTTATTATTGTAATTTTTGTTTAATCCCAATATTTCCCATTCAACTTCATAATGCAGTTGCAGGTTTTATGGAGGAGTTTTCTAAACCCTCTTTCCAACTCCAATAAAATCTAAATATAAAAGCAACCTCATAGTCAGGAAATCACCAAGGATAATATTCGTAAATTACTAGCATTAATACAAATTTAAAATTAAATGCACAAATTCACTTTAATGTCAGTTTTGCAATTTAATCTTTGATTCCATGGATATAGTAATGACAATACAATATTAAAATTAGCCCCAGCATTAAGATTTTAATTTCCACCAACAACAGTGCAAAGGAAAACAACACAGTATTCTTTTCCAATCCTGCTTATTGTTGACCATTGTGAAACGTAATAATAAATGTTGATTTTCCCCAGTAGTAATGAAAGATCTTCCTACTTGTTGCGTGGAACTTGTTACAATTCTCTCCTGCAGCCGAAAAGCCTGCTCTGGAGAAACTTTCTTCAGCTGATTGTTCCGAAGGAGGTAAGATTGTATCTGGAAATCAGGAATTGGCTATTAAAGTTCTTGGTCTTGTATACCTCCAAGCCAATGGGCAGATTCAGTGTTATAACATTTCCATTCGGCAGGGCTGTGAAGCATAATGACTATCTTTACCTTCTGCAGAGCTTCCTCAGTTTTCTCTGGATTGCTGCGACAAGCCTGGGACACATCACTCATGGGTAAAGGCATTGACCTCAATGTGTAATTCCTGAAAGCAATCACAATTATTGCAGAAATGACTGATTGATCTTCTTTAAAATCACAAAATAATAACTCAAAGCAGTGAGAGAATAAAGCAGAACAAAGTTATTTCAGACATTGGAACTATAATTTTTAATCTTGTTTCTTTTCTCAACACTTATCAGATGTTAAATGGAGTTCAGAATTTTCCTTCACTGTGCTGAATCTTATTAAATTCTTACTTAATTTAGTATTTAGCTCAGATGAGTGATTGAATCAACATTCATTTTGGAATCTCAAAATAAGGATAGGCCATTTAGGACTAAAGGAAGGGCTTTCTTCACCCAGGAGAACTGTCAAGGCTCTGCCATTGATTGCATTCAAAACAGAGATTGATAGATTTCTGGATAGCAGAGAAATCAAGGGTGTTGGGGATAGGACAGGAAAATGGTACAAAAGAAGCAGCCACTTTCATAATTATATTTCCTGAGAAAGCCGATATCTTGTCGTAAGGTGGATGAGTCTCCTATTTCTTATGACGAACGCTATAATGGGATGGATCTTACTGGACTGGGGCTGCCAACTGGAGTTGCTACCCTCACTTACCTGGGTTGGGTGCGGAATGAAGATCTCGCTGGAACTCTGCAACTTTCGGCCAGGCAGCCAGACTCAGACAGTGACTAGCCATGACATGGTGCAGAGTTATGCCTTGTCAAAGCTTTTATGGATTTTATGAGTTTTAAAAGCCTTTGACATTTAGAAACATCGAAAAATGATTAAAACTGATCATTTAAAAAGTAATTTAGAAATGAAAAAGCACTTAGATGACATTAAAAAAATACTTAACTTCCCCTTTAACTCCCAATTTGGGAATCTGGAATCCCCAGTGAAATCAGCGTCTCAGAGTCTGCAGCAAGTCAACTGTCAAGTCTGGTTGGTGCAGGATTTGAAGGGCAATTGCCCATTGTACTGATGGGGAATCCCAGACAGACTGGATGAGTGAAGCAGCAGAGGGGGATGTGTACAGCATCACCTGTCACTCAGTAAGTCCTGGCATGCATGTAAAGCTGAGATACAAGTCCTGGAGTCCCATGCACAGCAGGACTTGACTCAATTCAAAGGGCTGAGGGTGGCAAATCTCTTCAAAAGTGCTGACTCTAGGCTGTAGGATTGGCCCTAAAGTGAATCTTTAATTTGTTTCCGGCTGTTCAATACAAAAATAAAATTCTGTAATACGACTAGCGTTTTTAAGTTTAACAGAAGATCAATATTAGCAGTATAATATATCACAATTACCTCTCCAGAGCCCTTGCAATATCCAGAAATCCCACTGCTGTTGTGTTATTTCTGTCCCAGATCACAGTTCTGTCGTGACAAAATCAAGATTTTCATTAACTGTTTTCCATCTGCAAGCAATGTCTGTATCACAAATTTGATGGAAAATCTCCAATTATCTCACAGGTAGAGACATCATTTACACCATACCTGCACGATAATTGAATGTAAACATATCTTTTTGTAACATCATTTCTTGTTTTACAATGACATGCTCATTATTGCATCGAAATTTGTTTTTAAATGGAGTGATAGAGTCAGATGGCACAGAAACATGTCTCACGACGTCCATGCCATCATTTGTACATATCTACACTAATCCCATTTACCAACATTAGGTCTGTAGCCTTGGTGCTTCAAGTACTTATTTAGATGTTGTGAGAACATTTGCACCTCTTCAGGCAGCACATGCCAAACTCCAACCACCCTCTGTGTTAAAAAGTTTGCTCACTAGTCTCCTCTAAACCTCCTCCTTCTCACCTTAAACCTTGTCTTTGAAACCCCCACTGTATGCAAGAAAATTAAGACATCATTTTTAGAATTTACATTCCCCTTGGAATCTTATTGAAATCTGACACATTCCTGAACAGAAAGTGTCCCAGAAGATCATTTAAATAATCCAAGTGTTTTCAAATCCACTGCGCTGGAACTACGTTTTATGTGGTCTGAAAGTCGCTTAGTGGGATCCAAGCAACTTTCATACTGTACTTGTGAGCAAAACCAAATCCCAATCTATATTTGGAGTGAAAGTGAGAGCTGTAGCCTGATTTTACTTCCATCTATGAAGCAAACAGACAAAAAGTACATTTTATACCAATAGAAAGCACTTAATCTGGTGATATTTGGATTGAATCAGTTTTGGCTCAGTTGGTTGCACTCTTGTCTGAGTCACAAGGTTGGGGGCTAAGCTTCCAGTGAGTACTAAGTGCTGTACTGTTAGAAGTGCTGGCATTTATTTAGGACCTTCTCTCCGGCTGATGCAAGAGATAAGAAGGCACTAGTTCAGAGAAGACGAGAAGAGCTCATCTCCAGAGGCTTAGCCAAAATTTATTTCTCAATCAACATTACTGAAAATAGATGGTCCAGTCATAACTGCTTGTGAGCGGTGACACTTCAAAATGTGGTTGCAATAAATTTGTTTTGGGTCACCTTGAAAGGGATGTGAAAGGTGCCATATAAATGGGCCATGCAAACATAGAAATTAAGTGAGGGAGTGGCAACTTGCCCTCTGAAGCCTACTCCATTCAACATCATGCTGATCTGATTGAAATTTCAACTTCACATTCCTGTTTGCCTGTGATAACCTTTCAACCCCTTGCTTACCAAGTTTCTGTCTTGAAAATATTCAAAGACTCTGTTTCCACAGAGGAAGGGAGTTCTGGAGAGATAACCGTTAGGAAAAAAATGCCAATCCCTTGCTTTTAAACAATAACCCCAAATTCTAGTATCTCACACAAGAAGCAGCTCAATCTCTATCCTCTCTTTTTTTTCTTTGATGATCAGTGATACAAACACTGTTGATTGAATTTGATGCAGGTGAAGGACTAGTTCTCTGAGCAGACGCTCCTCTTACACAACCCCCGATGTCCACTTGATAAAATTAATGGATGGAAATCAGGTGTTTTGAGTATGTGAATTCCTGGAACTGGACCATCTCCAAATAACTATTTTCACCTTCATCTGATCAACCCTAAGCATGTTTGTCCCAAACTTAGGAAAACAGCACAAATAGTCATGATGAAATGTTGTCAACCTGAAAGGTTAACCTGTTTCTTCCTCCACAGACACCATCTGATTTGCTGAGTATTTCCAGCATTTTCTACTTTTACAACACATACACTCTGGAAGAAATCTTAGATTGAATAGAGGTCAGGAAGGACTCTTTAATACCACTGAGATCTTTGAACATCACCAAAACAGACAGACAAGGTTTAACATCTCAATACAACCTCCAACAATGTCGTGCCCTGTGCCACACAGAAATGCACTGCGATGAAGTGCAGTGGGACTGAATGTTAAGACTCAGAGGTGAGAATATCACAAAATGAAACATGCTGACATTAACGTCAAAGCTCAGACAGGCCCTGCTGAGTGCTGATTAAGGGCTTTAATTAGAACAAAAATAGGAAGTGAAAACGTACAATTTCAGGAAGTTAACACGAGGAAATGTGCAAGGGTGAAAGCAGGGACAATGAAGACTGAGTAAATGTTTATCTTAGACGACATAGCTGTCAGTGTCATGTTTGAAATGGTTGATTCAGAGAATAATAAACGCTGGATTTGATTATAAAGCTGAGAGACACAGGTGAATAAACCCAAACAGTATAGTTTAATACCCTAGAATGTGATCACAGCATTCAAATCAAACCAACCATCTCATTTTTAAATAATACACATGTTATGAGAATCAGGGAAGGAATCAAAAAGAACGTAGATAACCAAAAATATTTAGTTATTTGGAGACTTCAGGCTGATATCCTCACAGGACTGTCCAGTTCTAGGAATTCACATACTCAAAACATGTGATTTCCATCTATTAATTATAACAAGTGGACATCAGGAGTTGTGTAAGAGAACCATTCTACAGGAACATCTGATCAGAGAACCAGTCCTTCATCTACATCAAGTTCTATCGACAGCATTTGTATCATTGATACAGTAGCAGAGCAATTAAATTATTGAACAAGTTTCTCAAAGCCTGGATTGTTAATCTGGATGAGTCTAAATCCTACCATGACCACTCCAGAATTTGATTTCAAGAAGTTAAATATCCTTGAGTGAAAACAGAGGCCAATGACCACGATGTAACAGAATTATTGTAAAAACCCATCTGATTTACTAAAGTCTTTAAGAGCAGGATATCTACTGTCCTTACTTGGTGGCCCTTTAGATACAAACTACCCCGTGAAATGGCCTAACAAGTGTACTAACATAAGATAAATTAGGGGTGGATGATAAATGATGGCTTTGTCATTAAGTTCTGTATTTTACAAAGGAATAAATAAAAAGAAAAATGTCCTGTTCAAAGTAGTAATAATTGTGTTGATAATCACACAGTTTGTTGAAATCAATGTTTAGTTATTGGGAAACGATATAATCAATGTACATTCGACATTTGGAACACATCTTTCCTGACGAAACTGTGTAATTTCCATATGATTGTATTGGTCATCACCATTACATATTGACATTTTGGGGCAGCACGGTAGCGTAGCGGTTAGCGCGACGCTATTACAGCGCCAGTGATTGGGGGTTGATTCCCGTCGCTGTCTGTAAGGAGTTTGTACGTTCTCCCGTGTCTGCGTGGGTTTCCTCTGGGTGCTCCAGTTT
>JARFYF010000017.1:37582060-37596760 GCA_030265395.1 Rhina ancylostomus | reverse complement strand
TGAGTGTTATCCAGATCTCTTTGTAATACATGTATGAACATTGATGCTATATATTAATCTGTATTGATTTGAAAACTCAAAAAAGATTGAAAAAAAATTGAAATATTTCATACCTTACGAGTGAAAGCTTTGCCACATTTTGTGCACATAAAAGTAGCAGGAATAAAGCTAGGATCATGGTAGCGCTTGAAGTGCATGTCCAACAGCTGTTTCTGCCGAAAAGTTTTATCACACTGGCTGCAGGAATAAGGCTTTTCTCCAGTATGAGTACGTTTGTGCATCACCATGTGACGTTCCTGCAGGAAAGAAACGAAAGATATTGCAGCATTAATAGAAGATGGTATGGCATGTAATGTAAGTTAGGGACACTTAAGGAATTAGCTTTGGCCTTTACTACGTACACCGCTACCTCAACTTTATTTCAAAATCGACAGCCATCACTCATCTAGACTGAAAAAACTGTTGCAGTTCAACATCCATTCTATTCATCAGCAAAATTACTCATTTCACTTGTTTTGAAATAGTGAAATTTATACTATTTGCAGATTATCTCTCCATCACTTGCATTTCATAAAGTGTCCAAAATTCATCTAGCCCAACCCTGTTCAGAACCGTTCCATTTCCATGTTACCATATTCTTACTGACCAACTTTCTATGAAGTAAAATTCCCATATCTTCAGTCTGATCTAATATTGCAATCACCAAAAATGCAAAATTTACCAAATACCCGACCCTGTTACTCACAGTAACGTTAATAACAATTGTTCAACTACAATACCTGTTTACACGCATAATCACAAAGTTCACATTTGAAACGTTTCTCATTCTTGTGAGATTTTTGATGTTGTATGAGGGCATATCGCTCATGGAAGACTGCATCGCAATAACGGCACTTTTTGCCTGACTCAAGATAGGAATGCTGTTTTCTCAAATGAACACCTACAAAGAAAATGGTTTGAAGAGATTTGACTTGCATGTTACAGCATTATTTACCAAAAAACAGGGAGAACAACACAATGGTGTCATCTCAGTATCTAATGGAAGTAATACAGCTTGTTTATATGCTGCAAGTATCCTAATTGATGCTCTATGCCAGAGGTACACGAATTCTTGCTTCTTGTGCAAGTGTACACAAATCTCCCACAAACAGACACAAAATAATAAATATAACAGGTATAGTAAACAGAAATGTTACATTAATGTAGTCAGGAACTTTTCTCAAGTTTCATTTTGCTACACTAATAGACTAATGGATATTTATTAAGCTTTAAAATTCATAAAATCTTCATTGCTCAATGCACGTGAGAAACAAATTGAAAAGTGCACTACTTTCATCATAAGCATCACTCCCCTCCATGAGACTAAGTACTGAAATCAAAATTTCTTTTCTTTGCACATCAAAAAATGGATCTTACAAGCAGTTATTCAGAATCTGGTAGCCAGAAAAATTAATGCCAATATTGCATGCAATCAAGCAATGTGATGATAGGCAAGTATGAGAACAAGCACCTGCTTCAATCACAATTCATTATCTTCTTGTGATCATACTCATGTCTACATTGTTCTAGCAACAGTACATTTCTTTAAAAAAATAAAAAAACTGACATTCAATCAAAGAAATTACACACTTATTTCATTAATTTTCATAATGCTGAAGTGCAAAACTTCTCATCACTGAATCCATAATTTTTTTTGTATTTTTCTTTGGGAAATAATAGAAGTGAAGGAAAGTATGAAAAATGAGAAACAAAGGGAGTGAAAGCAGACAATATGCATTTGTCCTCTGATATCCAGGTGGAAAGCAAAGTGCCTATGGTCCTATAAGATTAATGCTTTTGTTGCATCCACCATATTCAATGAATTACAGCTCATGTGGGGCAAAACATTAACTTTGAGCCCAATGTATGTGACCCTAGCTATTGTTTTCTTGGATATTGTTTAAATATTCAAATTGTAAACCTACTGTTTGCTACTAACTTGTATAACTACATTAGAAATAGCATCCATCTGGAAACACATCAGTAGTTCTGGAGCAGGATATTCCCCAATTTGTTGACAAATATTTAAATTTTGAAGATTTAAATGTACTTACCCAAATCACTTTTTCTAGCAATAACTGTGTCACAATGTGGACAGTGAAATTTGGCCACATTTTCTGTATGCTTCTGTAAAATATGCATCTTCATTGTTCCACTTTGAGTGAAGCGAGCGTGACAGATGTAGCATTCGTATGGTTTCTCACCTACTTAAGAAATTCATATTATAAGAATATTCTACTGAAAACTTAAGTACAACGGATGATTACACACTTTAAAAGCACCAAAATCTGTGCTAATGCATTGATGAATTTCAATACCACATGGTTTGCTTCAATGTTAAAAATAAAGCACATTACAATTTTTCAGAAAGAAAAGCAGGACAAAATAAAAACCATTCTCCACTTGTAAGGTTGACCAGCTGTATCACTGGACTTTGGTGGTCAAAGCTCATCTTTAAAGCTGATAATGATAACGTTATGATACTACTACTTTGAACAAGAGACAAGTGCAGACCTGCGAGACCTACATGATTCATCTAGTATGGATTCTATTCATTAACCCCCTCCCCCCGCTTCCCCCCTAACATTCTAAAACTGGCATATTTCAGAATGGAAACTGCTATTGAGAAGAACTTTGCAAAGTAGTACCAAGGTATAAATAAAGTACTGAACATGATGCAACATTACAATGTATCATCACTAATTATTTGCTTTACATCTAAAAGATGTACACAATTGAACGCTGCCAGCTTGGTGTTAACCTACTTAACATGAATATTCCTTCATGCTACAATTTAGGTACATCCATAACAAGCTGAGAAATAAGCATTGCACTCAATTGCAAGCAGCAGAATATAATGTGGGTTACTGTACCAGAGTGGGTCCTCATGTGCCGTTTCAGTTTATAGGTGTCCCTGCTGGCATAGCTACAAAGACTACATTGGAACGGGCGTTCTCCAGTATGAGAGCGAATGTGGCGCTTTAACTTACTGACCTGGAAAACCAAATGACAGAATTTCACACCCTTTTACTTTGTTCTACTAATTATCAATTCTATTGACTGTATTTGCTTTTTGCAGCCCATGTCATTACCAAACTCCCTAAAGTCCATTATTTTAAACACTATCTTCTCTGGGTGCTCAACGCAAGATCAACATTAATGTTAGTTACCAAGTGCCCTACCACCAGTATTTAAATTGATTCTGGAACATTAATTCAGATTGAAAAAGGCAAGAATACACAATAACAAGTTTCCAATCATTCCATTCTACTTTAATTAAGGAATCAAATTGACTTTGATACAGTACTCATAACAATGAATAGTTTAATTCATATAGCGTACAAAGCCACAGAATTATGTTCAAATGCCGTATAATCTAGACTGCATTCTTTCCAAGTCTTTTTTCTTAGAATAGTACCTTGTGTTTTATTTCCACTCCCACCCCAATAATGAGCAAAGAGTTGGCATAACAAAGCAAGAGCACATAAAATATATTTTTAAAAACTATCTCCCAAAGTCCAGAGCAGTAGAAGGGATATCTTCATATACAATTAAATCTAATAATACAAATGCAACACAAGAAAGAAAATTCAATGTTGAGACTACTTCTTATGTGAAAGTACCAAATTTTCTCATTATTTAAGAAATTCTTTACATTATAGTTGTTGGTGAAATTATTCCAGAGGCTAGATAACTTCACATTATTTCAAATTACAATCTGCAAACTGAAGAAAATTATAGTCTTCAGATACTCACATACTGGATTTAAGTTTTTCTATAAAACATATGCTTAAATTGAAATTCACCTTTGTGCCATTTCGGTTTATAGGTGTTCCTGCTGGCTTAACTACAAAGACTATGATAGGTTCTTGATTGGTAAAGGGGTTAAAGGTTACAGTAAGGCGGCAGGAAAATGGATTTGAAACAAAAATCAGCCCAACTGATTAGAGGAGCACACTCGATGGGCTGAATGGCCAAAATTCTGCTCCTCTATCTTATGGTCTTATATCCTTGGGAAACAGAAGTAACAGTGTGCAAACAAGTATTTATTTTAGATATGGAAAAATGTTTCCTCAGGGATAAAGAGAAGAAATAATGATATTTTAAAAACAAAGGGCTGACAGGCAAAATTTTTCAAAAAATTGAGTGCCCCTTCAAAGCATGCTGCAAGCAGGGTTCTTGAATGTTAATGCAGACATTGATAGATTCCGAGAAGCAAGAGTGCGAAAGGGTAGGCAGAGTTGAAGTTGCAATCACATCAACTACACTTTGTTGAATGGCATTACAGGCTCCAGAGGCCAAGTGGCCTACTTTAAATTCATATGAAACCAGCTTACATCTTTTGGTACCAAGGAGGGAAAGCAATGGCCTATGTTGTCATTGCTCTAACTCAAAACACTGAGCAATGATTAAGAGTACAAAAACAACATCAGCTTTTGCACTTCCTCAGGCCTTTCTCTAAATTATTCCTCACCCTCTTCTATATTAGTTTAATAAGCCAACTGTCAAAGTGCACATTCAGGCAAATTCCAATTCAATTTGACCATTATCCCTTATCCTGTAAGATCTAAAGAAAAGTCTAACAGAATACAGAACAGAATTGGCAATTTGCTTTCCAGGATGGTATAATTTATTCGTCATAACAAATATGTTGTCCAAACAAAAACTGAAGTGCATTTCAACAGCAAAGACTCTTGGATAGATAGTCAAAGATCTGTAGCCTACTGGAAGGTGCAACATGAGAAACTGGCCAAAAAAGCACAAACACAAAAAAGGTAGAAGTAGAAAAGGAATAAATGGGAGTTTCAATAGATGAAGTGAGATAAGAGATGAAGGCTAACAACATTCTTGGTCAAGAGGATGCAGGGTCAAAGTCAGATGAGACAGCAAAAATTGCACCTGACACCACAACTGTACACACAAAGTTTCCACAATAAGGGAATCCTATCCAAACTTCTTGTAAATACTACATAGATTTTAATTTCATTATAATGCATAAATGAAGTTTCAATCTAGTGTTTACTAACATTTCATAAGTCTAACAAAGACAAAGATTTAAAATTTCATACTTACCTCCACACTAGCATAGTCACACATTGAACATTTGAATGGCTTCTCATGGGTGTGCTTGTAGCGACGATGCCTCACCAACTCCCCACTGGTCACAAATGCCATATCACAATCAGGACACTTATGTGGTTTCGTACCTATGGTTACAAAGACATTAATTTTCATTTCATGTTCCCTCCCCTCCATTGTGTGTGAAATTACATATTGTTAGATTTCAGGCTTTATGTATTTATACAATCATCACCAAACTGTTTAAATTGTCAGGTTTACTTGTCAGGTTTTACTAAACACATTTTTCAAAAGACTATTTTAAATAAGGTTGATTTACCTGATGCAAATTCATAAGCAGTTGTATTTTTGTGTCGTGGCTACTACTTATGGCAATTTGTATTAGAATATATTTAACAATATTCTTCCAAATAAAGAGCAATAATTTAATTAAGAGCCAATCAACAAATGCAAAAAATAAACTTGTCGAGAGCCTTCTGGAATTTTGTTTACTTTGAGAAAGTGTTCTGTTGAATTTGATTAAGTCAGATTCCTTGTTGTTTTACCCCAAGATGGACAGCAGCCGGAGGAACCAGGACAATATTCAAAAAGCATGAAAATACCATCTTGCTTTCACCTAACTCCATTTTTCCCCTAAAGTACCACCCAATGCCAGATCATCCTCAGGAATAGCAGAATCTGTTATTATGACTGATTATCAAAAATATCTAATTCAGATCTTTGAGATTAGAGTAAGAATGCACGCAGACTTCTCTTCCTCTGTAGTAACAACCTTTACGTGCTCTCTCCCTTTAACATACAAAAAGAGAAATAGGGATGGAACTCAGCAACGATGATTTTGCGTTTCAGTGACACAAAAGAGAAAGTATTTTACTGCTCATGTATTCACTGGGGCTTTATGAACTTTTAGAGAATTTTGAAGTGCAAGTCTCTCCAAGAGGCTAAAGACACCAAATAGAGGACTCTGTCACACCTTGGCCCAAGCTCCAATGAAAAATCAACCAGGCAGATCTTATATACTGTCAGCAGTTAATGCCTATTTAGGGTGGAGAAGCGAATGCCAGCAGAGACAACACTTTTTTTTGTGGGGGCACTCCTCTCCTTTGTTAATTGAAGTCCATTTTCCCCAAAGAGCTTATCAGTAAGAAATCACAAATCCCCATCAGGATAACCCGCTAGATGTGACAGAACATGCAATTCCATTCCCACCAGCTGTGATAACACTGGATGTTCAGCTCAAATATTCAAAGATCAGAACTCAATACACCTGGGGCTGCCCAGAGCAGTGATCAAACATGTAACCTTCTAGCTTAGATGCAAGAAAGCCAACATTGAACCAAAAAGGACACCCTGATTCCCTGGGGACCACAGATTTCCTTTTCATAAAATATGTTGTACATGTCCTCTGAAAGGATGAGAGCAAATGCTTAGAGAAAGTGGAATCATTAAGTGGAACGCTGATGAAATGTACTAAATAGAAGTTATGTTTTGAGATGGAAGCAGCTGATATAGTTGGTGTGAAATGTTCCACCACCCAAGAACAACCATAATACAGTCTGCAATTTAGTCAAGTATCCTGCAAGGTCTTTTAATGCATTCCCATTACAGTTAACAAATGTAGCTCATTTAATGTAGAACTGATATCAGCAAGTTCGTTTGCAACAGTTGTCATTTATAAATACAGGCAACACTGTGTTGTGGCCCGTTTGGGTAACAGAAATTCACTCTTAAAGAATTCACACATCACTACCCAAAAATCTGAGATTAGAATAAAATTCACTCTCATGGAATTTATGCAACAAAAGTTAGTAACACAAAATTTTTCTCAACTCTTATTTCTTGATGCATGTGCAGATGATGTAGCTTCACATTACAGCCTGCAACTATTTAAAAAAAAGCTTGAATGTCAAAATATTTTTGTTTCCCCATTTTGTTAGAATTTATTTATAACATGTAATCTTAAAACAAATAAAAACTGCAAAACATAAATTCTTGATGATGAGATCTGGTATTACTAAAAATTTCAAAGTGTGGGAACTGTGAAAGGTTTCCTTGACCAAACAAATAATGGACCAAATTAAGTTGTCTGATAGCTGGTGGTTCCAGAAGGAACTGCCAGCAGTTAACAGCACCATGACGCAGAACATCTCCGATATCCCTGCCTGCTTGGTGAAAGGTGAAAACCCAAGATGAACCAGAGGCCAGATGCATCACCACTGTACAGCACTGATGTACTAAGCAGAGGGAACTTAACATCTGCCTCTGCACCCTCCACCTCTTCTCAGGGATGGCTGGCATGCAAAATCTGAATGACCTCATTGACTCTAAATAAAAAGCAAGCGTTTATATTCTAATTACTTGTTAGTAATTTAAGTATGTCAGTGCATCACAGGCTGATAGGTTGCATTCTCTGTGGGTGGAGATTTAGTGTGGTGGGAGTGTGTTAGTTTGGCTTTCACTTCTGTGTGTCAGTTGTTCTTCTTCTCACTTTCAGCTTACACCACTGTCCATTGTAATGTGCAAAAGAAAGTCAAGTGAGCCAGTCTTCCCGTCAGTTAATAGACTCACTTTCAGCAAATTCTTTGGCATGCTACCATGTGGCGATACACAGAAAAATCAGACAAGGTTCAGACTCCAGCATGCAGGTCCATCAGCATTTGGTGAAGTCTTGGCACTTATGAAACAAACCCTCAGATGTGGGCAAGGAGTCCCCTTTGCCTTCTGGGTAAGTCAAAAGCAAGTAGAACTAAAAAAATCTGAAGAGGAACCCAAAAATAGAATTATGTCTATACAGATTATCTTTCTGGTAACTCCTGCAACCAAACCAATATTAAAGACAGTATTCTTTCAGACCCAAGAAGAGCTTGAATGATGGGCCTGACATTTGGGCACTCCCAGATCTCCACAACTTGTGTCCCCATTTGTGTTCTGAAGAGCAATGCTCATCTTGCTGTAGAGTATTAACACAACATGGGAGATAGCAGTTATGCCTGCTTGAATCTTTCACAGCCTGAGCTCAGCAAGTGGAACGAATTCATCAAGTGAAAAGATACCTGCTCTACAATTAGCAACCTGGAACACCAGGATCATGTGTGTGAGAGAACCAGATCATAAGCATCCAGTCAACACCACCTGTATGAAAGTTATGATTGACTTGGAACTGGATAGGATAAACACCAACAGAGCCTTCTCACAAGAGAGGACTTGTTGAGATTGGAAAACCTCATGTCCATCCAACTAGGAAAGAGTTCAGAAGAAATGGCTGAGGTGCAAGTAAAGAGAATGGGCAGACACTAGTTGAAATGCTGTTGTCAAGAGCTGTGTAACTAAAACATCCCTTCAGAACAAATCCTGCCACAAGAAGACATCCAAAGCAAGGACAATGGCACCAGCTAGATTTGGTCATTTCTTTTAACAACATTCCCAACATACAGCCAGCACCGCAAAGAGTGACAAAGGTCATTCCCTGGTGTATAACAGGTCAGGATATACCCCTTGAAGCTTTTTTCCATTCAAACCAGAAAGGCTGCCCCACATTAACATCAACCACACTGCCTACCAAGAAGCAGCAAAAACTCCTCAATTTCGTGGCCAAGTACTCTTCAAAATTCTCATAACAGATCACAAAGATGTGCTGGAATATAATTTATGATACCATTTACAACTCTGCACTCTCACAATGGGAAAGAACAAAATTGTGCTGACTTGTTTGAGCCCAACATAGTGGTCATGGAACCAATTACTGAAGACAAGCAAACTGCCTTCACCTATAGCAAGGGACCTGAACAAGACTCTGAACTCATTAAAAGGTGCTTCAAGTAAAATCCAACAGATTGCTTGGCATTGCACCAAAGATGACTAGGTACAACTTCATCAGAGCATCCAGATGTGCCAATTAATGCCAGCGTGTCTTTGAGATCTGGGAGGAAACCAACACACTCAAAAAGCTCTCCGTGCAAGCTTTGCAATAAAGAACCACCCCACCTCCAGTCCACTGCGCTAACCAACAAGCACCCACTACAATAATCCTATTTTATCACCCAGCTACACACTAGGGGCAATTTACAATGGCCAATTGACTTACCAACTTGCAGGACTTTGTAACAGAGGGAAGCCAAGCAGTCACAGGGAGAAGCACACAAAATCCACTGAGAACACGAGATCAGAATTGAACCAGAGTCACTAGATTTGCAAGGCAGCAGGTCTACTAGCTGCACCATTGTGCCACCCGAATCAGAATTGAATCTGGATAGCTGGATCTGCAGTGGCAACACTAACTGTTGCACCACTGGGTAGCCCTAATAATTTTCATAGGCACATCAACTTTTTAAAAAAAATTATCACTTACCTGCATTTACAAATCAGCCACACTATACATATGCTTAGAATTTTGGACAAGCAGTAGTGTTGGTTTAGTCTTAGCACAGGTCAGTGACTTCATTCCAATAAAGTGGAATGATAAGGAAGATGGACAAGTTTACTTTTTTTTGTTTAAATTACATTTCAATCCACCCCCCCGGCCCCCCCATTTGCACACCAACCTGTCTGTCCTCAGGCCCTTCCATTGCCCGTGTGATGCTAAACACAAAGTAAAGAAATAGCACTTTGTATTCCGCCTGGGTAGCTTACAACATGAATAACATGAACACTGAATTCTCCAGTTTCAGGAAACCTGCTGCCCCTCTGCCCCTTTCTCTCCTCCTGATATACCTAGTTCCTCCTACACACATACACACCTCCCATGACCAATCACTCAGTTTCTTTCCCCTCCACCTAGATTCAGGAATGGTTCTGGAGGACTGAAAAATCAGAAATGTCACTCTACTCTCTAAGAAGGGAGGGATGCAAAAGACAGGAAATTATAAGCCAATTAGCCTCACTTCAGTAAGATGTTAAGAATCCATTATTAAGGATGAGGTTTCAGGGTACTTGGAAGCACATGATAAAATAGGCTGAAGTCAGCATGGTTCCCTTAAGAGGAAATCTTGCCTGACAAATCTGTTGGAATTCTTTGAGCAAGTTAAAGGCAGAATAGACAAAGGAGAGTTGGTGAACACTGTTTACTTGGATTTTCAGAAGGCCTTTGACAAGGTGCTGCAAATGAGGCTGCTAAACAAGATAGGAGCCCATATTATTACAGGACAGGTACGAGCAGAATGGCTGACTGGCAGAATAAAGGGGGCCTTTTCTGGTTGGCTGCTGGAGACCGGTGATGTTCCGCAGGGCTCGGTGTGGGGTCCACTACTTTTCATGTTATATGTTAATAATCTGGATACCGGAATTGATGGCTGTGTGGCCAAAATTGCAGATGATACAAAGACAGATGGAGGGGTAGGTAATGTTGAGGAAGCAGGGAATTGCAGAAGGACTTGGACAAGTTGAGAGAATGGGCAAAGAAGTGGCAGAGGAATACAGCACAGGGAAGTGCACGGTCACGCACTTTGGTAGAAGGAATGAAGGTGTAGACTATTTTCTAAATGGGGAGTGAATCAGAGGTGCAAGGGGACTAGTGCAGATTCCCTAAATGTTAACTTGCAGGTTGTGTCTGTAGTAAGGAAGGAAAATGAAATGTTAGCATTCATTTCAAGCAGACTAGAATATAAGAGCAAGGATGTAATGCTGAGGCTTTAAAAAATGTTGGTCAGACCACATTTGGAGTATTACAAGCAGTTTTGGGCCCCATATCTAAGGGAGGATGTGCTGGGTTTGGAGAAGGTCCAGAGGAGGATTACAAGAATGATCCCAGGAATGAAGGGGTTAACACACAGGGAGCATTTGATGGCATTTAGGATGAGGAGGGATCTCATTGAAACCTACTAAATTTTGAAAGGCCTGGACAGAGTGGACGTGGAGAGGATGTTTCCAGTAGTGGGAGAGTCTAGGACCACATGGCACAGCCTCAGAATATAAGGATGTCCCTTTAGAAGAGAGATGGGGAGGAATCTCTTCAGCCAGAGGGTTGTGAATTTGTGGAATTCATTGCCACAGACAGCTGTCGAGGCCAAGTCATTGGGTATATTTAAAGCAGAGGTTGATTGGTTCTTGATTTGTAATGGTGTCAAAGGTTACAAGGAGAAGGCAGGAGAATGGGATTGAGAGGGAAAAATAAATCAGCCACGATCGAATGGCAGAGCAGACTCAATGGGCCAAATTGCCTAATTCTGCTCCTATGTCTTATGGTCTACTCTATCTGCCCCTCCCCCCAGTGTTCCCATCTGCCCACCCCAACTCCTTTATTTGGTTCTATGCTCCATCTTCCTTTCTAATCAGATTCTATCACCTCCCAGCCTCTCACAAGGGTGGACCCTTCCCTCCTCCATCTGCTAATCACCCCTCTTCACTTAGATCCACTCATCACTTGTCAGCTCCTGCTGCACCCTCCCCTCACTTCTTTATATTGGCCATCTCTTTCAGTTCAGATGAAGGGTATTGACCCGATATGTCAACTGTACATTTCCCTCTACAGATGTTGCCTAACTTGCTGAGTTTTTCTAGCAGTTTTTTTGCTCCAGATTCCAGCATCTGCAGTATCTTATGTCTCCATCTTACATTTGAGTTGAGCTCACTGAACTGTTTTTAACTTGCAACTAAAACTAAACATTTATTATAAGGTACACCTTTCTAATGTTTAAAAACATTAATTATTTAATGTTCATGTTTAAATGTGTAACTTAAAGCAGTTTTTATCATTTTAATAGTATTTTAATACTATGATGAACTTTCAATATTTTTCTGCGTGACCGTAAAAAGATTCATGCAGTTTTAATAAGCATTGTCTGGGATAGTGGCTTAATTGGCTGCCAAAATAATTCTGAAGGTACTTGCAGTCATAGGCTGGCCCTGTGGAACAATGGGCTTTGCTAACCAAGAACTGGTTTTAGAGACAAAGTTTTCGTATAATTAAATGCAGGTTGATGAGCAGTGAGCCCACGTGACATACTGAAGCAGAATGAAGCACCCATGGGATAGGGTCCACATGCTGTACACTGATATAAATGACTTTCCTCTAAAAGGAAACTTGATTACTTTTTAATTATGTGTTTCCACCACAATCAAGTTATTTTTCATTTTCTCCAGCCAAATGAGTGATTATTTTCTGCCGACACAAACTGCAAACTGGCCCCCACACCTCAGATGAAGTTTTAATTTCTGTTCTTAAGTGGAAGAAAGTAAGAATATTGAGTAGTTCCAAATATGTAGTTTTTGAATGAAGCAATGAAGCCATGAATTACTTTCCCAGCTATTGTACAAAAAAAATACAGGAACTTAATATTGAAGGAAGGATTTATTTGAGAATACACGGGATTTTTTCCATAAATCTTGCGCTAAAACAAAAAACTGTATTGTGACATATAAAATTTTGAATATCTAAATGTGATAAATATTTCATTAAAGCAGTTATTTTTGTTACCTGTGTGTGTGTTGAGATGATTTCTCAACAGTGTGACTGTTCGAAATGCTCTCCCACAAAGGTGACACTTATGTGGTCGCTCATCAGTGTGGCTTTTCATATGACGATCTAGGTTGGAACGCCGGGGGCATGTATAGCTGCACAATTCACACTGGAATGTTTTCTTTACGCCTAAGGTAAAAAGGAACATGATTATTTTCAGTTATATGCATCATAAGATCACAAGGGAACATTTTCTACAGGAAATATGGCATAAAATTAATTTCATAAGCCACTCTCCACAAATGTTCCTCAACCCAAATTTGCTGCTAAGTTTTTTTAAAAATCTGCCACTATATCCGCTGTATATATCCAGGATACTTTATTGTCTTACAGGAAAAAAGCCTGAGCATTGCAGCACAAAACCTCTGTAAACTGATGAGAATAAATTATACATAAAAAATCTACACCAATTTTGAAAATGGCATTCCTGGAAAATTTAACTACCATGACCAGAATTTGCAATATTCAATCAAATATAAATTCATAATGATTTAAAACTGGGCCACCATTTATGAATGATTTAGCTCTAACATTCAAGGTATCCAAGTAATGGCACATGTGCAAAGAGTTTCCACATTGAGGCAAATGATTCAGTAAATGAAATTTTACAGCAAACAGAAAAGTGTTTTGTGTAACTTATCTAACCAGGGAGAGTTACAGTTGCTAGGACCATTAGCTATGAGCTACCCTTCCATCTTTTGTTAAGACCTGAATACAAGTAGTCTATTAGCCCCAAAGACAATGAAGCTAAAAAAAATCCACACACTCTTACTTCTTGTAGTCCCTCCCAAAAGAAAAGCTCAGTTTTCCCTCTCTCCATTAGTCTAGCTTGGCCTGTTGGCCATACTCCACTGCCTCGTTACATAACTGATTCTTGTAATAATCCTGCAGGTGGCTTGGGCTCAAATTTGAAACTTTATTTGCAAATGTCACCTATAAAGTTAACAAGGACCTATTTACACAAAAGCAAACTACTCCAGATGGCAGAAATCTGAAATATAAACAGAAAATACTTGGAAATATTCACTTCAAGCAGCATCCATAAGGAAAGTCATCAACCCAAAACATTAACTATTTTTCATACTTTTGACAATCTCAATCTGTTTGTACTTCCAGCATTTTCTGTTTTAAAAATATATTCAAGGAAACACAAATTTACATACTAAAAACAGGACTGTTATTTCTGACTCCTAAACCTGATATGGTCAACCAGAGCACCATAAATTTAAACCATAATCTAGAAGGACCAATTCATGTTGCTCATGATTTAAGCAAAATATTCAAGTACAGTGTTGGTAGGTTTCCAGGCATTTCAATTTGGAATACAAGCTAATCACAAGGGCGGATGAAGGGAAAAATCCAAGGAGGTGGAAAGTAACCTTTAAAAGCTTATATGGATGGAAGATGATTTATATAATACCAGAGGACAAAACCTGTATTTTTACTTGGTCAGGTCTAGATGCAACTCCAGACCCAAGTCATCTGGTTGACTTTTAAATGCCTTGTGAAATGGCCAAGCAAGCCACTCAGTTGTATAGTAATTTTTGTGTTAAAAGTAGGAAAAATTAAATAGATAACCTATGCACCTAGGCAACAAATTTGTACAAAGTAAAATCACTCCCAGCTCAACCAACCTGGCAAGATACTTTTCATAACATCGGAGTACTAGTATCTATATTGGGACAGTTGTCAAGCAACAAAAGGCTGATGTTGTATTTAGAATTACATGTCCCTGGCAATGTACCAGACAATTCCACAACAATCCCTGGGCATGTCTTGTCTCACCAGCAGACTATATTGACAAAACTGCAACATCTGTCACTATCACCAAGGCATGAGAACATCACCACCTGCATGCTCCTCCCAAAATCACACTTACTCCTGACTTGGAAAAAGATCGCTATTCCTTTATCACCACCAAGTCCAAGCACACTCTGAAAAATGAGCAGCTGTAGGAACTCAGTGGTTCAGGCTTGCACCTATAAAGGGAACTGGAAAATCATGTTTTGGACTAAGACTGAAAGAGTTGGCTTTGAGGTCTGCAGGTTGGGTTGTGTACACCCAACATCAGGAACATTGAATTCTCTAATTTCAGGTAATCTGCTCACCCCCGTCCCTTTTTCTCTCAT
>JARFYF010000017.1:37566602-37579275 GCA_030265395.1 Rhina ancylostomus | reverse complement strand
GTGTGTGTGTGTGTGTGTGTGTGTGTGTGTGTGTGTGTGTGTGTGTGTGTCTCTACATTGTGACCACGTGCGATTACTCAGGGTGCTCTGGTTTCTCCCCACTTCCTAAAGATGTGCGGGTGGTAGGTTAATTGGCCAGAGTGAATTGCCCCTCGTGTGTAGGTGAGGGGTAGAGTGGGGAGACGATGAGAATGAAAGAGATGGGGTGAATTTAAAAAAACTGAAAATAAATGTAGGGTTAGTCTGACTGTGTCAGTGTTGACCCAGTGGCTGAAGAGCCTGTTTCTGTGCTATATATCTCCATGATTCTAAATTTCTGCAATCTCAGAGTAGTGGATCTTTGGAACTCTCTATGTAAGAGGGCTGTGGAAGATCAGCTGCTGAGTATGTTCAAGATACAGATCAACAGGTTTTGGATATTAAGGGAATCAAGCAATGTGGGGTTAGTTCAGGCAAGTGGTGCCAAGGAGAAAGACCAACCATGATCTTAATGAAAGACAGACTGCAGAAAGGGGCTGAGTGGGCTACTCCTATTCTTATGCTCTTATCCTGTCTCACAACAAACCCCACCCTAATCCGTCCTCGACTGGGGTCTCCCATAATGGTCTCTAAAGTCAAACAGCTCGCTAACACTGGCTAAGTGCAAATCAGGGTTGATCACTCAGTTACAAGCTGTATTTACCTAATCTCTCAAGGTGCTTTCACTTGAGCATTACAAACAAAGTTCAACGCCAAGACACTCAAGGAGCTATCAAGATAAATGGCCCACAGCTTGGTCAGAGTAAGCTGTGAGGATCGTCTTAAAGGGCTACAGAGAAATAGAAAGGGTGGTGTAGGGGGCTCCAGAGTTAGCGCGTTGGTAGCTGAAGGCCATTTGGTTGCATGGTACTGGACATCACAGCACCACTGAATAGGTAGATATTTTGTTTGGAAGGCAAATGTTTTAGAATATCCTGTATTGACAGATTTATCTCACCAGCAGTAACACCACCCCAGCAGCTGACAGGAGGTAGTTACTGGCATCACCTAGCTCCAAAGGTGGCTCCCGAGGACTGGTTTGCTCCAACCTCCACATGCATCTTTTCCTATTCTATACATCAGTCAAACTCACCCATTAAACTCTTGAGTATTTGCGTTGGCCCTGAACATACAGCACTGGACATCACAGGGTTAGTATGACTGGACGTCGTAGGGTTAGTATGATTGTCAGTGTTGACCCAGTGGCTGAAGGGCCTGTTTCTGTGCTATATATCTCCATGATTCTAAATTTCATGGAGAAATATGGCTATTTTTCTTCCCCACATCACTTCTCTGCACTTGGGACCACTAACTGTTACCCAGTCAGTGCATCATTATCTGTGCAGATATGCAATCACTCCTGATGAAAATTAATATGCAAGAAAAGCTGGAAATTGGAGAAGTGCAGTTCAATCAAGTCACTCCCAGCACTAGTGACACAACAGGATACACTTGTCCGAGGGTTCACACTCACACTGCAGCATTCGGAGCTGTCCTGTCAAATGAAATCAGGTGTCCCGGCGGCCTTCCTTTCCTCTGCAAGAGTAAAATTTCTTTAAAACTTTGCACATCGCCCTTCGCTGTTTAAAAACCCTGGGCGGTTTGTCCAGTTCCATAATCCACAAGGTTATTGTATTCATAACCATTCACTGCAGGTATACTATATTGAAATGTTAAAATCAATTTAATTGGCACTAGCTCAGTGGTTATAGGAATGGATAATCAGGTTTGCTGTTGTGTCTGATATTTTGTGTTGAGTGTGGCACTAATTTAATCCCTTGGCCGCATCAGGTACAGACCACAATATACATGGTTGAGTTCCGGTGATGGGACTCAGTTGTGTGGTGTAATACGAACTGGCAGCTGCAGAGCTACAAGTTGCCTTTTTGTCCTATGGCTCCTATGGATGGCCACTATCCAGCGACTTCTGCTAGAAAAGGCAGACCGAGGCTCGAATGTGTTGCCTCCCTTAGTTAGAAAGCCCACTAAGCACCAGCACTGGGCTGACATATGAAGGATGGCTTTTCAGGTCTGGTACAGGCTGTGCAAAGACCAGTGCCTCCAATAGATATGGAGGAAACTGGAAAACCAAGCTTACCACCTTGCCACTTCAAACCTCCACAAACTACAACAATCACTTTTGGTTCATGTTAACTCTCCACTTCCAGCTTCATTCAGGCTAACCTTCTTCGGAACTGGACTCCCCCTCTGGCTCAGGTCATCCTCCGCTTGTCGGGATCGCTGCAATAAGTCACACTTTTAATTAAAATACCTCACTGATTGCCCTCAAGTATAAAACATTACAGCCAATGAAATACTTTTTTGAGTGTGGCCAATTACTGTTAACAAACACAGCAGCTAATTTGTTCACAACAGCCTATAAATTGCAAAATGATGATGATGTGATAATAAGTTATCAGGATATTGACTGTGGGATAAATATTGGCTGGACATTGGGGCAGATTAAATTAATTATATTAAATTGTATTAATTAATTGTTTTTTAAATTAAATTTTATTTACAGCGTGGTAACAGGCCCTTCCGGCCCAACGAGTCCACGCCGCCCATTTTAAACCCATGTTAACGTACCCGTAGGTCTTTAGAATGTGGGAGGAAACCGGAGCACCTGGAGGAAACCCACGCAGACATGGGAGAACATACAAACTCCTTACATACAGCGACAGGAATCAAGCCCCAATCACTGGCTCTGTAATAGCGTCGTGCTAACCACTACGCTACCGCAAAGAGAAAAAAAACTATTCTTTTAAAAACATTAAAATAAAGCAGAATAAATTTACATATTTTAGATAAAGATTTAGTAGATTTTAAATAATTTACTTCAATTTTAATAGTTTTAAAAATATTATTACATTCAAAAAAATTAAAAAATGATACTAATGATAACATTCATAGGCAAAATAAGCTAGCCAGCTATCAAGGTATTTTGGGAGTGGGCTTCTTTGCTGAACCACCGAGGCTAGCCATCATCCAGACCAACAGAGCTGGACTTTGGATACAGGGGGCATCTTGATGGGTGGCTCAGTTACTTGCAGGTGTTGATGGATTGTGAATCCTGGCAGGGGAAGGTGAAAGAGGAAGAGGAAAGAAGGAGACTCATCCAGCCTAATAAATTCAGCAAAATTGGAGGGCATAGAACATTAGGAAAAAGCAGGAGTGGGCTATTTGGCTCCTTTAGACTGCCTGGCCATTCATTAAAATCAAGGTAAATCTCAACATTTTCCTGCCCTATCACATCTCTTGCTTTCCCTAACATTCAGAAATACATCGGTATCTGTTTTGAATTTAAATCAATTGCTTAGCCTCCACAGTAGAGAATTCAAAAGATTCACCACAGACTGAATGAAGAAATTTCTTTTCATCTCAGTCCCTACACAGTAATGCAGCCAGAAGAGCTTCTGCCTCACTGCTCCTGCAACCCAGATCTGATTCTGATCTCTGGTGCCATGCATGTGAAGTTTGCTAGTTCTCCCTGTGACCAGATGGGATTCTTTTGGGTGCCCTGGTTTCTACATTCCAAAAGCATTAGGGTTGGTGGGTTAACTGGCCATTGTCCTTAATTGCCCCTACTATATAAGCAAGTGGCAGAATCTGAGAAGAGTTGATGGGTATATGGAGATAATAAAATGTGACTGGTGTAGATGGGTGCTCAATGGTCAGCATGCACTTGGTGAGCCACTTCCATGCTCTGCATCACTATTATGCTAAATTTATATAGAAAACACAACCCCTAGATTCAGACACCTCAGCTAGGGGAAACAGCCTCCCCAAAACCATCACGTCAAGTCCTCCAAAACAAAAATGCTCTTCATTGAAGTCACTTTCATTCTCCTGAACTCTGGAGAATTGAGATCCAGTCTCTTCAATGTGTTTTCAAATATCTCAAGGGTCTCATGGCAGTAAAACATCACTATAAATTCTGGAGAAATTGACAACTAAAAATCAGACAAATCAACTGGACCTGATAGCCTACACTTTTAAGGTTTTAGTCAAGATGAATATAAAGTGGGAGCATTAGTGATGATTTTTAAAACTAAATTCTGAAACAATCTGAGCAGATGGAAAAGATAGGAAATGTAATACCTCTCATGCAAGAGAGAGAAAGAGATAGAGAACTACAGATCAATTAGCTTGATGCCTGTTGTGAGTGAAATTCTGGAATTCAATATGTTTGAGCAGAGTCAAAATGGATTTGTGAAGAAAATAAAAATCTACTGGATTGTCTTTTGAGGACATTACTAGCAAAGACACATAATGGGGAGCTGCTGTGCTAGTGAATTTGGGATTTGCAAAAGATATTCATTCAATAAAGTACCAAGTAGAAGGTTGTTACATAAGATGGGGATGGGAGTAGTACATTAACATAGATACACATCAACACTGTCTGTTTACAGAAAGCCTGTTCGCAGTAGTTGGCACAGGGACCAGTCCTGGGCTTTCAGCTATTCAATATTTGCCCTATTATTTTGCCTTGAAATACAGAGTGCAATGTATTGAAGTTTGCCAATAATACAAAACTAGGTGGAAAAGTAAGCTATGAGGAGCAAACAATGAGACTGTACAAGGTTAAAGACTTCGAAAAGCAAATGGGCAAGATATATTTTATATATAGTAAAGGAGGACACACTTGCTTCAGAGTCAGTGGAGAATGATTGACTAGATTTGGGATCCCTAAATTACCATTGGAAATAACATGTATTTGATTACAGATTTGGAGTTTATTTCATCCTATCAACACCAGGCAACAATGGGGAGGCAGTTGGAGTCTGAGAGGATTTTCTGTGGGAAAGCTTTGAGGGGGGTGGGAGGAGGGAGTTTGCACAAGGCTGCAGGCCTCTAGTGGTATGGCTGCTGGAACTCAGTTTGAAGTGAGTGACCGATGGTCATGGAGTGGCCTTTTGAATTTGAAGGTCAGTGTATTTGAAAAGGCAGGTAAGTGGGCTTCCTCTCCCCTGCTACATTTCTTTCACCTTAAAATGTTTTTGACTAACTTCAAGCACAAACATGTTATTAAGGTTATTCAGTAAATGTTTTTAATGTCCTTAATCTTTTAAAATTATTTAAATCTTTTTGAATGATTTTTCCAACAGCACAGATCAAAGGTCAAAACACCAAGCAAGGCAGAGTGGGAGCATAACTTCAGAATCCACTCTGAGGCCTAGCTGCCACGTGGATCACTCCACCTCATGGAATGATTGCAACAGTCAGGTTTCAACAGGGTTGGACCTGCAGGGCTATACAAAATACAAGTACATCCACAGGATTACCACAGGCAGCAAGCCTGGATGGCAGGCATACCAGATTTTAAAAGGGATTGACTGAGTAAATATGAGAAGGTACTTCTGTTTGCTGAAGGCTTTAGAATCTGGGAGCACAATCATTGTAAAAAGAAGCAATTTCTTTTAAACCATGGCTATAAATCTTTGGAATCCCTGCCTCAGTGGGCTGTAGTTGAGTATTTTCAAAACTAAGATTGCTGGATTTTTAGACAAGGTACTCAGAGAATTATGGTGGGAAAGTGAACAAGGCACATCATCAGCCATGATTTCACGGCATGGCAGACTTAATATATTACATAGCCTTTTGCCATTTCATTTTTTTTATATACAGGGCATCGTACAGCCAGAGATTCAAATCCTGACTCCCCAGTGCCTTTGCATCTAATAAGACAAGATGAAGGAAAGTTCCTCACTTGCCTGGATTAATAAGCTCAACGTCATTCAGCATAAAACTTGATCAGCATTCAATTCTCCACCCAAGACAATCACCTCCTTCCACCTGTGGCACACCTTGGAAACAGTACAAAATGAACTGCAGGCAGAGCTCCCTAACCCAAAGCTGCATCCTCTGCCACCGCAGCAGCAGCAGCAGCAGAACACTTGGGATCCCCACAACCTGCAAACCATTCTCAAAACCACATACTATCTTGACTTGGAAATATGTAATCACTGTGTCAGTATAAGTGGACCTAAATTTTGGAACTTCCAACCCAAGGACACTATGGGAGTACATTCTCCAATAGTTCAAGGCTCAGTTACACCCTATCAAAGACAATACAGATACGAAGGCTGACCTCATCAGTGACAACAATGCCCTAAAAAAATTAATAAAAAGAGTCATCCTAAAAACTGAAATTTAAGCAGGGAAAAAAAACTTTGTTCATAAGTTTTAACGTATCACAAATGAGAACTCTGTACTTTAAAATTAACTGGCTCAGTTCAATGATGGTAAAACAATGACTGGTCTCAGCAACAATAATCAAATAATTTAAGCTAGTGCAGGATTGGGCACTTTCCCAAAACAATGATGTAAATGGAAATGTACCCAAGGAAAAAGACCAAGAAAAAGGAGACAAGATGAAGAGAAGGATTGCATTAATGTCAATCAAACAAGGAGATAAAGGGAGGAAAGAGGACAGTGCGGGGAGAAGGAGAATAAGAGAAAAGGGAAGAAGAGGGAAACAGGAAAATGAGGAAAGAAAGGAAGGAAATTATTTACCCTAGAGTGACAGAGGTGATCATGACTAAAAAACTGGTCATTAAACAATGTCAGTACTTTACCACCTGTGGTCTCCAATCAACATATTACTACGGAATACAACACTGCTGTGTACCTTTCTTTTTAATTTTCATTGGCTTTGGAGGCTTCATGGTTCCAACTGCCTTCTCCACATTAACCTCTGAAAGCAAACCTTCTTGCTGTTCCTCTTCAAAATCATATACAGACAAGTCAACATCTTTAGAATCATCCACTTTGTAGCGCAGTTTATTCTTTTTCTTTTTAACTTTTTTGACTGGTGGTTGATAATCAGGATCTTTCTGCCAAGCAGCAGAAGCATCCTCTTCCTCCCTTACTTCTATTGCCCCATCTTCTACTGTCTCCACTTCACCATTAGCGCCTACTTTCACAACCTGAAAACCTTCTGGTAAAGGAAGGGTGTGACAGATTACAGGGTCCCCTTCCTGAAGTCCATCCTTGGGAGCTTCATTTTCATAGTTTCCTTGCAGTTCATCAATGCTACTTTGGGCTACTTGTACTAGTTGCAATTCCCCAAGGTTTATTGGCTGCTCTTCCATGTTCACCACTTGTAATGTAATAATCTGTGTATCATCTACTGTATCTGACTCATGAGGTGCTCCCTCCATCGGTTGCTTCATTTGTAGTAACGTAGGGTCCAATGGCTGCATCATTACCACCTGCATATTGCTGTTCATGTCCTGTGCTACCTCAGCACCATCTGGTTCTTTTTGCTGTCCATCGGAATCTTCTGGTTGTCCACCTTCTCGTCGCCTTTGATAGGTTTTGTGCTCTTTGACCTTTGTAAACATTTCAGACTCCTCCACTGGCACATTATCTGATTCGGTTGCCATGGTAACTGAAATTTAAGTAGAAATCAATTAACTATAAATACAACATTTTGTTCTCAAGTTTCATCTTATGACTACTGACCATATAATTTAAAAATAACTTTTATCAATTGCTATAATACTCAGGTATTCTTTAGAATTGTGGCTGCTGCCAACCAGAACTTACTTATCTTCCAAATCATTCCATTGCAATAAAAACAGCTAATTCACCTAAAGCAGGAAAAATCTTTACTGGATAATTAATTACATAGCATTAGTAATATTTGAATTCTTAGGAAGATTAATAGCATTGCTCAGTACTGACCACTCTTCGAGGTTCACCATTTTCAGTGTAATAATGTTTCATCTACTGTTTCTGACTTATGAACCGCATTCTCCATTGGTTGTTTTGTTTGTGGAGTAGTACTCCCCTCTTCTCCTCAGTGAAAGGTAGCAAAGAAAATTTAATGGATGGAAAATAGACACAGTGCACACCCACATTAGGGCAATTTGGGTTACGGAAGTTCACCTTTACACAATTCAGAAATCACCAAAAAATTTAAGACAAGGAATAAAGATTCACTCTTATGGAATTTTATGTGGGAAAAAAGAAAAATAAACACAAAATGTGAATTGACCTGGTTTACTAAAGACAACAATCGCAGGCTGCTGGTTCACAGTAGAAGGCCGCTTAAGGGATTTGCCTTGATAGTTTCCAAAGCAAATCCCTTAAGTGGCCTCCCTCCCGCTGTGAAATGGCAGCTCAAGATTATTGTTCAGATATCAATAGAAGAGACTACTTTGGAAACTGGCAAGGCAATCTCTTCTACTAATACTTGTATAACGATTGCAGCCTGCTGGTTTACAGCAGAAGACCACTTAAGGGATTTGCTTTGGAAACTAGTAAGTCAATCTCTTCTACTAATATTTGTACAATACCTTGTGAAACAATGTAACCTTCATATCTCATCTACTTACAGAACATTCAGAGTTCCCTTGCCTATAAGTCGCACACCTGTGGGGGCATGAGAGAAAAACTTCCTGTAGGAATGCTTCTCCACTTATAACATGGGATTCAATGGGGAAAAACAGGTTTGTGTTATAGAAAATTGATATACAGGTGGTTTTCTAGGAATGCAACCCTCCGTAATGCTGTATTTGATTGTATTTGACAAATTGCATTATTAACAAGAACCAGAAGTTAAGGAACACAAGAATAAAAAGTTAGAAATTGAACAACCATTTAAAATCTATAACTAAGATACAAGAGCAAACACTTTTTGTGATCGCCTTAATTCCAGGTAAACAAAAATGTATATAATAACAAGCTACACTACAAATATAGCTGGATCAAACACAAAAACCTTAGCTTAAGAACCATTTCAGTAGATAATTTATTTTTTTGTTTAATTAATGTACAATCATGGATTGGTACAGCACAGAAGGAAGCTGTCCAGCCCATTACACCTTCATGAAGAATTTGAAAGAAATCCATTTAGTCTCACTTCCGTTTCCACAGCCCTGTAATTTTCCCCTTTCAGCCTTTGAACATTCCACTGAATGTTTCCCAAGTCCAACAAATGGCACTGAAAACTGTTTAATGATTAAAGTCAGCTTTAGCAACCGGCATAGTTTCCCTATCACCTTAAACTTTTGTTCTCTGATTAACAACTCTTTTGCCCTTATTTTGTTAAAATCTTTCACAATTCTTATTCCTTCCATCAAATTTCTTATCTCCTGCAGAGTTCAGCTTCTCCAGTCTCACGACATAACTTAAGTCCTACAATCAACATGTTGTTTTGTTTATGTACTTTTGAATCAAAAAATAAAGGGTGTCTTAATCCTGTTTTAAATTTATCCCTTCACTTTCGAAAGTACATGAAGATGCCTTCCCAAGTACCTCTGTTCCAGCTCGCTCTATAAATTGTACCATTTAGATCATATGCCTGCTCTCCTCTTATTTCTTGCCAAAATTTATCCACTGAAATTTAGTACTGGCAAATAAACCTTGCAAAAATCTGTTACTCTCTTCCCATTAACACATGCTCATATGTGTTAGCAATGAGAAGAAGACCACAAGCCCTGCGTTCAATGAGCTCACAGACTCTGCACCCGAAGTTCACTTTCCTGTCAGCTTGTATTTTGAGACAATAGTGCAGGACTAAGTATTAACTTCTAGAATTAATTTCTAAATGTTTTATTGGAATTTTTACCACCATAAGGGCCACGCAGTAGCAATTCTGCTCAATGGTGTTAGCTATTTGAGTCATGGAGTTATTGAGTCACAGCATAGGAACAGGCCCTCCAGTCGACTCGAGTTTGCACTGATCATCAGGTACCCATTTTTATTCATCCAACACTCATCCATTTTATTCATCTCACATTACCATCAACTATCCCCATATTGCTTCATCCATCTGATGCTCAACATTGGCACTTTCTTCTGAATACAAGCCATCCCTAGGTTACAGATACCCGACTCATGAACACCACCTAAATATGAACAAGATCCCATGCTATTAAATTCAGAAGTCCAATACAAGTACATACGTTTGTCCCTATGAATGGCAGAACTAGTTTCCTCTCTCTTTCTCCATTTATATAAATTGTTGTTTCTTAATTTGATACTATTCATTATAATACCGTGGAGGAATGGTTACCACACTGAGTGATTTTTGTGTATTTTCTGACATGGACAAAATTAAGATGGACATTCATCAAAATGTAACCTGCTCACTACCTGGGGTCAGCCTGTACAAAACTTCTTTGCACCTCGAGGGCTAATCTATTCCCCTGGATGTGGTTGTATCTTTACAATCCTATTCCAATTTTTATCAAAAATTTCCTTTAAATTTTAGCATATTAACACTCTTCCTTGTAAGCCAGGTTTAATTTTGCACCTGCTATGATGTTGTCAGCTTGAAATGGGTAACTTTTTAAAGACATC
Organism: Rhina ancylostomus; assembly: GCA_030265395.1. Classification (NCBI taxonomy): domain Eukaryota; kingdom Metazoa; phylum Chordata; class Chondrichthyes; order Rhinopristiformes; family Rhinidae; genus Rhina; species Rhina ancylostomus. The sequence continues at coordinate 37,568,946 of JARFYF010000017.1, read as the reverse complement.
TCAACATAATTACTACAGAACTAGTTCCTCTGGAAGATTTTACCATGCAGGTTCACATGATCCTATTTTATTTTCAGTGTAAGTCAAAAATTAGCAATATAAATTCTTTAAAATATGGAAATGAACTAGATTTTTTTCAAGCCTACTTTGTCATGTATAGCAAGAGGCTGCACTAAATCAGCAGACATTTGTCTGTCATCAGGTCATAATTGAATTGAAAAATAATTCACATAGTTTAACTGTCATATGTTTTTGTTGTTAATAAAAAAGTGCAGAAATAAATTTACAAATTTCCAATTCGTAGTCAACCTGTAGTTTTAATTTACTATTAAGATGCACGATTAGCAAGCCCAAACTAAATATGCAAGTTTTCTTCAGTTGTGTCAGTTTGCAAGGCATCAGTTATTTGCCCTTTTCCAAAAAGTCAGCAGATCCGACCTGTAAATTTTCCCAAAGTGGGCAGAACATCCACTTGAGACATAAAAGAAACAACCTGGTGGAGTTATGGATGTTCTGTTGACAGCACAACAGGAACACCTAACAGAGGTTGTCTTTTACATTCAAATTTATTGTAAGCAGCAGTCTGAGAGAAATGCTGACAAGTTGTTGAATTATTCGAAAATTATTGGATTTATTTTGATTGGATTATCATATATATATATAAACAATCGAGACGGCAAATATTGAAGTTTTAATTAATGTTACGATAGTCAGGACTCAGTCCCGAGCCAGTTTTAAATATGAATGATAATCTATATATGTTAGTTCACTGCAAATTTGATTAACATACACATTTATGAAGTACGAATTTATTTTTTTGCAAGTTCAAGCCCTGGGAGTTTAGATCATCGTAGATTTGCTCAGGTTAGGCATAGTGCCGAAGAAAACAGACAGGCCACATTCTACATACTACTTCCTTTTCAGAAGCAGTTGATATGCTGCATTTGCAATTAAGGGAGTCGTCCTTTTCTTTCCCTTATTTGAAAGAAGAAAGTTTTAAGGAAGCGGGTTAGATTATTTATTTGCTTGGCCGCAAAACAACAAAAATAAAACAGCGCGGCCGAATCCACTGCCGTTCTGCGCCGGATTAAAAGATTGCAAAAGCTTCATTAAAATGTGTCCGGTTTGCATAAAATGGCGACGAGATGGAGGGCGAGAACAGCATATATTTCGATTCCGCCAGTCCGGCTCTCCCCGCCACCTCCGTTAGAAATAACCCGCCACTGCCCAGCCGCCTGCGATCAGCCCGGTTGTAGAGGGAGCTCTTTTCAGTTTACTGCCACCGAGCGAGCGGGCCCTTGAAATCCACACACACACACACACACACACACACGCAGAGGCAGAGGAGAGGAGGGGAGGGAGAGGCAGGCGGTCACACTGGGCAAAGGCGCTGCCGGAGCGGCTGCAGCCGCCGAGCCGAGGCGAAGCCCAGCCGCAGACAAAGGAGAGAGGCCTGGCCGCCCCGCACAGCCCCGCCGCCGGAGTCGCCCCGCCGCGCCCCGGGGCCCCACAGGTGAATCTCTTTTTTCAGCGGCTGTGTTCGCCGTTTGGGGTTTCTTTAGCTGCACGATTACAAGTTTTTTTTCCCGAGCATTTTTCTGTCCGAATATAACGATAGAGGGAGACAAACACACCCAACGCCGACAAGCCCCACCGTGACACCTAGAGGCGGCACAAAGGACCTGCATTCGGCCCCTATAACCGCCTCCACTTACATTTTCACCGTCTTTTCTTGCAGAAAAAGTCCCTTTCGGTGTCTCTCGGTGTCTGCGTGAGGTCCCCGGCCGCCCGAAACGCCCCGAAAGCGCGGCGCCAATCGGTTAAAACGTTCCCATTAGAGCAGGGAATAGAAAATGGCGGACCCCGGCGCCACTGCGCATGCTCGGCAGCTCCACAACTGTGGGGAAGCGCGCGGGGCACGCTGGGTAGAGGGAGAAAACCGCGCGAACCTTTTTTTTGAAGAAACGATTTAAACGGTCACCGGCGGGGGGCGGGGCGGCCGGCGGCCCCCGGACGTGACGTCGGCGGTGGCAACATGACGCCTCCTTCTGCATGATTCAGCAATTGCAGGGTGCAGCAACTTGTCCTACATGCCAGGAGCGGCGGGGGCTGTTTACACACGTGTGCACCAATTAACAGACTTAGTGCAACTGGAAAATCTCCTTACATATGTTCAGGGTTTTGTTGACTCAGTATATTAATTTATGTTTCCAATCTGTTTAGACTGAGGTGGGAAATTGGTGGTGGCCGGGAGCAAGGGGGAGAATTGGTGGTGGTGGGCAAGAGAGAGCCTGAGGGCACGTACCACCAGATTTAAGGACAGCTTCTACCCCACTGTGAAAAG
>JARFYF010000017.1:37540253-37550458 GCA_030265395.1 Rhina ancylostomus | reverse complement strand
CACATTCCAAAGACATACGGGTAGGTTAACATGGGTTTAAAATGGGCGGCGCAGACTCGTTGGGCCAGAAGGGCCTGTTGCCACGCTGTAAATAAAATTTAAAAAAATCTGACAAGTAGGCGCTGTGATACCACCAAATCACAATCAGATCTTGCCCCATATTCTTCCTGTAAATTTTCTTCCTTTGAATGTTTCAATCTCCTTTTAAGCCCCATTTTCCTGTGTCCTTTCTTCCTTCAGCAACTTCAATCTTTATCTCACTCTCTACAAACCTCTTACTCCACAAACTCTCTACTGATAATCGCAATCTCCCAATAACCTCCTCGTGCTCTGTGCCCCTCCACTGCCACAGTCATCAGCATATCCAGTTGCCAGCTCATAGTGCTTAACCATTCTGCACTTTTCATCATCGACTCCCTTTGGACCTGCCCCTAGGAAACTGCACTTAAGGAACTTACAACTGAAGTCTCAGAATTCACAGTTCCCTGGCCTTTGTCCCTTCACAATATCTCTACGGTTGTCAGTATGTTTAATTACCTTCTCAACTCTTCCTCTGCCGTTCTTGACCCTGCAAACTTCAAACATTTATGGAATTCTATTTTTCCCCAGTTAGGCCCTACCCTTTGAAATTCCAAGCATTCTACCTTCGTATGTTCTAATGTCTTTCCTTAGGACAGCTCTTTAACCAAATTTTTCCAGTAATCCTCATTACAGGTTCACATTTTATTATAAGCTTTGCAAAGTGGCTCTTAACAGTACTGTAAAAATAAGAGTTGTTCATGATAATAATACTACCTTACAGGTGCCAGAATTTTTAAAAATCTGCATATACATCAGAGCAGTGCAAAGATGAGTAACAACAGGTCCTTTGTGAAAAGATGACCTCAAGTTGCAAGTGTGCAGCTTGGAAAAATGACAGGTAATGGATGAGAGAACGAGAGAGAGAGAGAAATGTCATTCAGGTAAACAAATTTAAAATGGCAAGGGCAAAGCAATCCTGGAGTGTTATGCTCAATGAGTGAAAATGTTTTTTTTTCCCAATATAAAGATTGGGAGGAACTTTTAAGTTCAGCTGATATAAAAAGTAGAAACAGTATAGACTTTGAATGGAGGACGTGGGTTTAGGCAGCAGGAGATTTAGAGGTGTCTTGAGGGATTTCTTCACCCCCGGGGTGGTTGAAATCTGAATGCACCTCATTAGGGGGTAGTCAAGACAGAATCTCTCACAACATTTAATTAGTGTTTAGATGACCACAGGATGCTGGAAAATATTTACTGCAAATGGGTACTTGATGGCTGGCATGGACACGGTGAGCTAAAGGGTCTGTGTTGGTGCTGAATGTACTGCTGCAAGTTTGGCCATAAGAACCGGTCATCCTTGTCAAATAGTCCCATGCACAATCTGATTTGGGATTATGTTCGATTTAATGGCTTTCTCAAACTCCCAGAGGTTTCTCCCATACACAGCTAACATACTTTCCTCAACCAACACCATAAAAACAAAAGAGATCTTCTTAATGCTAGTTTGTCCAAATAGAAAAATATATGCAAACCACTCTGAAATTCTCATGTTGAAAGTACAGCTGTACACTTATATTTGTAAAACAAAAATGACAAAGTGACATGCATTTTTGGTATAATACAACATTGCATTTAATGAAGTTTCATTTATGATCCACAATTCACTCTTACTTACATAATACATTTATATAGAAAATCAAAGTATATCTTTTGAAACTTTACTGCACCATCTGGAAAATAGTATAACAGGTTAACAAATTTGAAGCTGCTGCAGTTTCTCCCTTACTGCAAATGAAGTCAACATTAAATAAAAAAACTATTGTACACTTAATACTTGTATGCTCCTCATCGTAACACTAGGCACTTGGACGTGGCACAGCACGTTTCTTTTCTGCCCCAGAGCAGCAAGACATGCAGAACTGTAAATAGTTTAGCCGTGGCTTCTGGAGACATCTGTCTACCAGGACCATCCCTCCATCAAGGTCCACCTGTCCCATGTGGTTCATTTACACGTTCAATCATTCAAAGTGCATTTTCACCAATTGTCCTAATTTGGCTGTAGATTCTTTTACAGGGAGGTCTTCTCTTAAGATAGGCTTTTGGCTTTTTAGTCAAGACATGTGCATTCATGTGAAATACTGGCATTGTGATGCAACCATCCCTAGAAAGTGGTATTACTGAAAGTAAGTCTAGTATGGCACCATTCTCTTCCTTTCAAGCCCCACTCCCAAACCTATGAACAGTAAATGAATGCTGCTGCACATTGAAAGGTCAACTTTTAGATTACTTGACGCTTTGACAACAAAAGCCACTTGGTTCAGAAACTCTCCTCAGTAGGAAGTGGGCCATTTCTCTCTCAAACTTGAGACAGACCCCTCTTTAGAAAGCTGTACTAGCCATGCTGACAGATCCCAAAAGCCTCTGCATGCCGTCCAATGATTCTTCCATCTGCCGATGGGCAATTTTACCTTCTTCACCTGTCAGGGCAATCAGAAATGATCATATTAAGTGTTTACACGGATGAAGATGAGCTTTACACACATCACAGAAATTGCTGTGGAGAAATAATTATCACTTAATTAACTGGTTTGTTAAAAATGCCCATGGCTAACACACACTACAATGCTAGAGAGAAGTTTAATCTCCAAGTAAGATTACAGTGCTGAGAGAGCACCCTTTAAAGATATGTAAATGCATCATGAATTTAATCAGATTATCTTGTCTTTTGCTCATCAAAACTGAAACTTCCAGTCTTGCAGTGCAAGACATGGAATGTGCAAGGTAAAAGACAAACATTAATTTTTTTAAGGAACAACCAAACCCAACAAAACACCGCATCCTACAGTCTAAAGGCATGTTCCACTAATACTAATTGAAGGTTAGCGCAGTTTAATTTACATTTAAGAATACACAAACCCTGGAGAGTTTTCTCGAAGCTGGGAATGTTTCAAATGATAAGAAAATAACACCTGATCTTAAAAGATCACAGGGGTGGGGGTGGGAAGTGCTCCATTGTTCACTGGGTACATTCAGGTTAAAACTTGCATTAGAAAACAGATCTATTGAGTTCATTTGTTGCTCATAGGTAGGTCTTCTTGGTTGTGTCACTTCTTGCTTATGTCCGTTCAAGCTGAAGGCTCAAGGTGCTTTGCAAACAATATTTAACACTGAACGAGAAAGGAAACATTAGGGGAGATGGCCAAAAGCTTTGGTCAAAGAAGAGGGTTTAAAGCCAGAGACATGGAAATGTTTAATGAGGCAATTTCAAGGTTTAGTGCCTGACCAGTTGCCAATGGGGGCAATTAAGTTTGGTGATCCACATTAATTTAGAATTGGCAGAACAAGCAACATTTAGAGAGTGGTAGGTCTCGAGGAGGTTACAGAGATAGGGAGAGCCAAGGGCACGAAGGATTTGAAAACAAGAATGGGTGTTTTAAAATTGAAGCATTCCTTAAATAGGAACCAATATTGGTTGGTGAGTACCGGGATGATGGGTATGATTTACTGTAATTTAAGACAAAGCCAGGAATGCTTTGGATAAATGCTAGTTTATAGAGAGAGAAGGATGGGAGGTTGGGAAGAATAGCATTGGAAGAATCCCTATTTATAAATCTCAGCAGCAGATGAGTTGAAAGAAGGGCAGAGCTGGGGATGTTCAGAAGAAGGGAGCGGGTAGTAAGATTTTGGTTGAGTTCAGTTCAGGTTCCAAGAAGGAGAACATTTGTTAAGGAAGGTGTTAGGGTGAGAGAATAGTGTGATGGGAACTGAAGACATTTGCTTTGATCGAGCAATTTCAGTTCAACCAGTATTGGGTGTCAGACAGGCAGCTTGACAAGTTACGTTCAAGCAAAGGTCAAGAGATGCTGGGCAGGTAGGAGAGAGATCATCAGTTTTAATGAGGAGTTTTACTGGTTTTTGGATGATGTCACCGAGCAGCAGAAATGTAGCTCAGAAACAGAGGAACCAGGGCAGAGAATACCTCCTTGGAAGAGGTTAAGACAGACATTGAGAAATATTTGCAGGTTGTTCTCCAGCTTGAAATGGAACAAAAACAGAAAATGCCAGAAATAATATGCATTTCAAGAACTTTGTTATTCTTTCAACTTCTCATCATTTGCAGCTTTATACTTTTAACTTTGATAAAAATGGAAGCAGACAAATGCAATCCCATTCAACTCGACCATAAATCAGAGGTACTGCAGAAGAATACCATTGCCAGCTGCATTAAAGGCAATAGGTACGTCAGGAAAATTGAGTAAAACTTTTCCATCACTGCAGATACATAAAAAATAATCGGCAACTTTGATAAAAAGCAATGCGTATCCTGTGGTCAAAATCTGATTGAATTACTTTCTCTCGAGTGTCAGAAGCTGAGGGGTGACCTAATAAAAGAATGTAAAATTGTGAGAAGCATAGATTGGGTACAGAGAGTCTTTTTCCCAGGGTGGTAATGTCAAATACTAGCATGCATAGCTTTAATGTGAGTTTGAAAGAGATTTATGAGGCACTTTTTTTTCCCCACAGAGAAAGTAGTAGGTGCCTGGAAATGCACTGCCGGGGGAGCAGTGGAAGCAGATACAATAGCAACATTTAAGAGGCATTTAGACAGGCACATGAAGCAGCTGGGAATGGAGGGATATAGACCGTGTGCAGGTACTGGATTGGCACAGACATTGTGGGCCAAAGGGCCCATTCCTGTGCTGTACTGTTCTTTGTTCTAAATCTTCTGGTGAAAATAAGCATGGTTTTCAGAGGCCACAGCACATTCAAGGACTTTGGAGAGTAAGAAGAGGTTGGAGATAGGGTAAGAAAATCAGTGTTCTGTAACAGAGTCAAGGAAACAGGTGCCCCAGGGTGGGGCGGGGGGAGTGGGGGGATGGTGGGGAATATGAATGGGGACGAAGAGTGCCCAGGGTGAAATAGAAAAACATTACCAAGGATCAGGGTTGGAAAGGCTGAGAGAGGAGAATTTGGGGATAGTTTGATACAGGGTTCTGGGGTGGAGGGAAACTTCTCTGCAGTATTTCACCACAAGGTACAAATCTCCCAAAAGCGACAATCATTCAAGAGCTCTTCTTTATTTTTATTAATCTTAATTATTTCTAATTATCTTATTAGAAATGGACAGTCTTTTTTGTCCATTTCTAATTGCCTCTGAACAGGGCAGGCAATTAAGATCCAACTACTTGAATAATTCTGGAGTCACATAAATCAGATTAGGCAATAATAGCAGATTTTCATCTCTAAAGGATATTAATGGACCAGATGAGTTTTTAAACAACAATTCAGTGGTCTCAAGAGCAGCATTACCAAGATGAGCTGTTTTCCTAAATTTCAACTGGGATTGAACTCATGTCTCCGAATCAGTGATTCTGATCATTTGTAAGTTCGCATGCTACATCCGGTAACTCAGGAGATTCGCAAAGATAAAGCACCATTAAGTAATATTATCGTCTTCCCAACAAAAAAAAAATCAAATTTTATGCCAGGAATGAAAGTGCATTTTGCAGTGTAACAATTAAATGACTTACCAAAGGAAAATAGGGTCTGTTTTGCAACATCACGAACTTCTTTGTCAGTCTGACAAAGGTAGACTAATTGATCTATACTCTCTTTGGCCTGAGAAACACAAATGAAGATAACAGAAAAATAGTTTAAAATTTCTGGTTTTCCGTAATCTGGTGGTTAAACTGTTTGCAAAGGTGGTTCATTACTGTCAAAATTTCCGCACAGCAGGATTTTCTAATTCAGTTTGGGGAGGAGAAAAGGAAAAGGCTGCTTTCAGGTTTCAATGCCACCTGACTGGCCACTAGAGGGCACATGGAGCAGCAGTGGCCCTATCTTCCCAATAGGATTATGAAAGAAAACTGCAATCGAATTGCATAAGAAGACAGCGGAACTGTTCGCTCTCCCAACACCTTCATATAAGCACATGCAACAAAAGCTGCAAATGTTGGAAATTCACAACAGCTCAGTCATCAACAGAGTTTCAAAGTTTTAGGCAAGTTCTCTAGATCAAAATTGAAAACCAAGGCTGTGAAGTACTTTAGGAAGGTTAGAAATTTAAAATCTAAAAAAAAGGGGAAAGAAAAAGAATATCAATAGATTTTTGACCAAATTTGGAACCTGTTGTCTAGTAATATGCCAGAACCAGACCACATCTCCTGTTGGGTTTTTGAAGGTGCCTTTTTATTATAGGAGTAATTACTGGATCTACAGTACATAATATACAACCCAGAGCCCACACCTGGCCCAAAGGACATTACTGTACAGCCCGTCATTGAGCGTCCCCACAGTTCCCTTCCTGCTCTTCAACCTGCAAACTCCTTTCAGGGCAATTTGGATGACCTTGCTGAACCTGCATTGGCTCTAATTCATTCAGGTTCAGCGGAAAGGACCATTGTTTAACTGGGAAACTGCAGGACGTTGCTGCTCAGCTGTTGGGCTCTTTCAGGAGATTTTCATTGCAGTTGGAATGACAACAGTGAGGACTTCTCAGGATGCCTTGGATTTCAGTGTTCACTTTAGTTCAGAAATATCAATGTGGCCTCTCTGCAACCCGTTGTGCAAAACTGTGCTAGATCAATAAAGACCTCAGTCAATCTTACCATGACTGGCATACATCAAGCCTCAAATTTTGCTCATTAGGCTAAAAGGAAGTCTATTCAATAAGTTCATGATATGTTTATGGTTATACAAAGATCTCAGCATCCATAAAGGGAATAAGATTATACTTAATCAAGTAAGGAACAGTCCCAAAAATCACTACAGAAATAAAACACTAAAAATAAATCTTGTCAACATGTACAATGTGAATAACTACATCAGGTATGTGAAAAATTGTTACTGTTGCATTAAAAGCCATTCAGTGAAACATCTAACATATCTGCAACATAACGGCTTTCAGACACACCAAGGGATATTTCTTTTACAACTATTTCAGAGTAAGCTCTGACACTCTGAGGCACTGTTACTCTGGGCTTGAATGCTCCTTTCCTCCGTACTTATTTCTGAAGGGTGGGCTCACCTTTAGATGTGCAAGTGCAGTACAGCCGACTTTCCTCAGCTGTCCGTCCTCATTCTCCAGCAGCTCCAAGTAACAAACCAAGGCCTGGGTACAAACATGCACTTCAGTTAGTAGATCGTCTGGCACCAGCTTTCACCTACTGAGTGAACTGTAGCCACTGTGGGAAGGTTTCACCTTCCAACATCTTGGCACATGAAACACGACAACATCAACAGTGATTACTGAAACACATTGGAGCAGCATTAGTCAGGAGTTACGTATTAACAAAGAAGCCAGCAATGTAAACCCACACAATTGCCCCTAGTGGATGATCTACAATCTGGAGTAACTATCAATTCAATGAGCAGAGAATCTTATCCATTCCAATGTCTGGTCAGACTCTGAAAGTGGATTCAAACTGCATTAAATTACGCTGCAATACAACTTGAAGAACAGTGGCAGGCCATTCAAACCCTAGAGCCCATTCCACTGTTGAAACATACAACTCATTGCCTTTTATATCCTAACCCACTGAAAATCTTAGTGGTTTTCAGACTTGGAAGCTCCAGTGATCCCAGTACTATGTCCCCAACCCTATTATTTGCATGAAAAAGAGCTGTGTGTTTGCTATCATGAACAGTGGAGCTCTAGATTCCATAACAATGCAAATGGTTTCTCTGTATCTATCAACTTCCTTCACTATATTGAGGATCTGAATCAGACCACCAATTAAATGTAACATGTTCAAGTGAAAATAGTCTTTACTGTTGCAGTAATTTTGATGGGACCTGGGTAGAGTGCTCTCTTGGTAGAGTTACCTGCCCAGACATTTTACACAGTACTGGGAACACTTTCACCCGCTCAGGTGCAATACACAAGAATGGTAACGTGCTCAGCTGCTTGGTATGCCATCTGCACTCACTAAGTTTCTGATCATTGAAGGAAAAGTCTTCATACAATACATTAAACAACTACAACCAGTCTCCATGCCCTGGGCATCCATCACTCTCCCCGAAGACAGACACCAGAAGTTGCTGGTGGGTCAGTCGGGTTTGCTGCAAGAAAAGTCAAAGTTTGTGCAGCTTTGCTGCTCCCCACCTTCTCACGGAACTTGGAGTCTTCTGCCAGGTTTCTCAGCAAGGAAGCAGCATTGTTGCAGATCTTGGTGTTGTCTTCCAGCAGCAGAAGGCCCACTGCTTTCAGTCCGTCCTTCTGGAGCTGGGTACCTGAGAGATGCTTCAGAGTCTTCAGCACCACATCCTTATCACAGGACTGCAGGTTCTGCACCAGGAATACTGCAAGACAAGGAAAGTGCAGCTGTGTGTGAGACCACAAACAGTAATCAAAGATTCGCTAACATTTCCACTCTCTCCAGATGGTCAAGACCTCCAAGGCCATTGGTGGCAGCCCTGAAGACACTCGCTAGGTTAACACATGGAATGACAGGGTTGTCCTATCAGACGGCTAAAAAAATTAAATCTGCTTTCTTTGGAGTTTAGAAGAATGAGGCACCATCTCATTGAAACATGCAAGGGGCACGACAGGATAGATATCGCGATGTTTCCACTGGTAGGAGAGCCTTGAACAAGGGAACATTGTTACAAAGTAAGGGAGCAATCATTTAAAACTGAGGTGTGTGGGAATTTCTACTTGCAGAGGGTGGTCAATCTCTGGAACTTTCTACGCCAGAGAGGAGAGTGAGATCATGGGAGCTACTTAAGGAAGAGGTATATACATTTTGGAAAGATGTGGGAATTGAGAGTGATGTGGAATTGGCACAAGAGGGGAGTTGTGGTCTGGGGCACATTAGCCACGATCATAGAACATAGATTAGTACAGCACAGGAACAGGCCTCTTGGCCCACGATGTTGTGCCGAACCAATTACATTAGTAATAAAATGCCCAAATAAACTAATCCCTTCTGCCTACACAATGTGCAAATCCCACCATTTCCCTCACATTCATGTACCTGAGAGCTTCTTGGACGCCCCATCGTATTTGCCTCTACCACCACCCCAGGCACCCCCCACTCTGTAAAAAAAAACTGCCCCGCACATCTCCTTTGAACTTACCCCCATCACCTTAAATACATGCCCCCTGGTATTTGACATTTCAACCCTGGGAAAAAGATACTGGCTGTCTATGTTTTTCATAATCTTATCAACCTCTATCAGATCTCCCCTCAGCCTCTGCCACTCCAAAGATTGTCCGACCTATCCTGATAACACATGCCCTCTAATCCAGGCAGCATCTTGGTAATCCTCTTCTGCATCCTCTCCAAAGCCTCGAAATCCTTCCTATAATGGGGTGACCAGAACTGAATGCCATACTCCAGATATGGCCTAACTAAAGTTTTATAAAACTGCAGCATAACTTCCTGACTCGTGAACTCAGTGCCTCGACTAATAAAGGCAAGTATGCCACAGGCCTTCTTTACCACCCTATCAACCTGTGTAGCCACTTTCAGGGAGCTTTGAACTTGGACCCTAAGACCCCTCTGCTCACCTTGCTCCTTACGTTTGATCTCCCAAGGTGCAACATTTCACATTTGGCCGGGTTGAATCCATCTGCCATTTCTCCACCCATATCTGCAACTGATCAATATCCCACTGTATCCTTTGCCAGTCTTCTACACTATCCACAACACCAATCTTCATATCGTCTGTAAATTTACTCACTCACCCATCTATATTTTCATCCAGATCATTTATATACATCACAAACAGCAGATTTAGCTCAAAAAAAGTCCATCGACCACTACCCTCTGTCTTCTCTGGGCAAGCCAATTCTGAATCCAAACAGCAAATCACCGTGGACCCCATGCATCTTAATCTTCTGGATGAGCCTCGCATGAGGGACGTTGTCAAATGCCTTACTAAAATCCACGTAGACAACATCCACAGCTCTACCTTCATCAATCACCCTCATCACCTCCTCAAAAAAAGTCAATCAAGTTGGTAAGACATGACTTGCCCCACACAAAGCCATGCTGACTGTACTGAATTAGGCCATGGTTTTCCAAATGCTCATAAATCCTATCCCGAAGAATCCTCTCCTGTAACTTCTCTACCACTGATGTGAGACTCACTGGTCTATAGTTTCCAGGATTATCCCTGTTTCCCTTCTTGAATAATGAGAGAACACTAGCTACTCACCAGTCCTCTGGGACCTCGCCAGT
>JARFYF010000017.1:37452442-37469581 GCA_030265395.1 Rhina ancylostomus | reverse complement strand
ATTAGACATTTTGACCTTGGTTGGGAAAAAAGATATCAGCAATCTACTCTATTTATACACCTTGTAATCTTATAAACTTCATTAAAATCTCGCCTCAGCCTCTGCTGCTCCAGAGAAAATAACTGAAGTTTGTCCAACCTCTCCTTATAGCACATGCCCTCTTACCCAGGCAGCATCCTTATAAACCTATTCTGCACCTCCACATCCTTCCTATAATGGGGCAACTAGAATTGAATGCAATATTCTAAATGCAGCCTAACTAGAATACCTACCCTGTAATGCTAGATTGCCTACAGCAAGCATCTGAAGGCGAGAATCAACTCTGCCTTTGCAAACCCCTTCAAATTAACTGGAAGAACAGACCATCCATTGTCAATGTCCTTTCCAGGCTGACATCCCCAGCAGTGAGGCCCCATTTACACGGTCTACTCCATTAGGCGGGCCACAGGAGTTACATGACCAATATCAGACTCTCAAAACCAACACTTTATTCCAAAGCTCTGCCATGGGAAGAGGTTATCAGGCAGCCAAAGAAGATTCAAGTACATGCTCAGAGCAACCTTAAAGAAATGCAACATTCCCACCAACTCCTGGGCATCTCGGGCCCATGACCAGTTGGAGCAAGGAAGGAGCATTTGAGACAGTATTGAAAACTTCAAGGATATGCATTGGGAACACATGGCAGCCTTGTGTTAAATGGTCAAAGCAGCACACCACTACACAAACTGCCCACCTGCCTGCTCCATCTGTGGGGGTGACACAATGGTGCAGTTGGTAGAGCTGCTACCTCACAGCTCAAGGCGCCCAGTCACATCCTCCAGGCTGCCTGTGTGGAGTTTGCACACTCTCCCCACGACCATGTAGATTCTCCTCCAGGTGTTCTGTTTCCCTCCCACATCCCAAAGATGGGCGGGTAGATAGTTAATAGGCTACAGTGACTTGGCCGTGGTGTGCGAGTGGTAAAACCTGGAGGGATTTGATACAAATGTGGGGAGAATAAAATGGGATTAATTTCAGATCAGAATTAGTGAGGGGTGCTCAATAGTCAACATGGACTCAATGGGCCAAAGAGTCTGTTTTCATGCTGTAGGACTCCATGATTCTGAGATTCCCACACTGGCCTCATTAGCTGCCTCAGAAATCACAAAATTGGAGTGGAAGCAAGCAATCCAGAGGGACTGCCAAAGAAAGAATTCCTACATTTTGTTTTTATTTCATGGAGAGAGTAATTACAGATCCTATAATTTAACTTGTATATACAAATTATTAGAGACTTAATGGTGGATTTTATCTCTTGACACCAGCACCTTTCTCACACATGTTCAGGAAGTTTGTATCAACAGGAGATACACTACAGTTCATTTTGGTATTATTTGAAATACATTATTTCAGCAGTACTGGGAGGGCTCTTTCAACTACAATAATGAAACAAAATTTATTTATTCCTTCCCACTCTAATATTTTTATTTGGAACTCTTCTTTTCCTCTGCCCTCAAGTTGGCGTTTCTATGCAAAGTATCATCCATAAAGGTCTAAGGTTTGTTAATAGTCTGCCTATTATCGCACATTATAAAGGGTGGAAGGTAGAACACAAAGTATAAAAGAGAACAGCTTAACTTACTTCAGTGCAGTTCCACAAGACAGAATCCGTATCCCCAAGAAACCACTCGACATCTTCCTCGCAACTTGCACTTCATCCAGTTTTGTCTCATCAGAAAACATGGATATAAAGCACTTGGTTTCCTCATCTAAGTGATTGATGTAGATTGTGAACAGTTGGAGCCAGAGCTCCAATCCTTGTGGCACTCCAATAATGATAGCCTTCCCGCCCATTCATTTCAAGCCTCCTGTCATCTGTTTAATTCATGCCAGTATATTAACCCCAAACCAATATCTAATTTTGTTTACTTCCCAACACCTCTTGGAAGGTCCTCCTGAAACTCCAAATATGCAAATCCCCTATACCTATTCTTTACAACCTCAAAAAAATTCTTAACAGATTTGTCAAACATTAACCAAACTCATAATAGTTGCTTGATTTCTGTGCTCTTTCCTTACTTCTCAGTATAATTTCTCCAGTCTCAATCTGTAAGGCCCACATTAACTTTTGTTAATCCTTTCCGATCTTCATATTTATAGAAGCTCGTATGGTTTACTGTCATGTTTTTTGCCAGATTACTTTTGCATTCTGTTTCCCTTTCCTTATCAATGTCTTGGTCTTCCTTACTGAATTCTAAAAATTACTCATTCCTCACCCCTACTGCTTTTTTTAATAAAAGCTTTCTCCTTTTGACGTAATGCAACCTTTAACTTGTTAACTATGGTTGGACCATTTTTCCTCTTGCATATTTGTGCCTTAAAGGGATTATGTATTGTAAACGATGTATTCACTTTTTAAATGTTAGGCATTGTTTGTCTCATGGGTCTGTGTGGTTAATTTGTTGAGTGGAAGCACAAGAACCAATCCGAACACAAGAACACAACTGGAATCTAACACGCTTAAATGGTTGATTAAGGGCATTTTGACTGAAAATAGTTAGTACTTTCTGTAATTTTCATTGCCTCATCTCTCTCTCTTTTGGTCTTCGCCCATTTTGCTTCAGCAATGGAAATTTCCTGGCAGTTTCTCAGTGTGGGATTACGTAAGGTGTCCATGTAACCCCTTGGAGCACTCTGCTACTATTAATATTCTTGACAAAGGAAGATTCCTCGTGGCTTTGCGTCATTGAGGCTTCTCTCTGCATTACATTGGTAGAATTGTCAAAAATCCCACACAGAGTAACTTGGAACACCCACTGAAATATGTTGCTCAGATTTTTTTTTTATTTTATAAGTCATCATGATAGTATTAGTCTGCTTTTTCTCCTGGAATAAATGGCAGGTCTTCAAATATCACCAGATTCTGTCTTGTGGAACTGCACTGAAGTAAGTTAAGCTGTTCTCTTTTGTACTTTGTGTTCTACCATGTACTTCTGTACCTCCTGCCAGTGGTAGTTGCGAAAAGATGGCATAGCCTGGATATTGGGGATCTTCGATGATGAATGTTGCCTTCTTAAGGCAGCACCTTCTGTAGATACTACTGATGGTGGGGAGGGATGTGTCTATGATGTATTGGGCAGAGTCCACTAGTCTCTGTGGCTTGATTTGCAACCTACGAATAGTGATGGTTCTTGAATGTTAAGTTCTTAGAGTACATGCCTGATCTTTAACAAGCCAAGAATCAAACTTTAGTTTGCTGGCCCATTCCATGCTTGAAAAATGATAATCATATTTCAATTCAGAATAATGTCCGCCCTTCAAAAACAAACTATTGTAACGCTTAAATAAAAATAAGGAAATGGCAGAGGCCACCTAATTACTCGGTATCATATGTAAAGGATAGAAAATGATAAACCTGGCATTTAGGAGAAAGTGACGCATCAATGAGCAAGACTCAGAGTGGTTGCACAGAGTTACCTTAGTAGAGGCTTTCTTTAAATGCAAACCTGTGAATCTGATCAGATGGGAATTAGTTGCTGAACTCTCTTGTCTCCAACACTTATAGTGACTAGATTAGCTGTGGAGTATGTATATGAAATTCTGTTCT
Organism: Rhina ancylostomus; assembly: GCA_030265395.1. Lineage (NCBI taxonomy): Eukaryota > Metazoa > Chordata > Chondrichthyes > Rhinopristiformes > Rhinidae > Rhina > Rhina ancylostomus. The sequence goes on along the minus strand of JARFYF010000017.1, from coordinate 37,465,995 downwards.
ATGATTGCCAGAAAAATCCATGAAGGGTTAATAAGTGTGAGGAAGCACAAAGTTAAATGAAATCTAAAGCAGAAGTGAACCCAGATCCCGAGGACAAAACTGATAACAAGATGAGCAAAAAGAGAATGTAGAAACATCTTAACAGCAAAGCCGAGAGCAAAAGAAAGTCTTGAGTTTGCTTTGGATCCGATGAAAAATAGTTAGCAGTGATATTGTGAACCAAGTTAAGTAAATGGTACACATTTAATTAATTTATAGTACAGTGGAAGAGGAAGGTGGCATGATGGACATCCCAGAAATACAAACATTGAAATGGGGAGAGGAACTACCAAAATAAAATTAAGCATTTCACGAAATAACAGAGTAAATAATGACACTGGTGAGAGACTAAATCTCAAGATCAGATGGGTTTGATCCTAGTGTATAGGAGAGAATATTTCAGATCCCTAATTATATTACTTTAGAAATCTTGATTCACAAACCATTCCTAGAGTAGGAAAACTGTGCATCATTTATAATTTGGAAAAAGTTTTTTTTAAAGTGGGAAAGTTGACAATTTTAAACCAACTAGCCGAACATCTGTTTCGAGGAAGTTACTTGACCCTATAAGGATAGGATGACTAAACGTCTTGAATTTTTTCAGAACAGCTAGCATGAAATAGCAAAAAAAAAATCACATCTGATAAAGCAGAATGAATGTTTTGAGGTAGTGACTAAAGTAGCAGAGGGGAGAATGTCCATTGACATTATTCCTCTGGTACTCCAGGAAATACTTGAAAAAGTTTCTTGTAAAAGAGGCTGTCAGCTGAAGTTAAAGCTGATTTAGTTAGAAGAAAACTATTGAGCTGGCTGAGAAACTGGTTAAGCTGCAAGAGGCAAGACAGCAGGGATAATGGGCAGTTAAACAAATTGGCAGGATGTAACAAGTGGTTGCCCACAAGGATCTGTGTGGAACCGCAACTGCTCATCACATTAATAAACCACTGACAAGTTGGGACAGAAGACCAGGTGTCCAAGTTTGCCAAGGATGCAAAATGACAATGTAGGCAGAGTAGAAGGAAGGATTAAATTACAGGGATATTAATAGATTGGGTGATTGGACAAACCCTTTGCAAATGGGCCTTAGTACAAGCAAATGAGCCTTAGTACAAGCAAATGAGATGTCATCCACGTTGAAAGTAAATAGGATGGGACCTTCAGAAGAGGCTGAAGAATGCTGGTCTGTGCATTTGACAGACTTGAAGACAAGGATGTAGGGATTCTTCAACCACTATACACATCTTGGGTCAAACCACGCCTAAACTATGAGTAGTTTTGGCCATCACACATTAGGAAGACATTAGCCTAGATTAGCCAAGGATGCAGCAAGCACACACCAAAATTTTATGGGACTCCAAGAGTTAAATTGTAAAGAAAGATTACAATCTCGTATTCAGTGGAATATGCAAGATGAAGGGTTTTCTCTAGAAGTCTCAAAGAAATGACATGGCGGACAGAAATTTCCCACAGCTGAAGGGTTGCAGGACCTGAGCACACAGCCATTAAATTGGAGCCAAGCCAATCAAAACAGAAGCTGGAAAACATATCTTCAGACAAACAGGTGTTAGTAAGTATAATTCTCTCCAATAAAGAGCAGTGGAAGCTACATCATTTGAGATTGATAGAATGTCTTTGCTGGCCAAGAATATTAAGGAGCACCGAGCTATGACAAATACATTTTACTGGAATACAGATCATTCATCCTCTCAATGAATGGCAGAACAACAGATAGAAATTGGCCACATAATGAGGAAACTGATTGTGAAAGCTGTTCATAAAAAAGGTGGGAGGTATGCAGTGGAGTTCCCCAGGGGTCAGTACTAAGTCCGCCTCTTCACTAAATATGTATTCATATTTTTTGGTGCTCAGGGTAAAATTTCTAAATTACAAAACCAGAAGGTGTGACGAATTGTGAGGTGAGCAATAACAGATTTCAAGAAGAAGCACATGCTGCTGGAATGGATGAAAATATGGCAAATGAAATTTAATGCTGAGAAATGCGAAATTTGGTAGGAGGAATGAGAAGCGGCAATATAGACAATAGAGCACCATTCTAAAAAGATGCACAAGCACAGAGGGATCTGGGGGTAAATGCGTGTAGATCATTGAAAGTAACCAGGCAGATTGAGAAACAGAATTCAGGCTTTACAAATAGGTGCATAATGTGCTATAGCAAGGAAGTCATTGTGAGTTTTTGTAAAACACTGGTTTATGCATAACTGCATATTACGCCCACTTCTGGGCACCACATCTTAGGAAAGATGTGAAGTTTTAGGGAGGGTACAGAAGATATTATCAAAACAATTCCAAGAATGAGAAGTTTAATTTTATGGATAAATTGTTGAAGCCTGGGTTGTTCTCCTTGGACCCTAGGAAGTTGAGAGGGATCTGGCAAGGATTTATAAAATCCTTCAAGGTCTAGACAGGGTAGAAAGAGAGAACCCATTCCCAAAGATGGAAGGGTCAAGAACCAGAGGACATAGAGCATTATTCCTAGTTTTGTTGGAAGGCCCATCAAACCAAAGCATTAACTTTGTGTCTCTCTCTGCAGAGGTTGCCTGCGTCAAGTCTTTCCAGCACTGTTTCTATTTAACTCTGATTTACAGCATCTGCAGCTTTTGTTCTGCTTTTAGAACAAAACTGATTGGCATAAGAACAGATACCAACATAAGGAAAAATTTAAACGCAGTGTGGTTGATGTCTGGAATGCACTGCCAGGAGCAGTATTTCATTGTGGCTGGGTGAAGTACTTGAAAAGGAAAGAATATGCAGTGCTATGGGGAAAGGACACAGGAGTGACATAACCTGGAATGCTCTTACAAACAGTCAGTATACATTTGACAGGCTATACAGCCTCTTACTATGCTTTAACCATTATGTACAACATTAAGGGGCTGAATGGCCTAGACCTTGCCAATATTTTATATTCGAGTCCTATAGGGGAGCCACCTTCAGTCACATCTGTTGCTTATTTGGTGTGTGCAGATGGTTTGCTAACTTTTCACACACCAGCCGCATACTTCTTTAAAAGGATTCCAAGCAGGCAGTAAAAATCATATGGACCCACAATGCCAGTAAAGAGTGAACATCAGGAAAGCAGCAAAAACAGTGAGAAAAGGAAGACCCAGTTCTAAGCAATCGACTTGTGATTTACACTGAATGGAACTCAAAATCAAAGCAATCCCTACGCACAGATGAAAACGTTAACATAAACCTTTAAAAATTAACCCGGAAAACATTCAAAATATTCATCTAGGGAGTTGTCAGGAGCGAACTCATAACTCATTTTAGGAATAAATTACAGATCTCACAGTCCACCAGTCCTCCATATGAATGCACAGTCAACAAGAGTTCAGCAGCATGCAAGTTTCTATGGAATATTTTTATGGTTAAATGTTAAAGCGATATTTTTTAATCAAATTGTTAAAGCTCACGTGTTAGCTCCTTGCTATGGTCCAAGATAGAAGACAGACGGTTGGACCATTCACCGCAATGCCCAGGGAATTCAGTCTCTGCTCTTTTCCACACAGGCACAGTCACCATCTTGTCTACTACCGGTGGATGAAAGAGTAACCTATGAGCAGCCAAGTACCTAAACCAATGGTCCCTGGCAAGGTTAAGCTCGTCAGGGGCAGATTTTGGATGGTCAGTGAAGTGGAGAAGGAGCCGGAAGACCCTAAAGTTTCCTTCAGGGTCACAAGGACAAGAACAAGGCACAGTGGCACAGCTGGTGGGGTGTTGCCTCACAGTTCTAGTGACCCAGATTTGACCCTTACTGACTTTTGCGCTGTCTGCCTGGTGTTCATGCATTCTCTTTGTGGCCACATGGTTTCCCCCAGGTGCATTGGTTTCCTGCCACATCCCAAAGACATGTGGGTTGGTAGGTTAATTGGTCACTGTAAATTGCTCCTTGTGCCTAGGTGAGTGGCAGAATCTTGTTGGGGGGTGGGGTGGGTTGGTCAACATGTGGGGAGAATTAAAACAAAATGAGATCAGTGCAAGTTTAGTGTAAATGGGTGTTTGATGGTCAGCAAAGATACGGTGGGCCCGTTTCATTGCAGTATGATTGAGAAAATGGCCAGGAAGCTAACAGCAATCCAGTCTAGGACAGCAGCTCTTCAAAACAAAATTACAAACCAAAAATAATTAAGAAAATGATAGCACAGGGGATTTTCAGGAAATAGTCCCTGTAAAAATGCAGATGCCTTCTTCATGAGGTATTGCTGTTCTGGGGACTGCAACTGTTCACCATATATAAAAATTACAGGATAGAAAGCCACCTATTCAACTTTACACATGACACGAAGATAGGCATCGCTTTAAGCAAAGTAGATAGAAGAATTTGACTACAAACAAAACCGATAGGTGAATTGAGGTGGCAAAATTGTGGCAAATGGAATACAAGCCAACCTTGGAAATTTAATAGGATAAAACAGAGTTCTTTGAAAAGCCAAATGCAATGTAGGTAAAAAGAGATTTGAAGGTCCACGTACACAGATAATTACAAGTCATGTTCAAGTACAAACCAATACAGACTAATGTACTGCTGGATTTAACATCTAGGATTACTACAGTAAAACTTCGATCGTCTGGCAGCCTTGGGACTTTGTTGCGGCTGGATTGGAAAATTTTCTGGACTATTTAATATTACTCCTATCAATACTGCAACACACTTATTTCACTTTTTTTAATATGTTACAGTGGCATAATAAATGTTCCCACCAAACCCGCTAAGTTTAAAAGGAGTGTGGGAAATGGAGACCCAGTGAATCCCAGATGTCAAAACATCTGGATTTTTAAGAATTGCATAATGGATTATCAGACTTTTACTTAAAAGGAAGCAGCAATTATACTTCACTTGTTAGACCACTTCTGGAGCACTAAGAACAGTTCTGCCCTCCACACCTCAGTTGAGGCCAACTTGCCCTGAAGGGACTGCAACACAGTTTAATCAAAATTATGCCTGGACTCCAAAGATTAAGTTACCAGCAGTGATTAAGCAAACAGGTTTGTATTCCCAAGAAAGGTTCATGATTTGATCAGAGTTTTCAAGATATTATGAGGAGATGGTATGGCAAAACAATTTTTGCTGGTTGTGGGGTTTAGGATGAAGGAAAGGGTCTAAATTTTAAGGCAGGTCTTTCAAGAGATTGAGAAGAACTTCTATATGCTAAGGGTAGTTAAGATTTGGAAGACCCCTAGTACAAATAGTAATTCACACTAGACCAATTGCTATTTGTAATTTTAACGGTGAGTGATGGATTTTTGTTAACCAAAAGGTGCTCAAGGATATAGAACACCGTGATAGGGATTACAGAACATTATTATAGGACTTACAGGACAATATTTCCCTCAGTCAGCTTTATTATCACACGTCCAATGTTTTTGCATTATTATTGTTATATTTTCTCACAACACAAAAAGGAGACCATTTGGCCTATCAAGTATGCCGGCTCTGAAATTCAATCTCATTCCCCTATTTATTGCCCTGCAATCCATTCTCTCACACATGCTGTTAACGCTGCCTCCTTCCCTGATTTTCCTACTACCCACCTTCACAAAAGGCAATTTACAGTAGCCAATTAAGCCAACGCGCAACAAGTCTTTGGGACGTGGGAGGAAACTGAAGCATCTGGGGAAACTCAAGCAGACTCATGGAGAAGTGCGAACTGCACATAGACCACCCCAGGAGGTCAGAATCACTGGAGCCGTGAGACAGCCACACAACCAACAGCTCCAATGTACCACCTAATAATGCAGCTACACTTCAAAAATAATTCATTGGTAATAAGAGGTTCTGGGTTGCTGAGGATAAGATAAACGCAAGTCTGGTCTTCACATCCAGGAGCAAAAAGCCTGACATCTCTCAATGCTGGAGTCTGTGTGAAATGAACATAATGTTTTTTCCATAATATTCGTATGAGTGTTTGGATACCTTAGTGAAGCCTTAGAAAATCTAAACATTGAGTGGTTAGAACATGCGAGCAAAAACTAACCGTCTCCATGTTACTGCCATGCCTACATCACCAGCTCAAGAGGCTCCTTAACTCTACCTTCCACATCAACAAAAAGTAAAAAACCCAAAACCTTGTTCCATATTCTTAACTATTAAAGAAATAGATGTGAAGGGATTGTAGGTTATGTTTAAAATGGGTCATAAATCACTAGAGCCCATCGAGTAATGCTGCCCAAATGGAAAACTTAATATTCTGCACTAAATACAGCAATACAAGAAGAACACAGTCAGAATGAGGTGACCAAGAGCTGCAGTGCATTTTTTTGACGATATCCAAAACTGATCATTTTTGGTTTATTCTTTTTGTGACAAAAAAAGGACAGTTTGTGGCAAAGCCCCCCTGCAAGGAGATGGAAGCAGCAACAATTCTGAAGCATGCTGATACCAACTGTCCAGAAGGTGGATGCAAGGTTTGCACTTCCACCATCAGGATTTGCATTACCCTCAGGTTTTACTTAGCCACAGCATGAGGAAAACCAGCTGTTTTGAGCATATTCAACTGCAACATCGCCTTCTTAGACAGTGCCTTAGGATCGAGGATGACATACTTCCAATGCAGCTCTGAGATGGCTGGAAGTGGTGCGCAACAGGGCAGGCAACAGGTGTGTGCTCGTGCTTCAATGGATCCATGAAAAAAAAGTGGCTGGATTTCAAAAATGATTGAACGCGAGTTATTGACCTGCCAGAGCTCAAAACCCTCTCCATTTTATGCCTGCACCACAGCAGAGATCTCAGAAAAAACACAATGCTGGAATCTCATGCTGCACAACAACCTACCATTACCTATCATTTAATGATAGGACTGCACTTCAAGCCATCAAAGGCAAACATTTAAATAAATGAAGAGCTTCAAAAGCCCACACCTTGCTTACTCAATTACTCAGACAATCCTGGATCTCTCTTTAAGCACAAAGCACAGACAACGGTTAGTTCCTTGATTGAAAGGTTTCACAGGGGGCTGTACTCTTTCTAAGTAAAGCAGGCAGCCAACCTGCTGCATTCAGTCTCTGAGAATTTACAGCTGCCATCACTTAAATAAAACAATTGCCCCTTCCTCTACCTCCTTTCAGAAACAAACTCACCCCAGCCTCTGACCTCCTGCCAATCCAATGATGCTTCAAACATCTGTGACAGTCACTAACTGGTACCGGCAGCCTCTGGAATCCCATTGCCCATTTGCCTGTGGAGGTCATGCCTTTCTGTCGCTGTTACAATGCATCCACACATGGCACTTACTGTGGCGTGTATGGCGTGTTGGAAACGTGAGAAGGCATCGACACAAGCCTGTCTAACATAGCTTGGCAAGAAACTCTTGCAGCACTGAATACCCTTTGTGGCTTCCAAGAAAAGCCACATCTTTATTATCAGAGAAAAGGTTTAAGGGCAACTTTGGGGGAAACTGACAGAGGCAGAAGCAAGGCAAACTTCTCAATGCAACAATGTGGATGAATTAAACAGTGATTCATTGTCCTTGCGCAGGGTAGATTATGTACAAGCTCTCTCCAGAATATGCCGATAAGCCATTTGGATGGTTTTGTTTTTAAAAAGAAAACACAAATGTCTGCACTCGTGTTCCTGCTGTCTTATGGACAAGGAAAACTGACTGCTGTGAAAGAATCCAGCCCACCATGCAGAAACCTGGCTTCATTCTGACTGCCACACAAATCCCTTTGGAGCCCTCGGGGTTAACACACAGCTTTCACCAAATTATTTTTATTACAAAAAAACATCTTGGGAGGAGGTTGAAGAGGGTCACAGATGTGGGAAGAGGCGAAAGAATGCTGATATTGTCAGGAGGGGATTTGTTGGAGTTCAATGCTTAAGACATTTTGTCTTCTAGCCTTACCTTTACTAAAAGATGCATATAAAGCCTATTTTTGTTTCTTGAGGAGCAATAAAGGTGCTACTTTTGAATTCAGTGCCCCTGGATTCAAAAGGAAATATAAAAGTTGACAGAGGTTTGCTGCCCAGCAAAACCTGCCTTTGTGTGCGTGTCATTCTGCTGTTGTGAGTACAATCAATCCAAGATCCCTTACATCCTCTGCTAAACCTTGTTCAACACAACAGGACAATGGACAAACCTCGGCTTGGCTGTCTGAGCTGCGTGGACATCACTCATGGCCAAGGCACGCAAAGTCTCTACTCCAGAAAGATGGAGACACAAGAGTCTGCAGATGCTGGAATCTGAGCAAAAGAAGAGCTGCTAGAGGAACTCAGTGGGTCAGGCAGCATCTGTGAAGGGAAATGGACAGTTGATGTTTCAGGTCGAGACTCATCAGTTAAAATTACCAACAACAATTGATCTGGTGCACCTTTCAAGATGTTGCAAACAGCTCTGCAGCCAACTGTTGTGTCACTCCTTAGATGCAAAAAAAAAATGCAACAGTAAATCTCCACACAGAGGTTTCCACGAAGAGCAACATAACATTGAACAGATAATGTGTTCTCGGTGATCTCCGTTAACAGATCAGGTTATCACCCCACTTGGAAGACTTCATCCGAGAGACCTAAAGACCTGAATCTTGCTTCCCTCATCTGGGAAGAGGGAGATAGGCCAGAGGATCTCACAGAGATCATCGTGACCATGATCAATGTAGATTCTATCCAGCAAAAGATACAATGGATGTGATCTTCACTACTTTGACAAATTCAAGAAAGATGTAGAAAGCAGAATCAAACACTATACATGGTCTTTCTTAACCCCTCAAAAGCCTTATCCTTCATCAACAATGCAAGATTATGGGGAATTCTTCTGAAGTTTAGTCACCTTCAGAAATTCTTCTCCATGTTCTATATCTGCTATATGATGAGAGGCAAACTGTGATCTGAAGCAACAGGTACACACAGATCCAATTCCAGGGCAGACTAGCTTAAAGCAAGGGTGCATCATTGCTCCAATACTTCTCCCGATCTTCCACCCTCCAATACTGTGGCTTGCCTCCAACACATTTCCCATTGAAGTGGAGTTAATCCACAGGATAAACAGGAAACTCTTCATTCGTTGTCAGCTCCAGTCCAGAATCAAGACCCCAACCTTAGTTAGCAGTCTGCAGTCAAAGCTGCTGTTCCCGCACATTTGGAGACAAAACTCTATGTCAGCAATGACTCCTTCGCTGAGGTGTAAGAGAATGGGCCCGAAACAAATAATCGTGAAGATAAATGCCCTTTACCATACTCCCACTGCACAAAGCTCCTCTCCCAAAAGTAAAAATTCACACCGAGACCCTGGAAGACTGGGATTACTTTACAATATGGAGTTTCCCGTCGGCAAAGGCAGACAATTCACGTCACCTTCAGTGCACCAGGATAACCTTCAGTAGCAGTGACCCACCATCCCTTCTGCTTCAGAGACATGGACAACCACCAGCAGTTACCTTCACAAATTTTAAGTCCACTGGCAGACAACAATGTTAATGTCCTCACCCAGGGCTGATCACACTCACACAGCTCCAGTGGTCAATCCATTTCATTCTCATTTCAACCCGTCTCCCAAAGCAAGCACTCTACTCCGAGCTCAGTCACAGGAAGAGATTTCCAGGAGGACAAGGGAAATATTTCCAGGATGTTCCTAAATTTTTCTTGGAAAAAATGTAACATTCTGACCGACTCATGGGAATCCTGTCCACAGCCATTCAAAATGGAGGAATTGTATCCAGAAGGGACAAAGCAGCTTGAACCTTTACTACTGGCATAAGCAAAGACCATGAACACAGCACCCTAAACAAACAACCTACCCACCTGCCCCATCGTACCTACTGCCCCTTCTGTGGTAGTATCTGCAGAACCTGCAGAAGACTCTTCTTCCACTTCCAATCCCATTGAACTGGAGTGGAAGCCGTTTCAGGGATAAGGAGAGCATTCAAGGGTGATTGACAGGGTTTAGGACACAGGGAATCAGAAATGAGTATTGGGTAGGATGTAGATTTGTGGCATAGAATCAGTTTACTGGATGACTGGACAGACAAGTAGCTGTATGATCTAATCCTTTTAGTTATGTTCTGACCAGGGATATTTATAAAATGCTAACAGGACATTAATTCCCTTTTGCCAGACAGCTTATGAACTTCAATGATGCACAATGTGGCTGAGCTAATAAGGATTTTTATGTATCAATGCAACATGCCCAAAACAAATATACTGTTTAGAGCAGGAAGAGTGATTGTAACGGTCAAGTAAACCAGGCAAAAAAAAAGGTGTCTTCATTGCACGTTCTATGCACTCTAAAGATCCTGAATGTTCTTTTTACACAAGCCTGGTTCCTATCCTGATACATACCACTAACTGTTGGAAATACAAATCAATAATGAGCAAATTAAATGGCATTCTTGAAATACTTGCCAATGTCACATAGCACTTAGGATATGAAGGGAGGGTACTCCCTACACAGCCTCACTGGTGTAATATCTTCTGCAGGGAAAACCAGACACCCGAAAACTTGTGGGAGTGGAGTTGGTAAAAAAAAAATCAACTCGAGTCTGCTCCACTGCATTCCACTGAATCAGTTAAGAACAGCGAATGCAGAAGGTGAAGAATAAGGCAGCTGCTTGCCCTTTCAGTTGGAGAACAGTGCCAAGTGCTTAACTTGAGAGCATGCATTTGAACAATTCTGAAGGAAGACACACAAGTTCCAGATAGAGCACAGAGTGTAATAAATTATCAGCAACACTGAGTCCCTGTTACAGCAGCATTCAATTTTGTTGGCTGCACTAAAACTCTGCCATTGTAAAAATACTACAGCTGTGCCAGTTTGCAAAAGGCTTAAAAATAAATTTGGGCATTTGGCTTCACAGGATTTAAATTGGCCCAGAACAATGATGAGAGCGATTCATTGACCCTTCTACAAAGTAACTTTGTAAGTTAAAGATATAAACCCATGGAAAAGGTGCAGCATGAATCAAGTATGTGTGTTACACACACACAACCCCTCCCAACCAGCACTGTCTGACTGCTCCAAGTACTTCCTGTGGTGGAGATTGTGCCACTGCAGCACCATCTCTACACAAGGAAGCATAATTGCAGTCAGCAACAGGAGGAACCTGATCCCATATGAAGCCTCTTCCATTGAAAACAGTCTTTCTAAGTTCACAATTCCACAAATCACACCACCAGGAAATTACAGAGTTCAGCAAGAGAGTGTTCCCGATAGCCCTTTATTTTTCCAACAATTCACTGAAAGGACAGAAGCTTTGCTGACGAGGACATTTATTGTCCAATTGATGTTACTGCCAAATAAGCTAAGGAAGCCAAGGCAATGCTGAGGGTTTCACCTGCAGTTCCCCTCAGTTCTGAGCTGTTTGGACTCATTGCAGAACCTCACTACAGAACAATGCAGGGACAGGAGCAACTCAGCAGTGGCACGGTACGGTAGTGTAGCAGTTAGCGCAATGCTATTACAGCGCCAGCAGCCCGGGTTTGAGTCCGGCCACTTTGTAAGGAGTTTGTACATTTCCCCGCATCTGTGTTGGTTTCCTCCGGGTGCTCCGGTTTCCTCCCACATTCCAAAGATGTACGGGTTTGGAAGTTGTGGGAGTGCTACGTTGGCGCCGGAAGTATGGCCACACTTGCGGGCTGCCCGAAGAACACTCTTCACGAAAGATGTATTTCACTGTGTGTTTTGATGTACCTGTGACTAATAAAGAAATCTTATCAATACAAACACATATGGTGGAACTTCAGTTCAAATCAGTAAACACCAACTTTCCACAGAGGACAAAGTTCACAGTCAAGATTGAAAACACATTTAATCATGTGCTCTGTATTTATAATGGGTACTTACAGGTAGGTCTAAATGGTTTGAACTTCTTACTTCACCTTCCACCCAAAAGACATGTGCTGCATGTGGTCAATCTAGTTTGTACCCAGTCATTCCTGAAGTAGTATCTAAGACGAAATGACAAACCTTATTTCCCTTCTCTCCCTTCTGAAATAAAATGGAGCTCCAACTGCTTCTGAGCCATGAAGCAGTGGAGAATGTCAACATTAGGGGCTCCACAGTGTGGGCATGGATAAAGGCACCAACTGGAACTTCTAATTTGCCCTGATACTATACAAAAACCCAACATCCACTGCTGCAATATTTATTGTTGGCTCCTCCTAGTTCGGACACAGGACCTTCAACCAGAAACATCAAATGTTTTATTTTCCTCACAGATGCTGCCTGAATTGCTGAATGTTTCCAACATGTTCTGTTTTTGTCTTGGATTTCCAACATCTGCACTCTAATCTAATTATTATCCTTTGCTACCAAGTCCTACAAAGCTTTCAACTGCAGAAAGCAAGCAAAAGAGTTTTATCCAGTTGGGTATATGATTCAGGGCCATTTTAAAAACAAGAGATAGAAGATTGTTTGTAGAAGGCAAAATAAAGAACTGCTGGAGAATGAGTTTCAGAAACAATGGGAGATGGGAACTTGGAGGAGACAGAAATACAAGTATAGGAACACACATATAGAAGAGGTCTCCAACCTGGGTGATGACAGTCTGATGAAATACATTCTGTTCACTGAGATAACAAAGGTGGTTATAGCCGAGTAACTGAAATACAACAGTTAGCAAAATGGCCTAATCTTCCAAATATCAATCCTGCTACATGAGGACTTTGAATCAAACTGTACCAGCTAGATCCATTCAGCTGTACATAAATGTTTGTGACATTCCAATACTTGTACAAATATTTACATTTCCTGAAGCTTATTTCTTTCCACTAATGTAACATGCAGCTATGGGTCAATATCCTGTTACTAACGTAAGAATCTGTTTGTATCATAGAGCCCCTGCACTTGTCCCAATCCTGGAACGGGAGTTGCAGGAGCTTTAAATCTTGCCCCAGAGATAGTCTAATGAAATCTCATTCAGGACTAATTAGCATTTTTCAAAGTCCCGCTTATAGAACATAGAATAGTACAGCACCGGACAGGCCATACAGCCCACAATGTTGTGCCGATCTTGATGCCAATTTATGCTAAATATCCTCTTCCTGTGTATCATCCATATCCCTCCATTCCTGTCATATTCATATATCTAGCTAAAAGCCTTCTAAACTCCACCAAACTGCCTGCTTCCATTACTACCCCTGGTAACTTATTCCAGGTATCTACCACTTTCTATGTAAAAAACTTGCCTCTCACATCGCCTTTAAATTTCCTCCCTCTAACCTTGAAAGCATATCCTCTGGTGTTTGACCTTTTTTATACCCTGGGGAAATATTCTCACTTTCTACCCTATCTATGCCTCTCATAATTTTTAAAACGTCCATCAAGTCTCCCCTCAGCCTCCAACACTCTAGGGAGAACAAACCAAGTTCATCCAATCTGTCATAGCTCATACCCTCTCATCCCAGCAGCATCCGAGTAAACCTCTTCTGCACCCTTTCCAAAGTCTCCACATCCTTCCTGTAATGAGATGTCCAGAACTGCACACAATATTCCAAGTGCGGTTGGACTAAGGTTTTACATAGCTGCAGCATGACTTCCTTACTCTTGTACTGAACACCCCTATCA
>JARFYF010000017.1:37402825-37417148 GCA_030265395.1 Rhina ancylostomus | reverse complement strand
GGAGTTGCACTTTGGGAGGTCAAATGAAAGGAACAAGTATATAGCATCGACTTATAACGTATAATAATGTATATAACGTATATATCGTAACTTTGATGGAAGCAGTCATGGTGCTGAATGGATACCGAAATTAGGTCAGGACTGGTAATACCTCACTGTTTCTCTATTTTCAGAATGACTAAAATGACAGTTGGGGAAGGTTACAAAGCCAAAGTTAGAGGGATGCTGGTCATGCTGGGAAAAATGAGATGGTTTTGCAAACATTAAGTTATGAGGTATTTGAGATTATTCACATCCTGATGTCAGACAGGCAAGTAAATAAGGTAGTGATGACCTGTGGTCTGATGGAAGAGACAGAAAAACATACTTGAGAAACTTCTCTTCATACTTCTTTTTGTAAACAATGAGAATGGTGCCTTAGCCTTCTCCAAAGAAATCCTCTTTCAATTTGGAAGTCACTCTTTCAGCATCTAAGTAAACACTAAAGCTGGGTGCACCCAACTATGAACAAACACAAGCTAATTACCACAGGCACTCACAGACCAGTTACAAAGAAACAGTTGCTCCAGATTCCTGTTACTAGTCCAAACCAAGCACAATTTAAACATGTAGATTACGCTATAATAAACAGAGATTATGCCATATTAAATTGATAGCAATCACAAATTAGATCACACATTAGGTAAATGAAGCAAATGAGAGCTGCATGTTTATGAGGTACTAGAAGCACAAGTTGCTGCAGTTAAATGAATCGTCATCAGTCAGTCAAACACTTTCTCTGAGTGGTAAGGGTCTGAATGTGAATTAACTCACCATACCTGTCTAGCTTTTCTGGATTCAACAGCATCTAAGATGAAAAAAGTATGCAGAGGAACAAATTATCTCTCTGCATTCTCTCATTTCTGAGATCCCATCGTTGTACACCATAGCTGCACTGTAAGTAGGTCCAGGTACCTGTTAATAATGAGGGGTGGGTGATGTATATATGTTGAATAAATTTATATGATGAAATGATAGATGTATCCAAAGGATGGAGTCACCTGGGAATTACAGTTACTCTTTCAACTTGCTGAGACTGTAGACGTTGGATATTCACTGATGACACATTGATCAAATGATGAAACTCACAATTTTCCCATGTTAGTTCCCAGCTTTCCCATAACAACATCTAATTGATTTAAAAATGTGAGAAGTTCCCCAATCATCAACTTCATTTCTCTCTTTGGCAACTGCCTGAGGCTGAACAAGACCACCTGGAACTTTTGTGTTGTATTTGTATGAGCTTTGCACCAATTCTCATGCCTTCGCTAAGTCTGCATGCTTCCACCACTGAAATGCTGTCTAATTCTTCCCTACCTTAGCTTAGCTGCTGCTAAAAACCTTATTCCTATCTTTGTTACCTCTAGCCCAGGATATTCTAATGGATTCCTGGCTGCAATATTTAAAAACTTAAATCTGAGACTGTAAGTTTATGAAATCACCGATGTCTCACTACATTACCACTAGTTAAAACCTGCTTTAAATATTATTTGAGAGAAAAGGAATCTAAAGTAAATGTCATAAAATTGAACTCATGCCCCCAATTCAAATGTAGGGATTATTGATGGATCTTTCCTATAATTCCAAGACTAATCGGTCCTTGCAAATTGCCAATGAGCTGCAATGGTAATTAAAATCACAACTGCTCATTGAGTTTTGTCATGAATAAACACTGCTATAAACAAATGCAACACTGGGGCAGATCTTCCTAAGACTGGCAAGTTGCCTGAGAACGTAACTTGCATGGCATTCCATCAGCAAGTCCCCAGGCACATTCATCTAAGGGGTAGCTAGCTCCCAGCAGGTCAGTTACTACTGTGTTGGCTAGCTGCAGGCCTGAGTGGCCTTCAAAGGTGGTGAGACCTTGGTACCAAATTCATCAATTGTCAAATTAATACAGATTTTAAAAATGTAAAATTAAATCTGAAAATATAATTAACTGGTGTGTGTAATTAAAACAATGTGAATAAAAACCTTTATCATCCCTTGGCTTTTGATTAAAGTTCGGTGGCCCACTTCAAGGGAATGCGGCCATCTTTGGTGGTGTAAATCTGAAGGGCCAGATAAGAAATGTGTCAGGCCCCCTGAGATTGGGTCATCACAGAATGCTCCTAGATTCAATGGTGGGTTCAAGGGTGGAATGGGAGGTTGGATGCACAGGCATTTAATCTCCAATGCATTCTGAACTTTGACATTGTAGGGTGCAAGCCCATAATATGCACACGCACATAAACGCACATTCAAACAAGCTCACACTCAAACAGACTCAGTCGCAGACACACAGACACACACACACACTGCAGCCAGACAGTGGTTCCTGATGCAGTGACCAGCTAGCCTTCAAAGCAATCCAGTGCAATTTCCCTGACTGGAATACACATTCTGTAGTAGGAGCCTGAAGGCTCAACATGTGTGAATGTCAAGTGTCTGGCAAATAAACCACAGTCTTTTTTGTTATGTATATATTGTGCCTTAATGCATTTGTGAAGACATTATGGTCTAGGTGTTTGTCAATTCCTGCAGCTCAACCTTCCACACACCACCCACTCCCCACCTCCAAACTCCAGGAATTGCCTTCAGGCCACAATTATCAGGGCAAGCAGCCAAAGATTTATTGAGTTAAATTAGGTACGCTGATTGCTAAGCATAGATAGATGCCAGCAGCTCATCAAATTAAGCTGAATTTCAGGCAGGCCTTAGGCCTTTAGCTTGGCCCAAATCAATTCTACTCTCTTTGTGAAAGGGCCTGCAGTGTGCATGCATTTTGTAACAGTATGGAGGCAGAAAGTGAACTCATAGCAGCAATGAGTTCACTTTGCTGTGTCATATCTGTGCTCTACTGTGGAATATAGCTGTTTAAGTGAACTAATATAATTTGTCCTCAGAAGGAGCAAACAAGTTGTACAGTGAGATCTATTTACATCGCAGTGCCACTGGATTGTGGGTTCAAGACCATAGATGACTACATCACTTTCCATACCAATGGTCACCACTGAGGTGAAACTAAACCCTCACATCTTCTGTAGCAATAACAGCAAATTCAGGAGCCAGAGTATCTTGGCATTTAGCAGCCTCCTGCTCGCCAGGTGTGCAAACACAGGTTGGAGGTGCTCAGAGAGCTTTGAACAGCATGAGATATGAAGGCACTGCTAGACTGTGGAGCTCTATGGAGAGTTCAGGGTTCCAGAGGAGGCCCTCTGGACTGGGACCTTGCAAGTCGGGGGGTTGGCATTTCAACTTAGGCCCTGGATCCTGAGCTTCTGAGGTGAAAAGCTGGTAAATGTTGACTGTTACCAGAGTAAGAGTTGGCTAGGCATTGGAAGATCTGCTCCATATACTGGCAGAAATTTAACATAAAAACTGCAGCTTAGTACTTTAATTGCTTTATATAAGCTATTAATTTTACATTTCTGCTCAATTCTGTTCAACTTTTATTGATGCACCATAGAAAGCATCCTATCTGGATGCATCACCGCTTGGTATGGCAACTGCTCTGCCTGGGAATGCAAGAAACTGCAGAGTTGTGTACACAGCTCAGCACATCATGAAAACCAGTCTCCCCTCCATGGACTCTGTCTATACCTCTCACCTTGTTGGTAAAGCAGCCAGCATAATCAATGACCCCACCCACCCTGAACATTCTCTCTTCTCACCTCTCCCATCGGGCAGAAGATACAAAAGCCTGAAAGCACATACTACCAAGCTCAAGGACAGCTTCCATCTCACTGCTATAAGGCTGTTGAACGGCTCCCTAGTATAAGACGGACTCTTGACCTCACAATCTACCTCATTATGACCTTGCACCTTACTATCTACCTGCCCTGCACTTTCTCTGTAGCCGTGACACTTTATTCTGCATTCTGTATTGTTTTACCTTGTACTACCTCAATGTACTGCATAATGAATTGATCTGCATGAACGATATGCAAGACAATTTTTTCCACTGTACCTCGGTACAAGTGGCAACAATAAACCAATTCCAATTTCAACATTTAGACAGATACATGGATAGGAAAGGTTTAGAGATGCAAGGGCTAAATGCAAGCAAACTGAATGATCTCAAGAAGGCACCTTGGTAGACATGGACAAATTGGGTTGAAAGGCCTGTTTCCATGTTCTATAACTCAATGACTCCATGTCAGCTATTGCACAGCACCTCTACAGAAGTATTGTTACATTGGAACAGATACCGTAAACAACCCCTCAATTACGTGGGTGTGCCATAAGATATATTTTTGCATTTCAACTGATAATTATCTGGCCCCACTTAGTTCATTCACGTAAATGCTCCTTGATATGCTCCCACTGCAAAATCTGTTTCCTATGTGATTCATGACAAGAAAGCACTTACCGTGCACATCCAAACATGTATTTCCACAGCATGATAGCCACTACACAGTAGCAGAAATTTCAGAAAAGGCACTGCTTTCCTGCATGTGTTTTATTCATTATTTTGGGGACAAGCACCTTTACTTCAGGACACTGAGAAAACTGAAGGCATCTTTCTAGCAGAATTGTGGTCAGAAATTTCAAGAGGCTCAGATTACAATGATTTTTAAACCTAATTTCACTTGATGCAAAGTCAAATATAAATCTGGCTAGGTATCAAACCACCACTCATATAATCCCCAAGCACTACTATCCAATCAACTACACTAAATAAAAGATCATCATCAACATTCAAAAGGAAAATACACTGGAATTTAAAAGATTTCTTATTTTGTACTCATAAAACTTGAACTATTAAACAGGAAGCTGGGAACTAATGAATTCTGCTGCAGTTGGAGTCCCCGCCAAAATACATCCAGTGCATTCCCAAACTTAGCCATCACATCCAGATTGACATAACACATCTCTTGGGGATGGGGTGCTCATTCTATTTGATGGACCAAATGAGTCTACCACATCACCCGAGAGGGGGAAATCAATGGCAGGGAGCACTCAGAATCAAAGTGTTTAAAACCAAAACAACCTGGAGCCTCCATATCAGTCTGATATAAACTGGATGACACTGCTTCAAGTACGAAATGGCCAAAGTGCTTCACATTTCATCTTTGAATTGATTAGTAAACTATTTAACAAGCCATTTAAGGAGTTATCAGGATGTCACCAAAAACCTGGGCAATGGGGCTTCTTGTAAAGAGCACATTAAAAGGTGGACACAAGATCATGAAGGGAATTAGCTTCACACCTTGCCATCTGAAGGCACAGCTACCAATAACAAAAATGAATGCCACAGTTTGTCCTCTTGCCAAGTGCAAGCTCCGAGACAAAAGATGGCAGTCCAGTAACTCAGAGAATGTTAGATGCACTAAACTGTAAGATGAAAAGGAGCTAAGTGCCTTTTTCTGATGATTGGAAAAAGTGGCAGAATTATCAAATAGCCCTTTGAACCATGATGTCAACGGGATAACAGCTTTATCTAGTCTAAAGGCTGCTTCAACAACTCACCCACCACTTGCTCCAAGGAATCTTTAATGCTGTCAAATCTCAAGAATCAGATAATGTGCATCCTGGCTGTTATGTCCCCAAATGGACAAACTGAATAATAAAAGCACCCTGCTCCTTTGTTGCTCATGTGGTGTTTGAACCCAATTTCCATTTGGATTACTTTTGTTTTAAACATCAAACCACTGTCCCAAGAGCTTACACAGTCTTATTTTGAGGGAAACCTATAAAACAACTATAATAGGTTCAGGACACTGATTTTAGACCTTGGAAAATAACTATTAACAAGAATTCAAAATTATGTAAAATTCAAATAGATTTTCCATTTTGGACTAAAATTGGAAATCCACGAACAAATTGTTACAGCTTTCCAAACTTATTATCTGAATGCAACTTGTGTTAGAATTTCTGCAATCTTTTACAGAGATGTGACAAATTTTGAGTGACCTATGATGCATAACCATGCAACAACCCCAGGACATACTTTATTCAATGTTTGCATTGTTCAAGAATAAAGTTCAAAACATAAAATGCATGCCCATTCTCCTGCAATAATGTGCTAGAAGAATGGATGCCCTAGATGAATCACCTTCTCAAAAACATGGAAATTCTGCCAGTAAATGTGATGTGGTTGTGGACAGTTCCTTGCACTGAAGACCCATATATTTTAGGGAGACCAAAGTACATCTTTCTCCAAGCTGATGATCTTCTAGCACCAGCTGGCATTTGCTCAAGTACATGTCCCTGGAAACAGCTCGTGAAGCACAACTGTATGGGATAAACCTAGACAAAAAACACAGCATCTTTTTTCAGACTTTTGTGGCAGGTGCAAAGTTAGACGGATGACTGTCTCATCCCCACTGTAGCGGCTTCAAGGGCAGTGTGCAGTGGTGTTGAGACTCCAGCCTTACATGAAGGACCCTTCTCACCACCAACCAAGCTGATGGTGGCCATTCCAGTAGGTGGAGGAAGCAGAGGACTGGATGAGCTGAGCTGGCAAACTAAACTCATTTAGTACATGAAGGCAAGTAGAGGGTTAAAGACAATTGTCTAATTCCTAGCCCTTCTTCCTCGGCAGTTAACAGCATTACACCAGTCAAGTTCTGCTTTATATGGTGGCACACTGTCACACAGCAAGGAGCCAACTACAGCCACTTACAGAAAGGTGGTGCAAGGGGAAGAAACAAAGGAGCCTTCAGACTGAGATCCACACGTGACCTTTAGCAATGAAATCAGCAATTGCGCAACAAAAAAACTCCAAGTTAAGGACAACTTCAGCAAGGTTGCACTATTAGAGTGGAGCTTTGCGACTTCGCTTGACCTTCAGTGCACACGCCTATGTCCAGGGTAGCTTTGTCCCCAGAGTGGAGCAACACTCTTCACAACTTTATGAATGAACTTCAAAAGCTTTAAGGAAGTGATCGATTGTCAGGCAAAACCACACAAGGAAGCAATTAGAATTTGCAACTTCAATTAGCAATGGTAGACGCGGTTTCAAAAACTTTGTTTCTGTGACTGATCACCAGTAAAGTCTAGAATCATCATAAATCCAGTCAGCCCTCATTGTGTCCATGGAAACTACTGGGAATTAGGTTTGTAAATTAACATCACAAGGAAATCTGAAATACAACAAGCACGGCCACATTTTCCCCAACATTCCCACCCCATCCCATTCCCCAGCAGCTACAAGAGAGATTCAGCAGCACTTGAAGAGGCACTGGAGGTAGTTTAGGTTCTGTCTACTTGGGAATGAAGTTAAAAACCACAAATCAATAGAAATAGTCTCTGGAGCTGAAATGGCCAAATACAAGATTTAGGTACAAAACAAAACATGCCCCACTTCAAAAAAAAAGAGATGATTTTACAAACTTGTATTTTTGCAGTTTTTCCCACACCAACCCCAAGTGACATGCCTGCTTGTTCAGTTTTCCACCTTTTCCCATCTTCCAAAAAAAACCCTCAAGACATTTTCCACAGTCACTGAAATGGACCTTAGTTGGAGCATGTGGAGAATTCCAAATCTCTCAATTTAAGTTCCTTTAAGAGGTGGTGATATGGCAATTGCACAGTGATAGTTAAATCAGAGATTTGATTTAGATTTGCTGAACAAGCACCTACATTTCGATTTACCCATGAACATGTATTTGCGTGCAGATATATCTGATTTTGCACTAACAAAAGACACCCTTTATTATAGACTGCCCAACTGCTATTTCAGGTGTGAAGATGAAATCACCATCAAGCAAACATGCTGCAATGATTATAATTACGTACATGCTGGAATCATCAATTTTCTGAAGTAGTGCTGTTACATTTAAATAATGTCCTGCAACACTCCTAGCACAGATAGTAAAACTGTACAGAAGTGTATCTGGCAGAAAATTGCATTCTGAGCAGTGTTTAGCCGGAGCCCAATTTTTGTGTGGAGCCTTGAGAAAACAAAATTTTTTCCAACATCTCCCAAAAAGCCAAGCTCAAAATCTTTTAGGGTTAAAATCCCTGGTTCAGTAACCTTCCACCAAAACCATTCACCCAATTAAATACAGTTGATTAGCACTTACCTCACCCCTTGTTTCTCTTTATTTAAAATTAGAAATCAACATTTTTAATGTTATTATTGCTCTTAAGTGCATGTTAAGTGCAGTCAATCCCACGTTAAAACACCACTTAAAAGATAATCTGCTGCGACAGTGAACCTATACTGAAGAACACTTTAACATTATGGCCTTCATTAGTTCAACATATTCGGTGCAAAAGATATTTAATATGAACACTTCAGAGCAACTCCCTTCCTGTGAAATCATGCACTCACCATTCAGGCAAAAGGTAAAACAAGTTTTTTTCCTGACAATACTGAGCGATGTTGGAAAAGGATGCTTTCATTTAGCTCAAATACAGGTACAATACTTCAACCCATGTGAAACATTCCGAGACCTCGTCTGAGACAAGGAGCTCCACAAAGACAAGGATTGTTCTGCTGCACACTTTGCAGCAGTCAAAACAAAACACCCAGTTGGAATATTTGGTCACTTTCCCTCCCCAAGGTACAAATTTGCAGGGACTGTGTAATCCAGCAACAACTAGTATGTAAACTTTGACATGAAACATTTGAATTGAACCCAAAGAAAATGCAGCTTTCCACTGCATTCAAGGACTAAAGACTGAAGTTGCCAATCAATAAGAACAGATCCGAAAAGAAAAAAAATGTCAAGAGTGGAAGTAGTTCAATAAACTGTTTTATTATCCCTTGAACAAACACCCATCTAAAATCAGAAGCTTCCAAACCTAAACGGTGAAACCTATCACTAAAGTTGAATAGAAACTGGCAATTCAGCCAACTACACCCACCCACATGCAGACTGGAGGCATGGCAGACACAGAAAGGTCCTTTTTTTTTGTACAACAATCTTAGGTATCACTGGGATAAGACTCCTGGCTCCAAGTCAGAAGATGGTGTATTCAAGTCTCAGTCTGGACCCTTGTGCACAAAATCCACAATGAAACTCCAGAGCAATACTGAGGAAGCACTGCACTATCTTTTGTAGGAGGCCTGAGGCCCCACCTGCTCTCTGGTAAAACATCCACTGCTTAAAATAATTCAGTAGGAATTTCATGATACTTTTGCCAAAATTTACTCTTCCAACCAAGAGCACTGAAACAACTTCTTAAGCAGTCCCTGGGAATGACTTACTTCCACTCCAGCTCTGAAGTGGCAGACAAAACTATCGTGGGATCCGCAGACTCAGCCATAGGTGGGTCAGGGGTACTTGACTGGGTGGGCAGTTGATTAGTGCATTCCTTCCACTGTTTACCTATGGGCACAAGTTTGTCAATTCTGCTGTGAATGCGCTTTCTCTATTTTGAGCTATCATGGCCCAGGGATTCCAATAAGCCAGTTCTATAAACCTCCTTGAATCTTTTCCTTTGTCCAGTGGAGCTCAGAATAGTGGGTCCATTTTGGGAATCTGGTACTGTGATGTGGCCTACTCACTGGAGCTGACTGAGTGTAATTATAGCGTCAATGCTGGTTCACTTATTCTGCTTACAGATTTTAAGGAGACAGTTCACTTATTCTGCTTACAGATTTTAAGGAGACAGTTTTTCTCCAGTGCTTTGAGGTGCCTGCTGTAGATAGCCCATTTCTCAGAAATTATATGCAGGGTCAGGGGTTACTGCTGCCTGTAGATCATGAGCTTTGAGCCAGAACCAAGTTCTAGATCTTCAACCAATATTTTTGCTGGTGTACTGGAGGTGGTGGAGAATTTCATCACTGATGTCTGCCTTCATAGACAGGTGGCTCCAAAGGTATGGAAAGTGAATTATTTTTTCTAGGGTCATGTCTTAAACCTGTATTGTCAGGACGCAGCTTCTAGTGGTGACAGGCTGGTAAGAGGACCTGTGTTTTGTTGAAGAGTTCGCTCCATTCATTCATGTGCTTCAGTGAACAAGTCAATGATCCCTGGGTGTACACATATACGAGTATCGTTTGCCTTCTTCAGCTCGACGTCAGGGTGACTTTGGTTCTGGAGTGGAAGTGACATGGGTTGAGTAGCTCTCCTCCTTTGTCCTGTAGATTACATCCAGTCCAGCAGAAAGCCAAGATTCCCATTGGTTGATAATCACTGTGATGTGTGTGAGGCACTGCTTGCGATGAGTGATCTTTTCAGGGTACTTCATTACCTGCCACGGCGCGAGGTGATGCAGACATCCTTGCCATCTCTTACTCGGATGATGACATAACTAACAGGTGCCAATGCCTGTAACAGAGGTGTGGCCATGAGGTCCTGTGTTCATCTCTCTGATGAAACATGGTGCTTATGACAAGACCATATTTCAAGCATTTCATCAGGGTAAGACAATGTTGGTGTTGGTTTCCCCGTCACACCTTTGCAGAACTTTGTTCCTTTCCGACCCAGGTGATGAAGAACCCCAGAATGTATCAATTTGTCTTCCTCTGGAACAAAGGCTAGGATTTTCTCAAAAACAAAATAGAAGTCATCCTTGGCTCCCAGTCAAGACAGCAATTTTAATATCAGAGTGTCCAAGCTCCCAGGAGATGATATTGGAGCAACGTTCTGGTCTCTCCTCATTGGGGCGATCCAGAAGGCTCTGAAGCTCCAGATCCCAAGTTTCACTAAGGATTGGAAGTTGCCTGTGCATCTTTTCTTTTCTCGTGGAATAGCCATTACACACCAGCTACCACAACAAACTTGACAGAGCAAGGTCTTGATCCAGTGGCAAGGAGGACTAAGCAATTGGAGACCAGACTCTGCTACATGGGCATTAACACATTTGCTGTCATGCACAGATGTCTGCTGCATACTCATGAGTGGTCACAGAGACATATGCCATTGATCACTGCCCCTTCGCATGCCACCACCCCGCAGTTTGTTGGACCTTGTGCACAACACTGCTGTTTTTTTTGCGTTTTAACACTACCTAAAAGTTCAACAAGTATTTGCCTGGCAGAAAAACAATGAAATATTCCAAATACAAGAACTGCCTCTATTTAAGACGAGCTTCCCCATTACTTTTGCCCAGTTCGGGTCAATAAACATTTTGCTCAATCAAAACACTAATTTTTTTTAAAAAATGCCTGCAGCTTCTTCCATCCCAGATTTTAAATCGTCCAACTGGTGCAGCTAACTCTGCAAGCAGGGCACGAGCATCACCATCCTCTAACAGAGCCACCTTTCAGCCTACCCCTAACTCAAAGCAAATTTTGTAATTATCTCTGACATTATTAAAATATACAAATTACTGTGTTTTTGGCACATTCACAACTATCCCATAAAAGCAATGAAGTGTTTGAAAAAATGCTTGACCATTCAGCTGCTACACAGCAGACAATGGCACACTTATTTAACCAAGTCATGGTCGGTTATAAATCAAGTTCAAAACAATACAACATTCTGATCCATTTCAAAGTACCAATGGAAAAACATTCAGCAGAATCTGCTTCAACACTGACAGTAAATCTATGCCCTCACAATACAAGCCAGAGACATCTAGTGGTACAAAATGATTATCTAATGTTTTTCCAGACAATACAATGACTTATCTCTTTGTTCGGCCCAGCACCTCATTCACTCGACAGCAGAGCGGAGAATTTAGCTGAAAAGTTAGAGTGATCACTGATTCTGGCCTTGGGAATTGCTTCATTTTAAAATGGAATTACATTGGTCAACTTTATGATCAGGTACAGTACATCAAAACAATTCCAGAGAAGCCCATGTCTCAAGAGTACAGCTCATTGTTCTGCATGAAAGCTTGAATTTAGTGATAGCAGTGGAAATCCACAGCAAAGAAACAAGAGTCAAAATAGACCCCACCTATGCCCCTTCCTACCCCACCCTCCGCCCACTGTGTGCACGTGCACACAGACACTTACAACAGCCATAGCTAATAATAGCCTTGATATTGTATTCACTGAACACTCTTGTGGTCAAATGCAATCTTTATTAACATGATGTGGTGCTCAAACCTCATGTGGAGGAAGATGACTTAGTACCTGAAGCCATTTAAAATGAATGCAAACAAGAAACTGTTGCAGACAGAATGCAACCAGCAAGGTTTCCATTATGTACCAAGCTGTGTTTTTATTAAGCGATGTGGATATTTTGTTTGAAGTGCTGATTTAATCTGAAAGAACAACCTCCAGATTCAAAAGATTCCCAACAGAAAAGTACCATACAGCACAGAAAATAACAAAAGAAAAATCATCAAGGTGTACAACAAAGTCAGAAATTAAACTTTTGCCTCAGGGTTTGTTTTTGAATCAAATAATGTGTATGAATACTGAGCATGATTTGACTATTACTTCACAATTAGCCTTCATTTGTCATGTCTTCTCTTGTCCTGTCCTGCTCACTATCTCACCTATGAGGGTCAGTCTTCAATGCAGAGGGTTTTCTTTACACCTGTACAGACCTGCCTGGAATGCACTGCACGCTCTATAAACCACTAACCAACCACTCCTTTTAAAAGAACATGCCCACACAGAATTTAACAGCTCTTGGTAAAATTATACATTACATCCTGAAGAAGTTGTGGTAAAATGAAAGTTTATAAGTTATTGATTGCCATTTTCATTGCACCATTTTGGCAATGCCATTTCTGAGCTGCTCTGGCAAAACCTTTTTGCAAAAGTTATTGAATCACACAGCAAAACAGGCTCTTTGGCCCACATGCCAATAATCAAGCATCCATTTGCCTGATCCCACAGTAATCTCATTTATCCTCCCCATATTCCCATCAACACTCCCCAACATTGTGCCATACGGCAACATACTAGGGGCAATTTAGTGGCCAATTAATCTATCAATCCAGACATCTCTGGGATGTGGGAGATAACCCCAGTACCCAAAAGAAACCCAGAACGTCACAGGGAGAACATACAAATTCTGCACAAACAGCCCCCAAGGTCAGGATTGAATCCGGGTCACTGGAGCTGTGAGGCAACAGCTCGACTAGTTGTGCCACTGTGTGACCCAAGATGTAGACCATATGCATAGCCAGAGATGAAGTGTGTCACATAATTGCTGCTTCACACACAGGAAGGTACATTTACATTCCTAACTTCAATTTGCTAAAGTCTACCTCAGCAGGATTGCATCTCCACCTATTTGTGAAGTATCTGCCATGCATGGAGCATAAACATTATTACAAGCTGAAACTTAAACTCATAATTAAAATTGCAGAGAATGTCAGCCTGTCAATTATTTAGGTGGTAGTATTAATAACAGTATGAAGTTTAAAACCAATGATTCTGAGAATATTAACAGCAATCTGAACAAAGGGCTCATTACCACTTGCAACTTCAGATTCCAGACTAAAGACCTTATTCCTTTCATTCAAGTTATTCGAGTTTAGCCTTAACATTAAGTTCACTCGTGTCTCACAGCACATTGATGCAACGTGTTCAGAAAGAGACCAGAAGAGACTTAATGTACCATCTTTGACAAATTTAGTGCAAACTGTCCTAAGCACAATTTGAATATAAACTCAAAGATAACTTGATCTGATCAACAAAGCCCACGTGGTTAACATTAAAAATTCAAACACTTGTCATGTAACGTGC
Source organism: Rhina ancylostomus (assembly GCA_030265395.1). Lineage (NCBI taxonomy): Eukaryota > Metazoa > Chordata > Chondrichthyes > Rhinopristiformes > Rhinidae > Rhina > Rhina ancylostomus. The sequence goes on along the minus strand of JARFYF010000017.1, from coordinate 37,403,581 downwards.
TTAATTAACAATTTGTTGACCTTTAATTTCCCTGTACTATTTTTCTCTAGTTGTGATGCTGACTAGATTATAGGGAAGGGAGCTTTCAGTTAAAAATTCCTCACAAAATGGATTAAAGTTTAGATTGTAAAGAGAGATGGGGATTAATGAATAATTTCTGAGGCATATAATGTAAACAAATGATTGATCTGATTAATGAAAGAAACAAACAAGAGTATTATGATGTGTGAAACTGGGCTCACACCTGGCTTCAAAACACATCATAATGATCGTTATGAATGGCAAGCTCAGATATGCCAAATTCTCATGCCTGTTTTGATACGTCTTAACAAAAGTCAGCAGATCCAAATGACTTGCATTAACACAGTTCGACCTTGCACATCATGTCTGATAAATCACTGCACCTCACATTTTGTCAGTCAGTTCTGAGACCCATCAAAAAAAGTTCCCTCTCAGTCATTCTGGTAAAAGTCAGATCGAGAAGAGTGGATGTGTGTAACATACACAAAGTTATGACATATGCACAGTGCTGCTGGGGAGAGCAGAATAAACAAAATGCTTATGTTTAAATAGTTCTCCAAGTCTCTGAGAATCCATCATATTCCTGGCACGACATTAAGAATATGAACTCCTACATACATTACAGTTGGTGAGGAAGGAGATTTGTGACAGATGTTTTAAAAATTGGAATTGAGACTCAGAATTGAGCAGGGGTGAAGTTCAGGCAGTACTTGAGAAGATACCCAAGCCAGTTCT
>JARFYF010000017.1:37309036-37319567 GCA_030265395.1 Rhina ancylostomus | reverse complement strand
GTCAACAGGGGACAGCAGCTTCTTCAATTGAACTTTACAAAGAAAATTGGAACCAATGTCTTCAGCAGGCTCCGGTCCCTCAGCTGCCAAAATGAAGACCCAACTGCTGGGAATCGGCCGACCAATGACTGGGCAGTGAGACAGCGCGCTCCAACAGCAGTTATGTGAGTGCCTCAGGAGCCTCAGCACCAGCGACACGCCCACTGCTCTCCGGCACCGCCCCTCCAACCACACACACACACACACACACACACACACACACACACAAACACAGAGCTGAACTCATTTAACAAGCCTTAAATGATACACTGGACACCTTCTGTTATTGATTCGTAGTATATTCAAGAAATGGAGATCTGGTCGACTCGTCCAATATCAATGATGGGCACAATTTTTATTGAAGAGTCCAAAATTCATTATTAAATTGGTGAGCATTTAGAAAATTTCTCCAATGGATTTGTCAGACATCTCTTAGATTGTTATTAACCAGAATTATTAAGGGACAGCTCTCTCTTTTCTCTTGGGCTGAATCAGGATTGCTTCCAATCTGGAGACACAAGAAATTCTGCAGATGCTGGAATCTGGAGCAATACACAAAAGCGCTGGGCAAACAGGTCAGGCAGCATCTATGGAGAGAAATAAACAGTCGACGTTTTGGTCCGAGACCCTTCATCAGGACTGGAAAGGGAGAGGGCAGAATCCAGAATAAGAAGGTGTGGGGAGGGGGAGGATCACACACAGGCAGGGGATAGGTGAGTTCAGGTGATAGGTGAGTCCAATGTAGTTTTGTGGGTTCCGAGGCTGTTGGTGAGACCAATGTAGGTACTGCAGGCCCTTCCACAGATGGGGCAGGAGATGTCTGACAGGGCAGGAAGATGAGGTAGTACACCCCTTCTCCCTGTTAGACAGGGCATGGACTCAAGGTTTTTAATAACATCCTTTTGCTCCTTCTCCACTTTTTACAATCATGGATCAAAGAATCCCAGGAGTCACCGAAGACATTGGAACTTTCAGGGAGGCTTGGAGTACATCCTTGAATCTTTCCTCTACTTGCCTGGTAATCTCTTCCTGTGACTGAGCTTTTAATAAAGTGTCGTTTTCACAAGTCTGGTGTTGGGTATGCAAGCAAGGTGGCCTACCTAACATAGCCAGTTGAGTGTAACTAGGGCCTCAATATTGGGGATGTTGTCCTGGTAAAGGTCACTGATATTAGTTCACTTATTCTTCTAGTGAATTTGGAAGATCTTGCAGAGACAGTGTCGGCGTGACCTTCCCAGTGGCTTCAGATGTCTGCTGTAGGTAACCCAGGTCTCAGGGGTATACAGAAGTGCAGGGATTAGATGCTTGGTAAACCATATATTTTATGGTTGGTCTAAAGTATTGATTTTCAAACATCCTTTTCTTCAATTAACTAAAGCGCCCCAACACCTTTTTCGATGTGTCTTGCAATGTGGCACCAGGCAGCCAAAAAACATCCTGCAGGAGTGGAGCTGATTTTCAGAACTAATGGGAAGCTGTTAGTAGTTACTCTCCAGAAGCAAGGGCAAATGAAGCTCGGTATACCAACAACCCTTGCATTTGTGTGCACTAGGAGGTTGAGGTCCAACCCATTCAACTCATTCAATGACGTATACGAGAAGATTGACCTGACACTCAACATCTGCCCTCCAACAATAAAGATTCATGATGACACTCTGGAAAGAGTAGACCATTTCCCATATCTTGGGAGCTGCCTCTCAGCAAGGCCAGATACCAATGATGAAATTTACCAGTGCCTTCAATGCACCTCAACAAAATGTTTTCAACTGACAAAAAGGGCATTGGAAGTTCTATAGGATATAGAGTAAAGTGCTTCAAGATAGGTAAAAAAATGTTAACTGGGAAAACTTGCTTGAGGAGGTGATAGCACCACTCCTATTTCTACATTCCTAAGGAGAAGAAACTCTCCGTCTTTAACAAACAACCAGGGATGCAGATCAATGCAGCTTCAACAACATCATCCTCATGTTTACATGTTCCAAATAAAAGTTAGGTTAACAAATATATATTTTTTTCCAAAGGAGATATTGTACACATAAAGGAAATGTAGTATAGTGTGCATGGATTTTCAGAAAGAAATAGCCAAAAGATGTCTTCTGAAAATATTCAAGTATATCATCCAAAAGTAAAAAAAAATGTTCAGTGTCTGTCCCAGCTCTTTAGCCTTTACATCAATGATTCTGATCAGATTCTGTGTCTATTCTGCAGGGACCCCTTACTACTTTGAATACCTCAGTGTTAATTTCTTTTAATATTGCCTGTCCATAGGAGAAAACCCCACTTAAACCGAGTTCTTCATCCCTGGAATCATTCTAGTAAATCTCCAAGACGTTCACATTCTTCTCAAAGTGTGACGATCAGATTGAATACAATACTCTAGTTGCAAAAACAAAGTTAAATAAAAGGTTCGTTATATCTTCTGAGGTTGTATACTTGATGCTTCATTTATGAACCTATATGGTTCTTTAATGGCAAGTTAGGCACATATTCACCCTGGACACACTGTTCCTGCATTCTTGTACATTTATTACTTTCATGTTATTAAGACCCTCCACATTGCTTCTACCAAAATACATTCTGTCTGGGTGTCAGGTTTGTGATTTTAAATGACAACACCACTGGGCAAGTGGAGAATTATGGAATTAACTTGCACTGCCTTCAAATACATTATCTTTTGAACTCAAAGTGGTGTTTCACGACAATCCCTTGACTCTGCACCAGTTCTATACAGCATTCTGTGTCTGCACTCCAAACATACAGACTGCTGTTTTACTTATTGCATTAAATTTCACCTGCCACATGCTAGTTCATATATTTAGACAGTCTATTTTCTCTTCAAGTTAATCCCTAAACATCTCATTGTTCATTATATTTCAAAGTTTAGTGTCATCTGTAAATTTTAAAAGCATTTCTTTTAGACTGAAATCTAAGTCATTAAAATTACCAATGTAGTGATCCCAGCACCAGTCTCTGGTGAACACCAGTGTCCACATCTTCCAGTCTGAAAAGCAATCATTCAGCACAATTTGTTAATTATGTTATTGTTACAGAAAACAATTTCCATTGCTTTCTTATTCAGATGTACCTTTTCCTAAACTAATCACAATTTTTCTAATTTTTGTCCATGAAAAGGTGGCCCAAAAATCTAAGTTGCTGATATCATTCATAATTATTACATTAATAGCTTTACATAAATACAATTATATTTGAAAACTGATGATCACTTTTTAGAAACTGGCATTATGATTGTGATAAAGTAAGGCTACTCAATTTCACCTTAAAAGTAGCAGAGTATGGACTATCTTTTGATTTATACTGTGATATTGTATTCAAAATACATGCAAATGGCACTTGACATTACTTAAAAGGTTTTGATCCTATGCAGTGCACAAAATACGAAACATTAACAAGTTCTAATTAAAAGGGTGCAATATGCTGTGCCAGCAAATTTGCTTAGGAAGACTAGAAATTTATCTTCTTAAGTCCTCATTTAGTTTTCCACTCCAATTTAATCAAGGTACCAAGCAACAAAATTCTTGATAATGAGATTAAATAATTTTATACCTAAAGAGTAGATCCAAGTTAAGATACTAAATGAGGCATGAGCCAGTCTGAAGTAACATATGGTGTTAATATGTTGTCAAGGCATTCAGTCTTCATTTGTTTTTCATGTAACAATACATTTTTAGCTATCTTAGTGATTAGTGAGAGAAAAGATCAACATGATCCATTGCCTAGTTGCAATTCATCTTCCCAAGAGTAGAAACTTTAAAAGGATTACTTGTCAGATGTGTGTCAATCATTTACTTTAAAGGTGACTTAATTAAATGAGTTGCATTGTTCCATAAGCAAGAGTTTGCAAATAACTCAAATTTATAATTGTATTCCAAGTTCCCGAAGTCGCCAAGGTGACAAAAAGCAGGGCAAGTGACTATTTGTGGGACGATGGCTTAAGGTCGATTTTTTTGTGAGATACTGTACTTGTAGAAATTTGGCATTTGGCCTGGCTCCTTCCAGCTCAACAGGACATGAGAGCATAATCCTTTACTACTGAGTCCAAGTATTCCTATGCTATCAGGAAGCATCTGTGTTGGTTGACTTGCCATTAAACTTGATTGATTGTCATATATTTATGAATTTTAGTGTAAGTGTATTGCATGTCTAATAGTTTTTAACAAGTCATCACAAAAAAAACTATTGGCACTGTTTTTTGCTGGAATATTCAGTGTATAGATTAAGAGGAAGAAATATTCTCAAGGTTGGTAATATACCCATCTTCATCTATTATCATTCCACAGAAATTTTTGCTTCAGCACTTGTAGTCTTTTGAAAAATAAAAACAGATCAAGCTATATTCACGTTACATCTTGTGATTGGCTGCTCTGGTACCTTTCAGGATTAATCAGCCTTAATCTACAGTGTAGAATATCACTTCTAATCTACGGTTCTCCCTTCTGCTTCTATTTGTCTCTATGCCTTGAAGAAAATGACATTAGTGCTTAGTTAATAATTACTCATCCAGCTTGGTCAGCAATAATTTAACAAGGGAAATCACAATCAAGTTTCATTCTGTACACATGCACAAAAACTTCCATCAGGATAATTGCTTTAGGGCGATTTTTCTTGCCCTATTTCAGAGCATGGTCAAAAACAAACCTTATGTAGAATTGTTAATGGAAGTGGTAGGAAAAAGCAGCATCACTGCTACCTACAGGAAGAAAAAGTAATCAGTAATTCCATCCGTAAACTACTGCTACCACAACTTACATCCAACAAAAGATTGGACTTCTTGGCTTTCTCCACCATACAAATCACTGCAGCACACCTTTGAACCAAGGATGTCACCCACAAAAAAAACACCCCCACAAATCTCAAGGAAAGAGATTTCCAGAGTTTAATATCACCAACTAGCACTCCCATCCACACCAATTCTCATCCAAAAGGCCCAATATACAAGTTAAATTGTGGACAAAAGTTAAATAGTGCTCTGCAGAGCTCCAGCATGTACAGGGAATTTATAACTCTTCATAGAGAACTGGTCTGATGCAGGGACGTGGAAACAATAACAATATTCAAAAGACATTTGGATAAGAACGTGTATAGGAGGGGTTTAGAAGGATGTGCCAAATATAGGCAAATGGGACTAGGTGGTGGGTACCACGGTCAGCATGGACGAGTTGAGCTGAAGGGCATGTTTCCATGGTGTACTCCCATTGTCTATGACTATTTGCCTTGATAAGCAATTCCATGTGGAGCTTCTCCATGGAAATGCTTCCACTTCCCTCAGAATTGTAAGCAAGTTCAGGACCAGGTGTGCATGTGGAAGGCTTGATTTGTGCAGGTTTTCAACAGAGTTTTGTCTACCATAGTCCATTGCTGGACACCATGGAATCTGTAACCAAAGCAGAACTAGAAATATCATTCATTTTGATGCAGTGGAACACATGCAACATACTTTTGTGCTAATATTTATAACTGAATATCCTTACTCTTTTTGAAATTGTTTGTTGGTGGTTAAATTTTTAATTTCAAAAAATAGCTTGACTAATTTTAGACTGACAGATGTTCACCAACATTCAAAGTTCTTTCACCATTTCTGTGGACAGGCTTATTCTGTCCCTACCACATGATAACATTGACAGTATGTCCAGAAAGCCCTGAACAAATGAGGATCAGATAGCTTTTGCAAAGGAGTTTCACAAGACATAACTGTGAGTTTACTGGGCAAGCCTGGGTGGTTCACTGATATATTGAATTCTCAGCCATTAATTTCACCTCTCCTTTCAGGAACTGCCTGACCTCTTGTGTACTTTCAGCATTTCCTGCTTCCATTTCAGATTACCAGCATCTGCAGTATTTTGCCTTTTACATGAGACTTTTTTTAAAATCTCATTTTATTATTCACCTGACAGATGAGCTGTTGCCCATCTTAAAGACCATTTCAATGAAATACAAGCATTTATAATTCATCTGAGTGCATGCAGAAAAACTGCTAGATAAGTAAGTTTAGTCTATTACTTACTTTTCAAACTTTATTTTTGGACAAATGGATTACAGACATTGGTTGTGAGAGGAAGTGGTGGGAAGAAAGACAATGGTGACAATTGGTGCAATGGTCCAGATGGAAAAAAATACATTGCAGGTGAGGAAAGTGTTAAAAATACAGCTACAAAATCCCTTCACAAAAGTATCTTTTAATATTATTTAAAAACACTAAATGTTAATGTAGAAACTTGAAAAAAAACCACACAGGCATGCATTGACCCAAGTTTACAAAAAACTTGCAGTGGAACTCTTGCCAAAAAGCTATAAAAAGCATTATTTAAAAACAAAATAGCACTATGCATCTTGTAAGGCATATGCTTTGACAATTATCTCAATATAGTATGCTGGCTTCACAGTTGATTGTTGAAATTTTCAAATCTGTGAGGGGGAAAAGATAAAGTATTATCACCATTGCGCAACACAGCAGTCCATTACTTCACAAATAGCTTTAACTGAAAGGAATAAACCAGTTAGTTCCACTAGGTTGTTCAGTCATTCAATAAAATTACAGCTGATCTATAATTTCATTTTCACTCAGCTTTGCTTCATAATGTCCATTGTTAACAATAATCCACACTCAGACTTATAATAACTGACCTAGCAACAACTACTGTTTGCTGAGGAGTGTTCACAATTTTTCACCACTTCTTTTTGAATTGCTTCCTAACTTCACTCCTAGAAGGCCTGGCACAAATTTTTAGAATGTTTTAGAATGGGCTGCACCTCCCTCCCTTCTCCAGTTTATGATTCACGAACCAGGAGAAATTGTTTCTCTACAAACCCCATTTGTTCCCCCCAATATTTAAAGAAACTCAAATCAAATTACATTCTCCAAAAGGCATCAAAAATTAAATCCACTCTTCCATTTCCATTAACCAATGCCTGACCACATCAGGGACATTCCCTTTGCCCTATCCATCTCTTTCTCAACCTCTCTGCAACCAAAATGGTTCTCTTTCCACAGAGGCTGACTGCCCAGCAGGTCAGTACATTTCCTGTTTTTGTTCCAAAAGATATGACAGGGTTGTGTCATCTTCAAAGTGGCCTAAATGAGCAAGCAGCCAGCTCATAGTATGCAGAGATACAGGAGATAATCTGCCCACGTTTCTCTTCTGGTTAGGTAGTTGGGCTAAGAATTGGTTTCCTTTAAATATACCGGATTCCGTGGCAGTCCTAGCTTTACAATGGATGGTTAATAGCACCAATTATTGCAGGCAATGACCAGCTCCATCAAGAGAGTGAATAATATTTTCTCTTAACATTCAATGGTACTACCTTTGCCAAAATACCTTACTATGCTAGGAACTACCATTGTCCTGAAACTTAACTGGACCAACAACAGAAATACTATGGCTACAGGAGCCAGTCAGGAGGTATTCTGTGGTGTCTCAACTCCTAGGCCCAGTCAGCCTTTTTACCATCTATAAGACAGAAGTTAAGTTTAATGAAATATTTGATCTGAAGCTTCAATAACATTCAAAAACTTAACGCTGACAGAGCAGTTTGATGTCTACCCTTTTACCATGATAACTAATGACTCTCACCACCACAGTTTGAACCATGACATGATGCACTGCAGCACAGTAGTAGCCTCTGAACCTGTGACCTCTACCTAACAGGGCAAGGCAGCAGCTGCATGATAACACCAGCACCCACAAATTACCTTCGAAGTCTATTTCTCCTTATCATTGGATAAAAATCCTAGAACTGCAGTGGTTCCTGACAGAAACATTAGCACCACCATCACCTCAGGAAAATTAGGGAATAATTAATGTGCTGATCCAATTGGACCACATTTCTTTAATGTCCCAAAAGAAAAAGTACCAAAATACATGTTCTAAATGTGGGCTCTATGGGCTCTATAACATGGGCTCTCTATAACATATTCAGAGCCACCCCAACAACATGTCCTTGCCATTTCTAAAAGCATGGAATTCCAAATAAATAACATAGTAGAAGTAAGTTTGCCCAAACAGTCCTTAAAATTCTCAATAGTGCTGAGAGTCTTAATTGCTGTTGCCATATTCCTTTGTATCAGTTTTAGTCAAACACTTCCCCAACCCACTATTAGGATATTCTATGCTTCAAATTACTAATGCGAGTAGTGCATTCCATACACCATAACAAGATTTCTCCCACTGTGTAGTCCATCTCTTGCTTTTATTCCTCCTAAACCAAAATCTGCCAGTCTAGATAAACTATTCCAAAGAAAATATCAGCTTTTAACTACATTTGCTCGTACCTTCAGAACTTTTAAACCCCTTTCTAATTAATCAATCTTGCACACTCTAAAAAGGAAAAATCCAGGTGTTAATCCATATTTCTACATAGCAAGTAGTAACTAAAGGAATCAATTACCGAAGCATCCTTCTTCCAATGTAATAAGAGTCCATGTTACAAGTCTCTTAATGACTCTATCTGAACCATACTCACTTATTTTTATAATATTCAAAGCAATTCTGATTCAGATGAATAATCAGAATTTAGCAATACTATCATTATAGTATTTGATCTCATGTAATGCAAGTCCAGTAAAGTGTTGGCATTTGCTCATTTTTTGCTTTAATTCCATGATTTTGAATATAGAAAGATCTTAATTAAAAATAACTGATGACAGAAAAAAATGCATGAAAAGGCAGAGCTAAAAATACAAGGACAGAAATTCAAAAATAATCATCCAGGAAATAAGCTAATTGAGCACAAGAGCAAATAAAATGTTTTTGATAGCTTGTTGGTTAGGCAACAGATGGGGGAGGTTGGTGGGTGGTGTGCTGGATAATGGGCAAGGTTAAACAAAGCCATCGTGCTTTTACCCAAGAACTTAGATGTGAACATTTGCTGCACAAGTCTATTGATCCAGTTCAGAGATAATGTCAAAATGAGTTTCTTCGAGCATGAGATAAAAAAATGTTAACTTACATTTTCTAAAATGGCAAATTTTCCTTTCTTACATTTCACCCCCCCACCCCCCCACTTTTGTCAATTCTTATTTTATAAAAACTATCAAGAGGCAAGCTCAGCAATCATGTTCAGAAATAAAAGTTTCCTATAGGAATTCAAACGCAGCAGGTAGGTAAAATTGAAGGAAGGACAGACAAGAGTTATGTCAACACCAGAATTGATTTTATGTCCTTAACATACTTACTTTATCTCTTTTTTTTACAGACAGGGTCTCAACCAAGGCTATAGTTCTAGAAGTGTCAACAATCTCCAAGCACCTCAGTTTGATTCAGAGGACCATCATGGACAAGTCAGATACAGTCATCATCCAAAAATCTATGTAAAGACAGTTACTTACAGTGGTTATCATAAGATCCAAGGGGTCATTTGGTGAGGCTCTCAGCCTTTGAAGACCATCTTTTAGTTGCTTTCGTATTTCTTCATAATCTGGTTCTTCATCATACTGCAGTGATACCACATGTTGGAGGTATTTCTTCAGTTCATCTATAAATTAATAATAACATCTAGTAAATATCTTGTGGGAAGAAAAAGAAACAATGCACATCAACATTAATTCAGAAACAAGTTTTATAATTAACTCTCCTTCAAGCTCAAAAAATTTCATCACATTTATGACCTAGAGAAACCTACTCTGTGCTTAAATAAGTTTTACTTTAAGCAAAGAACTGTAATAGATTAGGAAATGATGGAATATAACATTGTGAGGCAAGTTTGGGGACTGTTCAGATTATTGAAGTAAAGACACATTAAGATTAGAGAAAGTCAGAATAAAAAGGAAAGATGAATTTACATGATGAATTCCTAACAATGTGGCCAAAAGACTTATTTCTTTGGGTTGATCAGTGGGAAGATGAAACTTAACACAAGCATAAATTACTGCAGGTGCAGTAAGGTGAAAAAAACACAAATGAATACAAGAACCTAATGAATAGGAGTAGAATAAGCTTCACATCCCCTCATGCCTATTCCACTTATTGGCTATCATAAGATCATAGCCAATTTCACCTGGCCTTGAAGACATTAAATAATTTAGCCTCCCAGCTCCCTGGGACAGAGAACATCAATACTAAAGGTTCCTAACCCTCAGAAAAAATTTCCATCTTGTTTACATCAAATGTAGACAAACCCTTATTCAAAACTATACCTCCAAGTTCTATATTCCCTCATGATGGGAAAACATCCTTTCAAGATCTATTTTGCCTCGTCTGACAGAATCTTATCTGTTTCAATAAGATCACCACTCATTCCCAAGAAGGCACAGGCCCAACCTGCATGAATTTCCTGATAAGACAACTTCTTCATCTCAGTAATCAACCTAGATAATCTTCTCTGAAGATCTCCAATTAAGTACAACCCTTGTCAGTTGTATAAAATTTTGGTTAGGCTATATTTGGAGTACTGTGCACTGTGCTGGTCGCCACACAAGATGAAGGATGTGGAGGCTTTGAAGAGGGTTCAGAAGAGGTTCACCAGAATGTTGCTTGAA
>JARFYF010000017.1:37220933-37244209 GCA_030265395.1 Rhina ancylostomus | reverse complement strand
CCTCCTCTTCCTCCTCCTCTTCCTCCTCCTCTTCATCCTCCTCTTCCTCCTCCTCTTCCTCCTCCTCTTCCTCCTCCTCTTCATCCTCCTCTTCATCCTCCTCTTCATCCTCCTCTTCATCCTCCTCTTCCTCATCATCCTCATCCTCATCATCATCCTCTTCCTCATCATCCTCATCCTCATCATCCTCATCCTCATCATCCTCATCCTCATCCTCATCATCCTCATCCTCATCCTCATCCTCCTCATCCTCATCCTCATCCTCATCATCCTCCTCCTCATCCAGAAACAGAGCTACAGTTAGACTGGAAGAGTACAAAAGAACTGAAACAAAAACAGAAAATGCTGAAAACACTCAGCAGGTCAGGCAGCATCGATAGAAAAGGGAACAGAGCTAATGTTTTTTAAAAATTTTATTTACAGAATGTTAACAGGCCCTTCCGACCCACCAAGTCTGCACCACCCATTTTAAACCCATGTTAACCTACCCATACATCTTTGGTCAAACATTTCACTATAGAACTTGAACTGATCAGGTGTCTCCCTGAAATTGGGTGCATTCCTTTGTGAAGCAATTACGTTTTTGTAAGGAGAAAGGAATTAGATATTTAATGGGGAAGGAAAATGCCTATTTAAGTAGAAAGGGGCAAGGATATGTACAGGGGTTGGAGAGGGAATGCAGGACTTTGTTGCCCCTCCACCCCATCATTGGACCACCCCCAGTAATGACTAAGAGGTGCTGGCAAGCACCGATGTGGATAATATGTGTGTTCAATGTGCCTCTCCAAAAGTCATCAACTCTAATTTGCAACGCAGCCTCTGGAAGAGAGCTGAATGACTAAATGAAGGAGGTGGGATGAAGAAGGAATCTGTGAAGTGAGGGGGCTGTAAAGGTGACAACTAGAAGGTGATGGCAGACAAAGAATATCTGAAGAAAAGAAGGTGAAAGCCTTTTTTGAATTGTTGGGAGAGTTCCACTGTGAAGGGGTAGGAGAGAGCTGAGATTATGTTGGGGAAAATGCATGTCCAATTGTTCAGATAAATCAGTTAATTTTATATTCACAGTGAGGCTTCTTTTGGAAGATGGAAATTTATTGTGTTTCGCTTCAATGAACAGTAATATGGGCCTTTTTTTTTCTAATAAAGCACAGTTGAAATGTATCATCTTCATTTCAGGTGCAGATACTGTTGTGGTCTACGCCCAGATTAATAATTACTACAAAATAATTTCAGAAAATAAAGAGATAATTATGCTAATTTCTCTTATTTCATCATCCATCATCTCATTTAGAAAGGTAAGCTAATTAGCCTGGATTTTACTGAGTTAATTTTATAGTAATGCTTAAATGAGTTCTTACCTTGTTGCACTCTCTGTAATTATAATGAATCATTTGTTTACTTCCAGTGGTTAATAAACTGTTAAAACAGTGGGAAGCAAGAACTTGCTACTGGTCTGACCCTTCGTCGGTTGGAAAGAGTTGTCAGACAGGTCGATTGGGTTGAGCCAGCTCTATAAATTAATGAACCAATGCTCAGGATTCTATAAATATATGTATTATTTTGTAAATAAATAAACACTTATTTATTACAAAAGGCTATATTGGAGGCCCTGCAATGATGGATAGAATAGGCATGTGCTACATTCTGTATGTCCAAGCAGGAGTGGCATCAGGATGGGTATCAAAAAAAATGACAAGTCCTCAGACTCAGATCAGGTTCTGATTGGCTGTGGTCATGAAAGGTTTGGGTCAGATTTTAAATTGAGAACCAGATAGTTTCTAGGAGGAGGAACACATAGCGAATATTTGTAAGATAGTTGATCATTGTACCTTTTCCGAGCTTGAACGATGTTTTCATTGGCCATTTCTGAAACATATTATGAAAGTGTTCTCATTTCCAGTGTTTGTACTTGAATCCCAGCTTCAAGTGGTGAAGCTAACATGTTTCACCAGATCGTGGCTGGAACAAGTAGAGTACTGTAATGAAGACTGGCATTCTATGAGAGGAAAAGTGGTAACAAGGGCACTTCTTACTGCAAAGGAGGTTGGCCTGATCGCCTCTCAGTGGATTAACATTGACTTTTCCATCCATCAGCCAAGAAAAGTCAGCGTAGTACCAAGAAGCGAGGATAAGGGGATAAAAAGCAGGTGCTTTAGAAGACACAGACTAGCAAAAATCTGTTTTGTTCATTTCCTGCAAAGGTCAAATGCTGAACAGATTTAACAAAAACTTGCATAATAATGGGTAGCATTCATTGTTTGAGGCTTGCACATTCTTTTCTATATGTAATCCAATTTTATATTATTTACTAAAGTGACAAAAACAGTATTCAGTAAGTTATGATCTGGAATGCACTGCCTGAAAAGGTGGTGGAAATGGGTTCAATAATGACTTACAAATGGAAGGAGAAAATTTGGGAAGACCATGGAGGATTAGGATGAATTGGACAGAGCTTCCAAAAAGCTGGGCCTTCTGTGTGGTATCATTCCTTACTTCAGTGAAAATAGTAAAACCATGAAAATTCACTCAACATTCCAATGTAATTAAAATTCTGAAGTCCTTGCTTTGTCTGTTCCTACGCTAGGACCTACAAGAAGTTTTGGAGAAATTGAGCAGCTATAGTTGTATCTGGAAGAACGATCGTGAAACAACTCTCAAAGAGTTTATGAAGGAAAACCCTTCACTCTCTGAACTCGAGTTCCAAATCAAGTTTTATCGCAATCTGCAGGTCCAGATTCAAGCTGAACCCAGAGTTATTTGTTTGGGTCCTTTTGCACTGTATGCAGGTACATTTCCAGAGCTTCATTTACAAGATTAAACACTATGATCTTTGGAAAGGTAAAATAATTTAAAGCTGAAAATATTGGCTAAAATAATATTATTTGGAGAACTCTTTAAACAATCAGTGTTGCTCAAAACATACTTTTTATTTACTTGTAAAGGCTCTATGTAGAAAGATGAGCATTAAATTTATTTCTTGTTTAATATTGATTTGCTCCCAGCAGTGATCCCCTAAATTTTTACTGAATTGTTGAAACACTCTTGGAAAATGTTAACAATATTTTTCATCTGTGGCTGATGATATGTGATGAGGAGACTCTCTGCATAAGTACTCAGAGTGTCTTTTTTTTAAACAGATGGCTTGAAGGTAGCCTTGATGGAAGAATGCAGAGCCTGGATGACTGCGTTTTCTCAAAACTGCAATGAAAAATATAGAACAAACCTGGAAAATATCTTGATCTTCATAGAAGATACTTCGAAGAAATTAAATCGCCCAGTCAATGATCTGGATGATATAAGAATAATTGTGAGTTCTTTGAAAGAGATACGAGAAAAACAGATTGAGATTGATTTACAAATTGGACCCATTGAGGTAGGAGTACTTACACGTTTTATTACAACATTTTGCAATGACTATTCCTTATTCAAGGTAATAATTATACTGAACTTTGCAATATTATCTAGTCTTTTCAGCTCTGTGATAAAGGATCACAGTGGTAGAAAATAAATTGACCCGAGAGTGTTTTATGAAGGAATTTGGGCAGTTTGAACTTCTTTACTTTGAGGCTGGCGTTTCCAGTAATAAGTTGTCCATTATTGTGGGTAATTTCCCACCTCATTGAATGGTGGAAAGGGTAGGGATAGAAAAATTATAGTTGTTCTAAGTACAAGGTTAAGACACTGCAACAGTTCACCTTACAATTAACACGTGCTTATATAATAAAACTCTGATAATCTGGTACCCTTGGAACCTTGCTGGTGCTGGATCAGTAGATCCAGACAATTGGATGTTACTCTTTTTACCACACCATACTTTTATTTCACTTTCTTTACTTATTATACAGCAAAATAGTAAATTTTTCAGTGAACAGAGTGAACTTAAAGTGAACAGGAAACATGGCTGATAAATTTAAAGGAAGCATGGAAATAGGACCCAATGAGCGTCAGCCTTTATGCAAGCACTCTAGACCCAGATTCCGACAGCACAACTGGCCCAATCTCTGGGCCCCAGGTCCAGCCACAGACCTATCCATGTTCCTGACCTTGGGTGTGTCCGACCCTGACCTCAGCTATGGCTGCACACCTCATCCATGCTCCTTGTTAACATCTGGCCAGCCTTATGAATATGCAGGTCTGTGGATAGTAAGTTTGCAGATAACAAGTATTTGGTGTACAAATCAGTGAGCTAGATGCTGAACCATTGGGACTTACAATTGGATGCTGAATTACTAGAATCTTACTGTACTTGATTTTAGGATGTTTTATATTGAAACTAGTGATAAAACTTCAGAAAAATATTCTGTTTGCTAACAGTGACTTACCCCATTTGATGCATAGAAAATTTCTACCAATGTTTCTCTGCATAATCCTATAATTTACTAGAAGGGTAAGGAAGCCAATGTCTGCATCCTCTCCCAGGCTAACATGCCCATCATTGAGGTCCCAATTATTCTCAGTCTGCTGCATTGGGCTATCCTTGTTGTTCACGTGCCTGACACTGTACTTCTGAATAGACATTCTTCTGCGCTCTGTTTTGTGATGAGTTTAAAAGGCAGATCTAGACAAAAATGCTTAAAGATGTGTTCAAAGCTTTCTTGAAGAAGTGCAACATTCCCGCTGACTCCTGGGAGTCTCTGGTCCATGAACCACTCAAAACGGAGAAGGAGCATTCTGGATGGTATTGAGAAGCTTGAGGCCATTTATCTGGAGCAGACAGAAGCCCTGCATAAGTGGTAGAAGAAGTTGACCACATCACAAACTACCCACTGTCTGCCTCATCAGCTACCTCCTGCTCCATCTGTGGAAGAGTCTATGCTTGCCATATTGGCTACATCAACCACTGCAGAACCCACAAAACTGGAGTGAAAGCAAGTCATCCTCAATCCTGAGAAACTGCCCAAGACCAGCGGCTTCGATGAAGGAAATTTAAACTATACTTTAATAATCCAATATAATGTTTAATTCTGGGGCACATCCTTCCATTGTTGATACTTTCTCATCCTGAATCTTAAATGCATTCACAATAGTGCAATTTGATCATGTGGAGGGGACTTAAAGGGTATAAGGATAGATTAAGAAAAGAGAAAGGAAGAAGAGATAGATGTGTAGGGTGAGAAGAAATAAAGTGGGAGGAAACTTGTGTGAAACATGAAGATTGGCAGAGACCTTTTGGACCAGTGTGTCAGTATTAGAAATGCAAAGTTGAAGTATTGCTATGAAATGAAACTTCAGTAGTCTGATAGAATAATAACATTGTTCAAACACAGATGCAGCTTAAATTGTGGCTACAGTCTTTTAGTACAAATTAATTTATAATTCAAAAGGCTGTATCTGGTTTGGTTTGCCTGTTGTTTCACATTTGGACTCTCAACTTTCATGATCCCTGCAGATAAATTAAATTTCTCTGCCTGATGTAATATTAATTAAGAACGTTGATATAAATTGAAATTAAATTAAACATGTTCACTTCACTTCCATCCAGGTGGATTCAAATGCATGGAGTTGTGGGTGAGCAATTAGATATGAAATGCATTTGGCCCCCCCAGTTCAGTACATCCTGGAAGCAGTGGTGAGTTTAGCTGCAGAGCAGGAGATCAGTGTTTTTGACCTCCAGGTGTTCCATACCTCAATGTTGTAGTGCCTTAATGTATCAAAAAGCAGAGGTAAATAGCCGGTGGTCCCCCACTGAGCTGCTGCATCTGAGCATGATTTGGCCCAATAATTTTGGTATTAAATCAAGGTTTCACATTGCTGGGTAATTATTTTCATTCATCTTTGAATTATAAACAAACTAGGTTGCTGCAGGGATTTCAGAATGAAATGCAGGGACAACTTTGAAAGAGCTTTTCTTGTCAGTGAGAATAATAATGAAACCACAGGTAAAAGTAAGACATTGGGGCATTGAAAGCAAAAGCTGTTCCATTATAGTCTTCCATTTTAATATTCTGCAGGAATTCTTTGCCATGCTGAATAAATATGAGATGCAAGTTGTTAAGGAGGATTCTGACAGAGTGGATACATTGCGTTACACTTGGGAAAAGCTTCTCATGTATGGAACAGAAGTGCAGAATCATCTCATTTCTTTACAACCTTCATTCCGTGCTGAACTGATCATCAATGTTAAAACATTTTTAGAAGATTCTAATACTTTCTTTCAAGACTATGAAAAGGTACTGCAATAACAATTTCCTCCCAATAATATTTTGGATACCTACTTGGACTGTCTTTTCCTAGTTCATAAATCTTCAAGGATAAGTGATTTGTCTACATATATTAACCTGACTCCAGCTTGCTGGACTTGAGTATAAGTAACATTGAACTGATTAAAATGTCTTGATGATTTAGTTTTAGATCTTGAGGCAATATTTGCAGAAATTCACACCAGAAAGCCAAATAGTTAGCACTCAGGATGTTTTTCCAGGAATCAGTGCACCAAAAAGTGATCATTATGGCATTATATGTCAGGAGATGCATTACTGACACCCATGCTGTGCTGGGAACCTGGCACAAACCCTTCCCCTTCCTCTTGTTGTGTGCTGCTAATGCAGGAACTTGGCATGAATCCCCATTTTTTGCTGGCGGTCTCACAGCAATCAAGGCTCGTTGTGGAGAGACTACCTGTGAGGGCTGATGTTGGGAAGGCTGAGGCAAGCAGTGTGACTGTTCAGTGCTGAGATGTTTTAACTGATGTGCTGATGTCAACACAAAATGAGTGAATCAAAAGAATGCTCCAGTAAAGGCTCACTGATGTAGCAGCACTTGCCACAACAGAAAATGGATTGTTAAGCTTTGTGGAGAAAGTTTAAAGTATGTGTAAATTGTCGTTGGAGACATGACCCCGATACTATCACTTCATATTGAAAGGATGGAGTCAATAAACTGGGCCAAAATTAATATTGTCCCAATACACCAGGATTGTTAAATTAATTACAAACAATCTGCTGGAGGAACTCAGCGGGTTGAGCAGCATCTGTGGGGGTGGGAAATAATTGTCAACGTTTCAGGTTAAAAACATGCATCAGGGTTTCAACCCACAATGTAAACCATTCCTTTCCTTCCCACAGATGCTGTTTGACCTGCTGAGTTCCTTCAGCAGATTGTTTATTGCTCCAAATTCCAGCATCTGCAGTCTCTGGTGTCTAGTTGAAGTAGTAGTTGAAGAAGTAGTAGTTGAAGAAATTTGCTGTTGAAGGAGTACAGAGCTACAATGGTCTAAGGATTTACACCCCTCCCCAAATTAGCCCTTGAGAGAAAAATAGCCATGCATAACAAATGAGTAATGTTTTGTCTTTTAATTTTAATTTATGCTGAATTATGGTGGATCTTTGGAAGCAATGATGTTAGCAGTATGGTGTTAAGCTTCTAATTTTTTGGCTAAAAGTTGTGCCATTCTGACATGTATTATTTTGTCATTTCTGTTGAAAATTACAGACCTGGGTAAGGATAGGATAAGATTCTGGTGTAATAACCCCAAAGTGAATGGCACAGGCATTCAAGATCAGCTTTCTTTTCTTCTACACCTGATATTATTTAATAATTGTAATTATAATTTTATAGTATACAGTATAAACATCAAACCAAACTGCATGGCACTTCTTGTGAACAAAAGTTCTGAAAATTATGTGGCATTACTATAGGAAGGTTACCTTGTCAGCTTAATGCTTCAATGGAAACAGTAGATGCAGTCATTTTATATGAAAACATTAAGCAACAGTTATCTAAGATTAAGCAGATTACTGTGCTGAGTTTAATTGAAATGGAGTCCCTTAAATCAATGAGGTGTTCTCCAGCAGTGATCCCACCTAAACATTCATGGTAAGTGAGAGAGTAACTAACATAAATGGGATAGGCAGATATTTATAATAGTGGGGGCCCATCTCGTATAGAATATGCTGTATTTATTATACCTCTGCTCCTAGATACCCAGTGTTTTTCAAAGCAAAATCTGAAATAAAAACACAAAGTGTTGGAAGTTCTCATATGTCAGGCAATATCTAATGAACAGAGAGAGATTGACAAAACTGATGTTTCAATTGAAATTCTGTTGGATTCACTAATTGCCTTTGGATTAACAGTGGAGGTTGAGGAAGAAGGTTTCATCATTTCTTATGCCTGTCAGGGTATTTCTTAGGTTCAATTCATTGCTATTCTGTTTGTTATTGTACAGTCACATCCTTCTGTGTTTCCATTTCATTAGGGAGGACCAATGCAGCTTGGCTTGTCTCCTCAAGAAGCTAATGACCAATTGGTTATTTATCAGGTATAATGAGCATAGAGCTTGTATGAGCTTAATTACCTCCTTGGGAGGGGCCATCTTTTTTATTGCATTGAAAAATGTATAGTGGTCCATGTTTTATTTTGGCTTAAAGTATGTTTTTGTGAGTGCAAGATTTATTATGTTGGACCAAGTAAACACTAACTCTAATAATGAATCTTGTAACACTTATCAATGTTGAATGAGTTAGTTAACTGCTGTAGTGTGACACTGATTGTGAGTACCATCCATAATGCTCAATATTTATTAATAAGTCACTAGCAATTTAGAAAAAGCCATGAGGTCCACCTGTGTATACTCTCATCTATCACTCATCTAGCCCCTGAGGTAGAGATGCAAAGTGAATTAATTAGATGAGACCACTGAATAAATTAGAACTGTGTCAGTTTATTCATGTGATTGCATGATCCTCAAAGGGTCTAAATGAATCTGAATTTGTGTGATATACTAGACAAATCTGTTTTTTGAAGTGGTGGTAGGCGTTAGGGGGGAGGTGGAGAGTGGTACCATTATGCTTGTTAATTCAATTAACAAAAGTGAAAAGAACTGGCTTCACCAGGGGCCATCTGAAAGCTTTGTGACAAGAAATATATTTTTCAATACACAGTATCCGCCAAAGTTAAATGAATTATTTACTGAAAGTATGCTTTCTTAAAAGCAAATTTTTGATCACATTTTCAAATTTAAGGATAACAAGAAAGGTTAGTACCTTTACATTGTAGGGAGCAATATGATTCCCACAGTCCTTGCAGTGTAAAGGAATTAACCGATATTTTGCTTTGGCAGAACCCTTTGGTCAAAGATATATCTCTTCCCTCTTTTGAAACGAAATGGTTTATCATAGTAGTCTCTAGTGAGACAGTTTTGCTAATTGTACTTCTAAGACTAATGCACTGTGAGAACTGATGTATGTCATCAGTTGAGTTGACTTTAAGCTTCAACTATATTTTCTGAGGTAAATTGAGATTATTTAAAAGATTATGTTTCTGAATACAACGTTATAGTTTGGGAGTTGTTCTGGTGACTTAAGTTGCACAGATCAAAAGCTGCATTAGAATATCTCCTGTCAAATATTTTCAGAATCGTTTTGACAACCTCTATCGTAAATTTGTCACCTACACTGCTGGTGAGGAGCTCTTTGGGCTGCCGATTACACAGTGCCCTCAGCTGCTAGAGGTAAAAAAAGAGCTGAAACTTTTACAGAAACTTTATGGCCTCTACAATAATGTGATCAACACAGTGAATAGCTACTTCGATATTCTCTGGGCTGAGGTGAATATTGAGAAGATAAATAATGAGCTTCTGGATTTTCAAAACAGGTTTGTTAGCTTGTTCATCCTATGCAACTTTCTTCTGATAATACACAAATATATGAACTTATTGAGAGCAGTAAGTACTTGCAGAAAGAAGCGGGCAGCTATTTTGAATTGTCTGCAAATTTTATCAGAATTTACTTATTTTTCAGCTTGTTTGCCAGGCTCAAAATTTATGCAGGTGTGCTAGAAGTAAGGCAAATCTGCAATTTAAAACAGCAAAGCTAAATTATCAGGAAGATGAAAGTTCTGATGTACACAATTTGGTGTAATACAAATGTACCCATTGCTGAAATCATCACTGATATGACTGCTTGATCAGGAAAGTTTCATAACCAGTAAAGCTGATGCCTCACAGCTCCAGGCCCTAAGTTCGACCCTGACTTCAGATGTTGTCTGTGTGGAGTTTGCACATTCTCTCTGTGATAACATGGGTTTCCTCCGGGTGCTTCGGTTTTCTTCCACATCCTGAAGATGTGCAGGTTGGTAGGTTAATTGGTCAGTGTAAATTGCCACTAGTTTGTAGGTATGAGGTAGAATCCGGGGTAAGTGGTTGGGAATGTGGGAAGAATAAAAACAGGGTTAATGTTGATGGGAGCTTAATAGTTGGCATGGGCTGAAGGGCCTGTTTCATGACCGATTTGATTCACTTTTAGTAGTACAGGCAAGCTTGATTGAATATCTGCTGATGCTGGAGAGCTGAATCAATCTGAACTGAAGAGTTTAATAGAATATGCATTAGAACAGCAATAGAACAGTATTTCTGGTTGGCTAAGGGGCCAAAATGTTTGACCTCCACTCACCAACTACTCACCTAGCAGTAATCCACTTAGCATGCCACTTGCCAAAACTTTATCGATTTTACTGAACTAGCCTTGTTCAGTCAAACCTGCACTGCACTGGTATCAGCATACGCAGGAGGTTGTGTTTGGGCCTTGTTGATGCTGAAGACCATAGTGGTAATGACACACCCACAAACCTTACTTTTCAGCTTAGCAAGAAACACTAAGAAATAGGTGAATAAAAATTGCAAACACAGCAAATACTTTGTAATCTACATTCTGCACCTTAAAGCATGGAATGCTACTTTGCAATTGATAAGTTATCAACCCCAATAACTTATTCTAATGCCTCACTTGTAATTAAATTCTTTTCAATATATTTGAATATAATTTTATCTCTGCCAGTCTTTCAATAGAATCTCAGGTTTTATTGATGCCACTAATCTTAAGTCTTTCATGTGAGCTGATGGTCCAATTGTTTGTCTACAAAGTGCCATATATAAAATGTATACTGTATATGTTCTTTGGAATCCACTGCAATATGTGCAGATTTAAAATTCCAACAGGACTTAAAATAATGAATCCTATAAACAAACCAATGTGAACTCATTAATGACACTAAGCAGAGAACAAATACATTCTTTTGACCAATGTTTTCAGAATTGGTGTTTGGCAGTGAGGACTTTGGTCACTGGCTTGTTGTTGAAATGAATGATTCTTCCAAATCTACCACCTCTCACCAGGAAAATGAGGGGAATGTCGGCAATTATGGCAGTAACAGCTGGTCTCCAGCTTGGGATCTGATAGGAACCTTCTCCCCTCCACTGATCATTTGTTTTTGTAGTTAGGAAACTCACATCTCCGTAACTTCTGCTGTATTTTCTCTGAGCTCAGTAAACAAGCTGGAGGGTAAGTAAATTCTGACGAGAATTTGCTGTTCACCCACGTTAAAGAATAAAAGTCATTTTGAGGAGACTAGACTGTGGGCTGCTAACAAAGTGCACTAACCTTTTTCTCTTTATAATTACTTGCTATTGACTTTCATGGAAGTTCCATTATTTGTAATGTAGATTCATTGTTGGTTTTAATTACACTTAAGCCAATTATGTTTACTACTCAGTCTAGTGTTATTTTATAAGCAAGCTTGAATTTTATTATTTGATTTTGGAGCAACATATCAAGGCAGCACATACTGCCTGTCCCTGGTTATTCTGAGGACTTGGGTTAAGGGGTGAATTTTCATAGGGCAGGAACTTCTTAAATGTCTGGAGAAGAGCTGGTGTCAATGCATATTGTTGTGCTTAATAAAGACACTGGTTGCTGAAGTGGTGTGCGATGGCAGTGCAGGAACCATCTTGCAAACCAAATGAGGCAAATAGCAGGGTCAATGCAAATTGGTTCATTCGCCATGATTATTTATTATCAATGGTATACGGGTGTTGGTTGCAGCAGTAGGCAACCTGAGTCGGAAAAAATAAGTCTCTTCATATGCTAATTGAAGACCTCGGCACACCCTGGGCATGTGGAATCAATCAGGACGGCAGCCAAAGTGATATAGAATCTGAAGGAGCAGGATAGCTCCTCCTAAATCCCACAATTAATTTCATGAGGAAAGTTAAACCTTGCCTTTGGACAGCCTCCAGTTATCAATTTAAGATACCTTTGGTGTGGCTGCTTTATGGGATGTGAGTGTAGTTGGCATTTATTCTTGAGAAGGTGAGTCATCTTCTCGAACAGCTATGGTCTGTGGTGTCAAAAAGCTCTTAATGGTGCTTGGAAGGAATTCTTGGATGTTGACCTTGGATGGGGTTATTTCCAGATGAGGATGGGAGGATGGCCGGCTGCCCTTGCTTTTCCAGATGGTTTAAATCACTATTTTGGGAAGGTTCTTTATTCTGTAGTGATTAAATTAAGCAAAGGTATTAAACCTTCAGTTTTCATATGAAATGCCAGCTTCATGAATACTCAGTGGACACCTCTGGAAGAGCTTTCAATTTGCTAAAAATCAGGCCGAAACAGATTGGCTATATTTCCTTTTGGTTGATTTCAGGAAAAGAGTATTGTTATTATTTTTAAAAACCCTTCCTCCAATTTAAAGCATTTTCAGAGTTTTTTCATTTTCATTTCAGTAAGTGTTTTTTCATAGCAGCAACATTTGGAAGAGTGGTTACTAGCTGCACCCTTTCGGAATTGCGGGTTTTGTTTGTATAGGTTACTATCGATGGGTATCTAATAATGATACATTTCAGATGCCGCAAATTGCCTCGAGGTTTGAAAGAATGGCCAGCCTACCTTGATTTAAAGCAGACCATCGATGACTTCAACGAAAGCTGTCCCCTGTTAGAGATGATGTCCAATAGGGCTATGATGCCTCGTCACTGGCACCGCATTGCCCAAGTCATGAACCAAGACTTTGATGTTGACAGTGAAACATTTAAATTGTCCAACATAATGGAAGTCCCACTTTTAAAGTACAAAGAAGAAATTGAGGTGTGTTCTGATATGTAGAAATGTTGGAATTGTAATGTATTTTTATTATTAGTTTGTGTTAAAAGAGGAAGGAAATTCTAGACATTCATTTTAAAATTTAACCCTGAGTTTTATTTCATTCTAAGAACTAATTTAAAGAATAATTTAATTTATTCTGCTTAAGTGATTCTTCCCTGGAGAAATTAACCAGAGAAGAAACGTTACAGTACATCTGCTTCCTGGCCCTGGTTTTCACATCCTTGTGAGCTGGTTCAAATGATCAAGTAATCAGGTCTCTGGCAATAACTTCAAAGACTGAATTTTAAAAGAACAATCGATACACAAAATGGAAAGAACTTGAAAATCAAGGCCATTTTCTGGCTTGGATGTACTTAACAATTTATCTGATGACTCCTTTGAATGTATTTCCTCTGATATTACTTGTATATCTGTTTAAATGTAATATTACAAAACATCGTTCCATCTACCAACTCCTTTTCCTCTTCAAACTCCATAGATGAGTCGTTATGTCACAAAGCCAAGTTTATCTTAAGTTGTCTTCATGTCTGATGTGCTCAAATTAAGCTTTTATTTACTGATGGAGCACCAAAACATTATTATCAAGGGCCATCCTCTGTGAACTAACCCTCCTTGCCACTTTTTGACATTTCTGCAGTCTTTGCCACAGATGACCAAACGTGTTCCTCCAATATTTCTCGTCAGTAGAACTGCTTTTATTTGGTTTGTCTCTTGCATATTTAATCATAGCCAGAGTATCATCAGGAGTAAATTCTTTTCTGACCTTCCATGTTGGTACCTCTGGAAACATCTGGAGATCTGTCTTCCATCCCTTGCTCTTCTTCATCCACATGTTGCTTCTTAGTACGTCATCTGAATGCCCAAGGTCCAGCTCCACTTGCCACATGATGACACCATCTCTCTCGCGCTCTCTCTCACGCTCTCTCTCTCTCTCTCTCTCACTCTCATTTTCATAGAATTTAATGCCAGTGAAGGTGCGTTTGAAATCCAGGGCCGACATGCGTTTGAAGAGCAATTCTCAAAGGATTCCAGGCATTTGCAATGCCATGCATTGATGAGCAATGCATGCCTAGATGTCACGGCTGAGATTTTTACCCAATCGTGAGGTTTGTGGATGGCAGGAGCCATTCTGGTGAAGCAGGACTCCACAGCATTGCAAGGCCTACTACAGTGTTGCTGGAAGGAAACTACCTGAAGAGGTTGCAGGCCATGAAGTCTAAGTTGGGAACTTGCCTCCCACCCCAATTATGACCCTTTCTATGCTGCATACAGATGCAATGATCATGGGGTTATTTAAGGTTTTATTGCCATCTACATATGCACTTAACAACACCACCAAAGTTTAACTTTTCTTACACAAGAATTACTAAGCTGCCTTATTTTACAGGCCCTTGTGAATGTAAAGAGTAACTATTAACAGATTTGCTCACTTAACTTTAAGTTCAAGGATATGTCACTTCTGTGCTTTGTTGTATCAGGCCATCAATTTCCTCTTTGATTTTAATCCGTTTTTAAATTTTTTAATACTGAATATTAATCATTATGGTTGATTTTCTTTTTTTTTGCCATGGGCATCATTTTGCCAAGAACTTGTTCATTTTTAAAGAAAAATATTGAGACTGTGGTATTCTCATTTGTAACTGGTCAGTTTCATCACAAAATGATTTGAGGAAGCTTGTGAACTGATACTTGGTTTCTGTTTTTTGGTATTAGGATATTTGCATCAGCGCTGTGAAAGAAAAAGACATTGAACAGAAGCTGAAGCAGGTCATTGCAGAGTGGGATAATCGATACTTCACATTTGCCAACTTCAAATCACGTGGTGAGCTGCTTCTGCGAGGTGACAACACCTCTGAGATAATCTCTTTTGCGGAAGATAGTTTAATGGTTCTTGGTTCCCTCCTGAATAACAGGTGAGATCTCAGTGTGTGCCCTGTACATAAATGGCTTAGTTAACTTTAAGTTGTAAAAGGAAACCAAATGGTTCAGCTTTTAACAAATAAAACTGGTGGAATGAAATGTTTTGTTCTGGTATATTTTTGACTGGACTTTGGCTGTCTAATCCCCCAGCTAAACTGGTGTTTCATTTGGGTACTATCTATCTCCAGGGCATTTCAATTATTGCTGCCACTTGCAGCAATTAGAATATCTGTTCAGTGAGGCACATACATTGGGAATCAAATGTACATATCCAACATTGTGAGTTATTAGAGGATTCCTTTAAGTATATCGGTCAATACTTTCTCAATATTCAGTAGTGGATTTGTGGGAATCGAAGAACTAGTTAATGCAAGAACTAATTGAATAGTTGAAACCATGGCAATAAGTCGGGACTCAGAGACAAGGATTTGGCAAAAGTCAATTACAGAGGGATGATGGGATATATTAAGATTTAGTATTCAGGTAATGCAAAGCTTGTGTCTTAATCTACAGATGTTAAGAGGTCAGGAAGATTGAGAAAGATGAGGATATTCACAGCTCTAAAAGTTTAATTAAAATGCAAGAACAGGATCTGAAATGTAACATTTTAAATACATGGCATATTTTACGATAGTTTATTAAATCTCAGTTTTGTAATCTAGCATTAGACAATTTATTCTATTAAAATGTGAACTTCAAGAGGTCAAACAACTTGAACAATATAGTAAAATATCTGAAGTTATATTGTGTGCCACAAAAATTATGAATGATTGGAAAATCTGAAGTAAGAATGAATGAAGGGTCGTGAGTAGCTTAGCTATGATGAGATTCAATTTGAAAACAATGGTTATTGGATTATGATCATTATACTTTTTGTAAAATGGCTTGTACTTGCCAAATTGGTTCAGGAGTACTAAAGCCTTAATCAGATTTTCCTTGGGCACCAGTGTTTGTTAAAATAAACTCATTTAGTGACAAAAGGAGTTTATTAAACTTATTAAGTTTATGCTCTCTGATATTGATATTTAAATGTCAAGTTTATGCAGCTGTAATTAATAACTTTATTTCTACTACAATGGTATGAAAACATTGCAGTTCACTTGCTGGACAGGCATCTAACAGTCTAAAATGTCAGATGCAGAAATGCATTCATGTCTCATTGTGATAACTAGGGAACTTAAATTCAAGCAATTAAGTAAACCTGGACTAAAAAGCAGGTGTCAGTAATAATTTGACTACCGGCTACCAATTTGCCTATTCTTAATGCTCTCTGAAATGGACATCCTAAATTTCCACTCAATCCAGTGAACAATTAAGCCATAAGAAATAGGAACAAGGGGAGGTCATTTGGCCCCTCAAGCCTGCTGTGCCATTTAGTAAGATGATGGATGACCTAATTTTCCTTGTCCACCCTATCCCCATCACTCTTGATTCCCTTACTGATTAAAAACCTGTCTCTCAGTTTTGAATATATCAATGGATTCAGCTTCTACTGCCTTCTGCGGCAAGGAATTCCAAAAACTTGCATTTGAGAAAGGAAAATTTTCTTTATCTTTGTCTTAAGTGGCCATCCCCTTATTCTGAGGAGAATTTTCTTTATCTCTGACCCTGGACTCTCCCATGAGGGGAAACATCCTCCCTGCATTTGCCTTGTTTCTCCCCCAAAGAATCTTGTATGTTTCAATAAGATCCCCTCTCTTTCTCCTAAACTTGAGTACACACCCAATAGATTCAACCTTTCCTCACAAGACAATCCCTCCTGAAATAGTGAACCTTCTCTAAATTGCCTCCAATTTTGCTTAAATAAGGATCCAAAATTATATGCAGTACTCTGTGTGGTCTCACTCAATTGTAGTCAGACTTCCCTACTTTTAAGTTCCAATACCCTTGAAATAAAAACCTTCCTGATTATGTGCTGCACCGGATTCAGGTTATAGAACTGCTGAATCAGTTTCATGTACAAGACCCTTCTATTTTCCCAGCCTCATTCTTTAAGGGCTATGTTTACTCTGACCTCGCCTTTTATGTATTTTGTTGTCACTTTCTATATTTTCACACCATTTGCTGTCGTAGTTTATTTTCTCCTTGATTACCTTTTTAGTCTTTCTCTGAAGATATTCCAATCTCCGGGCCTACCATGAAATTTTGCCTCCTATATGTTTTCTTCTTCAACTTAATATCCTCCTTAACTTCCTTGTTTAGCCTAGGTTGGTTCATTTCTCCAGCATACGCCCCAGAACCATTCTTCCTCATGGGGTTATATTTTTTGATGGGAATCGTAGATTTTCTCCTAAGTGTCTGCTATTGTGTTTATTTGCCCAGTCCACTTGAGCCAGCTCTATCTCATTCCTTAGTAATTCTCCTTATTTAAGTTTAACACAATTGCTTCAGACCCCTGTAGAGGTGAACAATAAATACTTTCCTTGGCAGTGCCACCCTCTTCTCATAAGCAAATACAAAACTATGTACGTGGGACATGTGGTATAAACAGGCCATTTGGCTCAACCAGTCCATGTTGGCGTTTCTGCCACATTTGACCCTCCTTACATTTTTACTCATCCAAATCTATCAACGTAACCTGTTTTTCCCTTCTCCTTCCTGTGTCTGTCCAGCCCTCCCTTAAATGTCCCTGTACTACTCATTTCAACCACTCCATAGTATTAAGTTCCACATCCTCATTATCCATTGAGTGAAAGTGTTTCTTCTAAATTCCCTATTGGGTTTTTATTGCACTAAAGTTCTACTTTATATCCATTATGGTGAAAAACTGAAAACAATTAAATACCACAGGCAAAGTAATTTATTTCACACAAGTACTTTGTTTCCTTAGGTACAATGTTCCATTTAAAGCACTTATTCAAAAGTGGGTGCACAACTTGTCCACCACAACAGACATCATTGAAAGTTGGTTGACCGTACAAAATCTATGGATATATCTGGAAGCAGTGTTTGTGGGTGGAGACATTGCCAAGCAGCTACCAAAGGTCAGCAATGGTTGATCTGAAATGATTACACAAAGTAACAAGGTCTTGAATTAATGGGCAAATGTTTCCTGACACTAAGTGGCCTTACTAAAGCAAACAAAGGAGTTACTTTGTGGTGACGATCAATGCTCACATCTTGCTCAGTTTCATCAAGTATCTTCAAGTCCCTGCATTCACTTTGCCTTCCCTGAACTGTTCTGAGCAGGAAAGTGGCTGGAAAATTGCAGAATCTCTGAATAGATGGGAGGAAATTAGAGGTAAACTCTGGTATTTCCTGGGTAACTGTTACTGGGGCAATAACAGCACTGGGGGAGAAAGGCTCACACTTGCTGCCTTAGCTTCAAGGTGTTGATTGATGCCAGCGATGCACCTTAGGCAATGGTACCTCACTCATGTAAAGAGCTTCACTCTCAATGGAAATTGGCTTGTAATTATATTACATCTGCTTACCAGAATGAGAGAGACACTGATGAGGAACTGATTTGCACTGTAATATCTCACCATTACATATCTGTTTATTACTTTGCATAAATAGCAATCAAGAAATCTAATTGCAGATCGTACAAAAAAAAATTCTGATATATCAACTTAAAAATTGGGCAGAATGGTCTGTATTAGGACTTCATTTCCACTTGGTTACATGGCAAGAGTATTTTGGATTTTTTTTTCTTCATCAACATGTTCTTCTGCCCCAAATTTATGTAATCTACTGGAACCAATTGCTATTTTTAAAAATTTTTTGAAGTCTGAAATAAACTTTCTGCCTGTTTCCCAAAAACACAATAATGGAACAGAAAACCCAATTTGGCAGGAGTTTGAAAAATTGCAAAATTAAATGTTGGCCTAAGGAATTACAGAGTGCACATGATGGTTTCATTCTTTAAAACAAACCTGAATGAATTTCAAAGATGAATCTACCAAGTCTATTATGTGATAACAGGAAGCAAAGAGATTTTCCAATATTGACAAGTCGTGGATGAAGATAATGAGCCGTGCCCATGAAATTCCTAATGTGGTTCAGTGTTGCATGGGAGACGAAGCTATGGTTCGGCTGCTACCTCATCTTCTGGAACAACTTGAAATTTGTCAGAAATCATTAACTGGGTAAATGTTGGAACTGTGTGAAGCAGTGTTAATTTTGAGTTTACATATTTATTTCAGTGATGAAATGTTAATGAGATTCAGGTCAGGATTAAAATGACTGAGTAAGTGAGTCTAGTAAGTATTGGTTTATGGTTCACAGGTGAAAAAGAGTGAGAGTTTACATAGTCTCCACCGTTAATCATTTAATCATCTATCCTTTTAGTGTTTCTTTCTGTACTGCTTTCAAATGGACAATGAACCAATGGCCTCCCTTTGCAGTGAATAATGCTGTAACTTCAGGTCTTCATTAACACAAACCAGGCCTCTGCCAAATATTGTTTCTATATAAAAACACAAAATGCTGGAAATATTCATCAGTTCACGCAGCAGCTGCAGAGAAAGAAACAGAGTTAACGGTTCAGCTACTGGCCTTTCATCAGAACTGGAAAAGGGTGGAGAGAACAAAGGGAATGTCCATGAAAGGGTGGACATTAAGATTGTCCAGGTGACCCAATACTTTCAGAGCTGTCAAGATGAATGAGGGCATTTGGAAAGAAGAGAAAAAAATGACAATTATAAACGATCATGCTGGTACTGTGAGATGCAGAATAGAACAATTGAAAGAAATCTGAACTGAATATGATCTTGGTCACTAATGACTCAATCTCTCATTGTCTCATTTCCTATGAGTTCAGTAACCACTGCTTCTTGCCTGGCAGTGTGGTGGTGCACACCAACCTCATTGTTCAATTACCTTATAATAGCAAATTATATAGATTCCTGTTGAAAAGCCTGTAGTACCTTAGGCCCAAACATAAAATCACCCAATTGCAGGATAATGTACCAATGTGAAATTCACCATTTATTGATAATAAGTCAACGGTGGGTAAATAAAGTTTGAATATCAATACTGGATTGGTTCTGAAATACTTCCTGGGGGTTCATTTCTTATCTTGCAGGCAGATTCCATTGTACCTCAACATGAGATAATTAACTGCAGATCCATTTGTTTTTAATCAGTGATTAGTAATTTTGTCCCTGCTCTTCAGACGCTCCATAATAAGTAGTGTAGGTACTGATTGAAGCAAATTTTCTTGGTAGACAGGCTGCCTTTTTCCCCTCTATTTCTCCACCATGGCAAGTGCAATTGGTATTCATGACATTGTTCTAAATAAATGGGCATGAACTGCCATCCTGCCTCTCACATTACCAACATCGGGGTTCACCATCTCAGTAATGTGTGCAGTTTTGCACAAGGGTGCATTTATCTGTACTATTTTCAATAGTGTGTGAATGTTACGCCACTGTAACCCATTGCTGAATCAGTAGTGTAAATAGAGTAGATTCTGCAATAAAAAAACAAAATCAGAATCAATTCAGTAATATTAATTAGATGTTAAAAGTCACAATAATTTAAATCTGGGTATGTACACAACTTCATAAGGATGTCGAGTTCTATCTAATTAGAATTTCTGTTCTTTATTGTTATTAATGAAAATTATTTACTATTTTTCACAGACGTGTAGTGAAAGCTCTGTTTGTTGAAACTGAAATTTACCTTTGCTCTGCTTTCTCCCCTTTCCACCCCCCCGGTTGCTAATAATCAACAGTTATCTGGAAAAGAAGAGGCTGATGTTTCCAAGATTCTTCTTTGTATCTGATCCCACTCTGCTCGAGATCCTGGGCCAAGCATCTGATTCTCATACCATACAAGCTCATTTGCTTAATGTATTTGACAATATTAAGTCAGTCCTGTTTCATGAGAAGGTCAGTTTGAATTATTTACTATCTTATATATGCAGGTAATGTGGATGCCTTTCAGAAAACTTTCAGTATATTAATGTCAAACAATGAAATTTCCCATTTCAGGAATGAAGATCATGTGTAGAAACTAGATTAAAGTAGCCATGATTTAGTGGTTACAATGGGCAAGTTGTTTCCTATTTTGAAATTTCTGTAATTCTTGCACATCAATTTAAGCAGCAAGTTAAAACATTTAATCCTTATAATCCAGTTCACCATTTCATATTCCAGTTTGTATTCCATGGAATTTAGATTAGTTGAAGGGTGATGTGATCAAAGTTTATAAGATATTACAGGGAAATTATAGGGTGAATAAAAAGAACTAACTATTCCTGTTGCTTGTGAAGATCAGGAATAGGGAACAGAGTTTAAAAATCAGAGTGAAACCTTCTAGAAATTATTTTGGGAAATAGTATTACATATAAAGATGGGCAGAAGTTTGGAACTCCTAGCAGTTGATTCTAAGTCAATAATCAATCCTCTCAGGGCTACAGAACAGAGAAACCTGGGGGTATATTTGCATGGTTTGTTCAGGGTGGCAGAGCAGATTAAGAAAATATTTTAAAAAGCATATAAGATCTTGGGCTTTATAAATAGAGGCAAAGAAATCACGATGGAGCTCCATGTAATACTAGTTCAGCCATAATGAGTTTTCTGTCCAATTCTTGGTTCCACTTTAGATAAAATGTAAAGGCTTTGGTGAGACTGCAGGAGAGATTTACCAGATTGGTTCTGGGGTGAAAGACTTTAGTACATGGCTAGATTGGTGAAGGTGGGATTGTTCTTCCTGGAATAGTGGAAGAGAAAAATACTCAGCAGTTCGTGAAGCATCTGTGGAGGGATAAGCAGAGTCAATATTACAGAATAATGATCTATCATCAGAACTGAGAGAAGTTAGAAATCAAAACATTTTAAGGTGCAGAGGAGAATGGGTGGAGAAAATAACTGAATGCTCATGATGGCATGGAGACCAAGTGATGCTAAAGGTATTTGTACAGCTGAGACAGGATAGTGAAAGTTTGTTGTTCACAGTTGAACTACTTGGAGGAGATGTAAATAGAAGGCACAGAGGAGGGAGAAAACACGTGTTGGAATGTGAAATGGAGAATACGGCAGTTGCTAGCAATCTGCCGTGATGCCCAGGAGGTCAAATTACATCAGTGGAGAAAGAAAAATTGAGTTGATGTTACAGACTGGGGAACCTGCAGCAGTGCTAGCCAGTTCTGACACAAACTAGAAAGGCCGTGAATTATTAAGTTTAGCATTGAGTCAGGAGGGTTGTAATGTGCTTAGATGGAGATGACGTGGTAGGTCATGTTAAACCTTATTGCAATAGGACACATTAATGATGGAGTGGATGTGGGATAGAGAATGAAAATGACAGACGTTGGAAGCTGAAGGTCATCCTTGCAGATGGAATAGTGTTCTGTAAGGTTGTTACCCAGTCTGCAGTCAGTATCTCTAGTGTTGAGGAGAACAGATGGTGGACCACTGATTGCAGTACACTGCACTGGCAGAGAGAAACTATTCCTATTGGCAGATGCCTCAGGCATAGGATAGAGGGGGCATAGAATGAAGGTGATAGGACCAATAATGATACAAGGAGAAACTTTTTAACATCATGACTGTTTATGGTCAGGAATGCTCTGCTGGGGCAGATTAAACTAATATGTAATTCACAAAGATGCTAGAGAAGTATCTATATATTGTATATTGCAGGAATATGGATCACTATAAAGCCAGAATAAAGAAAATGAACAGAATGACCTCCTGCCCTGCTGGAGCCATTCTATGATTCTGTAATTTTAAATCTGAAGTTGATTGTTTTTATTAACAAAAATGCAAGGAGATACTGGACAATGTTGGGATCATAGATCAGTCATGATCAGTATCTCATTAAATAGTGGATTAGGTTTTGATTGGTGAACTCCTGTTCCTGTCTTCCAACATTCCTCCGTGCCTACCTTGCTAATTCTCTATCTTATCAATTCTTAATTTTGTTTTGCTTTTTTTCTGCCAAGTAGAACTTCCCCTATGCATTCAATGAAGAAATTAAATTATAGTACAACAGGGCCCCAGTGTATTAAAGGGAGCACGGCAACTGGGGCTTTGGTCTGTTAAAGGGAGTGTAGGAATCAGAACCATCGGGGCTCCCGAACAATTGGCCAGTGGATCATCAAGTTTTGGTGAATACAAGTGACTCGTGTGTTACGGCTCTTTGGGTAATGGAACTTCACTCTTATGGAATTCACAAATCACCACAAATCCAAGATACCAAATAAAATTTGGAACTTATGTGGGGGGAATATTAAATAAACACAAAATGTGAAATAACCAACAATTTTTTTTATTGTTTTCAACTTGTATTTCTTGATGGAGATGCAGATAATGCAGTGGTTTTTTTTAGCATGGTAGTTTCATTTTGCTGTTTAGTAGTTTATTTTTCCAAGAATTTTCCATATAATTTGCCCTCAAGATGTCTGAAACAGGGCCAGCAAATGTAAGTGCAAATTGTAAGCCTAAACATCACCATTATTTGTTGTGAGTTGTCTCATTAAACTATTTTACCTATATTTCATATGTGCTTAAAAGTATATGCTGCCATTCA
>JARFYF010000017.1:37196577-37218899 GCA_030265395.1 Rhina ancylostomus | reverse complement strand
TTTGGAGTCCAAGAGTCGAATGAACGACTGGGGTGCGCTGCCCCTTTAATAAACACCGTTCCCGCGTTGACATCACGTGCAGGTCACGTGACCTTCCCGCGCGTGGGCTCCACTAGCCCACAAAAGGAGGAGTGCCCCACGCCATCTTGTGTCGGGGCCTCCGACAATGCTCGCAATCGTGGGAGCCGGTTCGTGAAAGGTAAGTCGCCACAACCCAAACTTTACAGCACACTGCAGGGATGAAACATAGTCTGCTTCTAGTTAAGGTTGAGGAATTTCTTGGCTAAGAATCACATCATTAATAAAATTAAATCAAGCTTACATTACAACCAGCTGTATGATTATGTATTAACATAGATATGTTTCTTGTTGGGACCAAAACTGCAAAGTGAGGTCTGATTTCTTTTTTAATTTTAATTTCTTGCAGTGTCGGTTGCAGATAAAATCTCCGACTGACTTTGAATGGTTGAAACAATGTAGGTTCTACTTCAATGAAGATGCCGATAAAATGCAGATAGCAATTACCAATGTGGATTTTACTTACCAAAATGAGTTTTTGGGATGCACTGAGAGACTAGTTATCACTCCACTCACTGACAGGTATGAATTTTGCAATTCTGCATGAATTCCCGAAGTCTGATTGATTGGCAGCAGTGTATCAGTGGAATGTGTGGCCTCTATTTTGTTGCTGCATGTGATGATTTGTGGGCCAATGGGGCCCTTCCTAACCTATAATCTACTCCCAACAAGTATGGCAGCCTGCATTCAGGGCCTTCTAAAGCTTTGGTACTTGAGCATGATGTGAAGAGAAGTTTTTGGTCAAATTCTGGATTGTGCACACATGCTCACTCTTACTGTAAAGTGACCAAACAGCTGCTCAGCCCAGTTGACTTGGGTAAAATCAACCACTTGTCCTGTAGGATTTCTGCAGTATGCATGCAGTAGGATTCTAAAGATCTTACAACACTATGAATTCAGGAAGATGAAAGATTTGTGTTAGTTGACTGTAGCATCGATTTTTGAGTAATTGCATTGTAATTTGGATACCCAAATAATTAATTAGAATGTAAGAACTTTTTATTATAATTTTATTCATTTTTAAAGTGTACGTGTCTGTATCAAAGAAGTATTTATTGCAAATTCATAATTTCCCATGAGAAGGTGAGGTGGTGAGTTGCCTTTTCAAACCACTGTGTTCTGCTGGTGGTGACTGTGGCGAATTCTAGGATTTAAATCCATTGACAATGAGGGAAGAATGATACAGTTCCAGATTATGAAGGTGTCTTTGCTACTTACTATTCTGCTTCAGGTTGCAACATGAAGTTTCTATCCATGCAGCTATTTTTAGCACATGGCATATAATGTGTAAAGCAGCAATTATAAGGAGCACTGAGGTGGAAATTACATTTAATCTCAATTGACTCAGGAGGACCACTGACTGAATCAATTTGTTCATTACATTATTTATGCTTCAAAAGCTTTCTCAAAAACTTTGAAGTACCAGGTGTAATATCAAAATCTGAGATGTATAAATTTAGCACTCTGTCTCAGAATTTCTTAATGGTTCAACTACATTCTAGTTATGGTGCAAAACTCCAGGGAATTACAGAATGTGTGACTTAAGTCATAACACAAGATGAACTGTAATTTCCTGAGTTTTTTTGCACACCTCAGATCTTTCCTGTTACTGAAACGGTGATTAAGTATAATAACACGATTCCATTAAAATTAATAACCTCTGTGAATTCACTAAATACTTAAATGAATCTTTTTAGCATTAATGTCACCTAGACCATTTCAAAATGCATTAATAGCTTTTTCGTGACTTGGTGACGGATAGTCTTTTTTTGGTAAAATGAGAGCAGATTTGGTCCTGATATTGGGTCCAGTGTGCAAGAGTAATGCTGGTTGCCCTGTCATGGTGGGTCATAAGCAGGTAATGTTGGTGGGGTGTATACAGAGTAGGCAGATTGTGATGTCACTTTGGGGCCTAATGCTCTTGCTTAAACACCCACACTTGAACATGCACTCAGCAAATGGAAGGATTCTCCACTCATACCATCTGGATATACAGTGGGAATTGACCCATAAAGTGAGTGCCAACTCCATGGATTTATGCAGCATGTCTGCCAAGTCAACTGTCCAGCAACTAAGCACCAAGCTTGATGGGCTGCAGGTTCGGAGCAGACATGCTATTAAGGGCTAGAGACTGTTGGGCTGAGCAAGTCTCCCTGAGGTGAGAAGGACATCTGTTGTTGAAAGGTTGGTTTCTTCTAATAGCTCCAACATGGCATTATAACTGTCTTTGGGGCAGAACACTGAGGTAACTGTGCAGGAGATTGTAGTACTGGTAATTACGCCATTTAATGCCAACTTACCAACACACATAATAGAGAAGTACAACTTTATCTGCGATTTCTGCAAACCATTTTTGTGCTCCAATGTGCAAGGCTGCCATGTAAGCACACAGGCTACAGTGGTGTCATCAATTGCAAACACTTCATTGGCATTAGCTTAAGAACATAAGTCCATTGAAAACTTCTGTGTCTCATATCAGCATTAACTGACAATACTCTACCAGGAATCCTGAGGTCAGGCTTCGTTGAGGATATTCTATTCTGACCTCAGTCACATGTCTCTGCCCAAGGTCACTTGGACAGGATGTCCTAATTGTTGGAGGGATCCAGAGCAGCCAAGCAGGAGAACAGCACTGCATAGGTCCTGGTCCACAAAGCATCCCTTTGACACAACTGAAATCAACATTCTTTTCTTGTAATACCCTTGCTGTGGGTGAGTTCAGAGGTCACAAGATGGTTCTTGGCCTGTTAACTTCACTGGTCCCTTAAATTGGTGCTATTGCCCTGCAGGATCACTGGGAGGTGTGATTCACTATGATCGAGAGCAAGCAAGATAACCATAACTACAACAGCTGGGCCACATCAAGGCCTGTTAAACCATGTAAAGTTCTACCAGTGATTTGTATAGTTACTTCTAATTTTTAAAATTTCTAAAGTCTGCATGAAATGTCCTAACAGTTGCTGAAGGACTGCCCTGTCTTCAGTTTTTTTTGCACAAGCTAATTGTCCCCAGACATAGACGAAATATTAGGCCTTCCCAGTGGAGAACGGCATATGGACATTAAAATTAGGGGCAGGTTTAGGCTATTCATTCTTTGAGCCTGCTTTGCCATTTAATAATATCATGGTTGATTTGATTGTTATCACAACTCTGCACTCCTGCATACCTGTGGTAACTTTCCACTCTTTTCTTTATCTACCTCCACTTAAAGGCTCAAAGACTCTGCTTCCATTGCCTGTTCAAAAAGCTCATGACGCTCAGAAAAGAAATTGCATCCTCTCTGACTGAATGAACAGTGTTCTCAGAGTCAAATAAGCTGACAAAAGCAAAATACTGAAATCTGCATTCACCCAAACATTGAGCTTAATAAAATTTGAAATGATCTATCCACAGATCAAAATTACACTAATACATTTTACTCTAACCGAAAATATCTAATGTCAATTTAATGGTAGACGATTTATTTAATTAATGGTAATACTTTCAAAGGCATTGTCCAAAACATAATTTAGGCGAGAACAATCAAAATCTGAGAAATTCACAATTATTTTGGCTCAACTTTATGCAGTCAGAGAATTGCATCTCACCTGTGATCAATAAACTGACAAAGTTGTTGAGATTTAACTCGAGGAAGGCATAATCTATTTAATGACCTAAAGTCTTTTGTGATGTTAATTCATACATCAATATGCACATTGTAATGTAAATAACCTCATCACATCACAGAAGTGATGGTTACATTTTAATGTCCTTATGCTCTTCTCCACCAGGAAGGCCTAATATTTCATCTATGTCTGGGGACAATTGGCTTGTGCAAAAAAAACTGAAGTCAGGGTGGTTACACAGCTGTAATAAGCTCAATGCCCATTAGATAAACAAACGTACCCACCTCCCAAAAAAAAGTCTAAGTTAATTTATTTTAACATTTGGACAGTGAGAGTTTCAGAGCACCCAGAATTGTCCAGTGCCATGATGTTTCTATAGATTGTTAAGGAGCAATGGTTTAGAAATGCCACCTTTTCAGATGTGGCAAGGAGAAACTCAGTCTTCCAGAAATAAATAAGTTCGCTGATAAATTACGAATCAGCCAAAGTCAACAAGTTAAATTTGCAATCAGTGGAACCATAGAATCTAAAATATTGAAGGAAGCAACATTCAATCCATTAAGAACAAAACAAATTAGCAGCAGGAGTAGGCTTTCTGGCTCCCCATTCAGTGAGATCACAGTGATTTTGTGCCTCGGCCTTTTATCACTTGATTTTCATATGCTCTGAAATAAAAATAAAAAATGTTGGTGACACTCAGCAGATCAGGCAATATCTGCAAAGAGTTTCTCTCTCTGTGGATGCTGTCTGACTCTCTCCAGCATTTTCGTTTTTATTTCAGATTTCCAGCATCTGTAGGTGTGTATTAGCAGTCCTGATGCAGGGTCTTGACTGGAAGCATCGACCATCCCTTTGCCTCCACTGATGCTGCTTGATCCACTGAGTTCTTCCAGCAGTTCATGATTTTTTTCCCTCCAGATTTCAAAATCTTGCATCTCTTGCATTTCCAGTTTGCAGTCTTTTAGTTTTTTTCATATCCTCTGTTTCCCTTGGTGCCCAAAAGTCTATCAATCTCATTCTTGAATGAACTGAACACCAGAGCATCCACAATCCTCTGAGGTGAAGAATTCCAAGGATTTACAACCATCCGAATTAATTTCAGTTTTAAGTTCCCCTTAACTTGAGACTATGTCCCCTAATTCTAGATTCCCTGAGAGA
This sequence comes from Rhina ancylostomus, assembly GCA_030265395.1. Taxonomy (NCBI): domain Eukaryota; kingdom Metazoa; phylum Chordata; class Chondrichthyes; order Rhinopristiformes; family Rhinidae; genus Rhina; species Rhina ancylostomus. The sequence continues at coordinate 37,214,058 of JARFYF010000017.1, read as the reverse complement.
AACCAGTCTTTCAGTATCTACTCTATTAATCCCTCTCAGCAAGTCTCGATGAATCACTTCTCATTCTTCTGAAGCATAGACACAGGATTATCCCCTGATCTATTGAGTCTATGCTGCATCATCTCCTGATTGTCCCAGGCCTGGGCACATGTGTGACCTACATTGTATATGTTGCTTTTTGCACATTGCTATCCATTGCCTGATCCACTTCTGACTTGTTTCTGTTCCTACTGGGGAGTATTATTGTAAATTTTCCATTAGATGATCTGACTGCACTAATGGTCTAATACTCCAGGGGCACAGTTTGCCATGGCAGAGAATTCCAGGCCACTATTTTAATTATGAAACAAAATACTTGTCTGGTGTTTGATTTGTTCTATCTTTTTTCTGCTGCCAATAATTAATAGTCTACCTCATTAAAATTTTTTTTCTATTGAGAGCTGCCAGCTTTTAATTCAATTGCACTGTGGATATTTTTTTCTAGATGCTACATCACATTAGCACAGGCTATTGGAATGAATATGGGTGGTGCTCCCACAGGCCCAGCTGGCACAGGAAAGACTGAAACTGTCAAAGACATGGGCAAATGCCTTGGCAAATATGTGGTGGTCTTCAATTGTTCGGACCAGATGGACTTCCGAGGTCTTGGTCGAATCTTCAAAGGTAGTAAATAGAAGAAAATATCCGATTTGTGCAGTTAACAGTTGCACACTGAGACTGAACTAATCAAAACTATTTTTACTTGTTGTGTTAGGACTGTCCCTGTCAGGTTCTTGGGGATGCTTTGATGAATTTAATCGCATAGACTTGCCTGTGCTTTCAGTGGCTGCTCAGCAAATTGCCATTGTCCTGACTTGCAAGAAGGAACGCAGAAAAAGTTTTGTATTCACAGGCAATGACACATTAGAAATGAACCCAGAGTTTGGCATCTTTCTTACAATGGTAAGAATCCATCACTTTTGTGAAATTATCAGCTTTACACTTCAGAGAAAAAGAAAGTATTTAATAGGTTGGAAATGGTCTAGATTTGAATTATCAAGAAGGGATTTCATTTTCCACATTCAGGTAATTCAACGTAGAGATTCATCATACAGATCATACTCTGAGTAACTATCAATGCTATGATTCAATTTAGAACTATCTTCAAACTCAATACTGGAAACTGTGTTTAGCAGAATCTTAGGAATAAGCAGAAAGAATCATGAGTGGATAAAGTTGAATGTAAAGCTTCATTTAAAAAGATTTCTAAACACTCTGATTCAAGTGTGTAAAAGGCAAGCCAAATACTCTTGCTTTTGGTTCTCATCAATGTATTTGCTGCAGTTTGATTTATTTCTTGTGCTGTTAGTGGGAAACTGTAGGTTTGGTATGCGTACAAAGTGATTTCCACTCCACAGTCAGTGCAGGATTTCCTTACCAATGGGGAGATGTGTGTAGGTGAAAATCAGTTTGTGATAAGAGAAAATCCATTTGACAGGATTAGATGGATTACCACACTGTGGAAGAGGTGGTTGTCTATTGTTTGTGCTAGGCCAAACAGTGTAAATCCAGCACCAAATCTGTTTTACAAGGAATTTTAACTGTGCCTCCATGGTATGTTGGGTTCTTCTTGTAATTATACTGTGAAGTATAACTTGAACTTGGAGCATCAAGGGAACATGTTTATTGTGACAATCAATCTACTCAATTGAAGCACAGTATATACAATGTTCCTAAGTCAGGCATACGACACAGCATCTTAAATCAATAATAACCCCATCGAAGTAACAGTTATACATAATGGATTTGTATATTCAAGCCATAAACTATTGTACTTACACAACACTGGTTCCCAGTTAAAAGAAAAGAAAGAACTACAACCCTGTACAGATAGATGAATATATCCACTTTAAACTGAAGAACTTACTTACACTAGTAAGTTAACATATATCAATCATGAACTTTTAGATCTAGTTACATTCATCAACGTATATACATATTTACAACGTTAAGGCACAGTACAGGTTTCTTAATCTCCTGGGATCATCTTGTTATATCAATTTGTCTTGTGTCTCAACTTCACTCTCATATGCCACTGTTTTAATGAGGGCAACCTCAGGATCTTCCTGTAATTTGCATGAATGATCATCATTAAATTCATATTTATTGACATCCTGGCAGACACACTTACTTGTTTGGATCCTTTTGGAGAAACCTGCACAGTTAATGAACTCTTTGCCCCCTTTCAGGATAGTGGAATTCACCTTTGTATTTCAATTTAACACTGGATCATTCTTTTCCTGTGCTGTTTTTCTCTACTGACTCTCCTTTAGAGCTTTGTTCTATGGATTCCATTCCTGTTTGGCTTTTGGAAATCTTTCCTGAGGCCTTCAGCTTCATCAGAGTGTTTTGAAGTTGGTTCTTGCTTTGATAACAAGGATTTCACACTTCTGATTTGTCACACTTTCTTAAGGTGCAGATTTGTCAGTCTCACTTCAGCAAGATAGATAGTTGCATCTATCAACTTGTATGATAAGAGATATCTCATCACTGTTGCCAATGTAGTGTATTAGGAGATTGTTGTAACTGTTTTGTGGAATATAACATAAACTAATTTGAACTTGGAGCCTCAAGGGAGCACATCTTTACTCTGACAGTTGACTCTCAAAGCTGAACCGAAACTGGGTAACAGAGCATTTGAAGCTTGATAGTGGTCTGACCAACCATGAAGAAACAGCTACACGTAATTGTATACAAGAACCCCACAACAATACACAGACACCAGACTCGGCAACTTTCAAATATTTTCCATGAGATTGGGATTCTAGCCTTCACATGCTTTCATCCACGCATGTATGTGCCAACTGATGCTACGTGTGTGGACAAGTGCACGGTTGTAATGATTAAGTCCATTGCTCTCTTAAATGAGATGGATAAAACTGTATAGGGTTCGGTAAAGGAACTCAAACAACAAGTCACTGTGACTTACAGATCTGTTTTGACCATTGAATACAATATGCTTAAATATTTATCTGGAAATATCAGTTCTAATTTAACTAATAGTTAAAGATTTTCTTTCACTTAATAGAATCCAGGTTATGCTGGGAGGCAGGAACTTCCTGAAAACCTCAAGGTTAACTTTCGGTCAGTGGCAATGATGGTGCCTGATCGTCAGATCATTATCCGTGTCAAGCTGGCAAGCTGTGGATTCATAGACAATGTCGCCCTTGCTTGCAAGTTCTTTATGCTTTACAAATTGTGTGAGGAGCAGCTTTCCAAGCAGGTGAGTGTGTGCCAGCCTGAACTCTTGAAAACTTTACATGTTTCTCTGTCGAGAATAAAGTGGCGCAGGAAAAGCTGGTGGCCCTTTGATGGGCAGAGAAATTAAAATGAAATTTAACAAGAAATCTTAAAAAGAGCGGCCCAGTCCAAACATAAGAATACAAAATGATTTCAATGGGAGGATGAAGATATAGAGGGGAAACAGAAGAATCAAAGGACTAAATTAAACTGGCAAAAGGGAAATCTTAAAGGAGTTTAGCAAGACAGGTGGAAGAAACTGAGTTTTAAAAACTTGAATGATTGAAAATGATAAAGAATGAACAAATGGCAGAGGTACCAAATAAGTCTCATGCCTTGATTTTCATAAGAAACTTGAGTGGTGAGGATGAATGAGCACAAGAGAAAGGGTTGGAACAAATAGGATAGCCAGTGATGAGGACGTGGTACTGATGGAATGTACCCGGGCTTATCAAAGGAAGGACAAAGAAAATAGCTGTGGCTTTGACAATAACCTTTGAGACATTTTTTGGAAATGGGTGGCAGAGTAGCACGGCAGTTAGTGCTGTTGCTGCATAGCTCCTCTGACAATGCTTCAATCTTGAACCTGGGTTCTGTCTGCATTTGAATTTGTGCATTCTTTCTGTGACTGCATGGATTTCCCTTGGGTACTCAAGTTTCCTTGCATGCCCAGAGATGTGCTGGTAAGTTAAATGGCTGCTGTAAAAGTGTAGGTGGGTGGCAGGAGAATCAGGGAGGAGTTGAAGAGCACCTGAGAGGGAATGGATAACAGGGAAGGAAGGAAATGGATTGATGAGAATATTCTGAGAACCAGTATAGACACTATAGGCAGAATAGCCTCCTGTGTTAGGAAAATATTAGAATGTGAGGATTGTGTCACAGAACTGGAAAGTTGTCAATATAACACCTTTGTTTAAGAACTGTGAAAGATGCAGACCGATAACTATGGACCAGCCAGCAGTGGGCTCTGGAGATTCTAAAGGACAAAGGAATATGAACAAGGCACAAAAGTCGATGGTGCCTTCCGAGAGAGGGTGATGAAGACTTGTCAATCTCAGCCGAACTGCCTGGAGGAGGTGAAATTTTAAGAAGATGAATGATTTTGTTTCAGCTTTCCAGCTTCTGCATATTTTTGCTTTTGATCAAAGTAGAATTCAGCAGAACTTTTAAAAGCCTTATTTTATCAATCTACAAAACTGAGATCACAAAACAGATTGTTTATTAAATTTCACTATAAGCTTATTCTACCTCATTATCATTACTGTCTGTTTCAGGTGCATTACGATTTTGGACTCCGCAATATTTTGTCTGTTTTACGAACGCTCGGAGCCGTCAAGCGGGCGAGGCCTGAAGATACTGAATCTATGATAGTCATGGGAGTCCTTCGAGACATGAACCTCTCCAAGCTGGTTATTCAGTTTTCTAGTTATTTGTTTTAATTGCTCTGAGGAAGGTTTTCCATTTTATTCTATAAAATAGCTTTTCTGTTTTAAATGCAAATATACCATGATCTTGAAATGACAATGTGCAACATTGATGTTTGAGCCATTGATGTGCATATGTGGAGCTGGCCCTTGGGAGCAACGTTGGAGGAGATGGAATGGTCAATTCTGTTGAGCAAAAAGTATAAAAAGGAAGTATGGTGCAGCACAGTTTAAGAGAGCATCTTGGTGATTCTTGCCAAAGTTGTCTTTAGCTTGTGTGCTGGGAGAAAATTGGCCTGAAGGGTTTAACTTGAGGAGTGAAGGAGAATTGTGCATGTGACTGGAAGGCTGTGCCACATCTGAGGACCTTGTCAAGAAAACCTTGTAGAAAGCCTGGTAGTAAGAGGTAATGGAAAGGTTGAAGGTGACCGTTTTGACAAGGGGAATGTTGACATTGGGGGGGTGGGGGGGAAGGAGAGGGGGTATGGAATCATTGAAGCATACAGTACAGAACTGGGCCTTTATGACCTACCTCGTCCATGATGACCATGATGTCTATCTATGCTAATCCCATTTGCCTGCATGAGCCCACTATTCCTCTACTCCGTTCCTCTCCAAATGCCTCTTAAACATTGTAATAGTATCTGCTTCCGGTACTTCCTCCGGCAACTCATTCCAAGTATTCACCACCCTCTGGGTAAAAACGTTAGCCCTCAGATCTCCTTTTAATTTCTTCCCTTTCACCTTAAACATGTGCGCTCTAGTTCGAGACTCCCTTTCCTTGGAGGAAAAGAATCTGACTGTCTATCTTTTTTATATCCCTCATAATCTTGTAAACCTCTTTCAGGCCACCCCTCGATCTCCTGTGTTCCAGTGAGAATAAACCTGCTTCGTAACAGGCAATATCCCGGTGAATCACTTCTGCACTCTCTCTGCTACCACCTCCTTCCTGTAGTGTGGTAACCAGAATTATACACAATATTGTTGTAACCAATGCTTTGTACAACTGCAACATGACAGCCTAACTCTTATACTTGGTGCTCAGCCTATGCATTACCAAGCATACCAAATGCCTTTTTCACTATCCCATCCACCTGTCAAAGTTGAGTTTATTGTCATATGCACGAGTGCATGTATGCACAGGTGCAATGAAAAGCTTACTTGCAGAAGCATCACAGGCACATAGCATAATATAAGCAGCATTCACAAGAAAAACATAAATTATACACAATTTTTAAAAGAAAGAAACACAATTAGAACAAAAGAAAACAAAGTCCATTTTAGTTGAAAGTGATCAGAGTGATCATAGTGTTGCTAAACTGTATTGGTGATTAGGGTTTTGCTGGTTGATTCAAGAACCGAAAAGTTGAAGGGAAGTAGCTGTTCTTGAACCAGGTGGTGTGGGGCTTATGGCTTCTTTACCTTCTGCGTGATGGTAGCTGTGAAAAGATGGCATAGCCTGGATGGTGGGGATCTTTGATAATGGATGTTGCCGCCTTGAGGCACCGCCTCCTGTAGATACTTCCGATAGTGGGGAGGGATGTGCCTGTGATGTATTGGGCAGAATCCAGTATTCTCTGTGGCTTCTTGCATTCCTGCACATTGGAATTACCATACCAGACCATGATGCAATTAGTCAGCATAGTTTCGACAGTACATTTGTAGAAGTTTGTTAGAGTGTCAGTGACATGCAGAACCTCCTTAACCTCCTAAGAAAGTAAAGATGCTGCTGCACTTTCCTTATGAATGTATCTCTGTGCTGGGCCCAGGACAGGTCATCCAATATTTTAATGCCCAGGAATTCAAAGCTGCTGATTCCCTCCACCGCCGATTTCCCCCAGTGTAGATTGGCTCATGTTCGCCTTCCTTCCCCTTCCTGAAGTCAACAACCAGCTCTTTAGTTTTGCTGACATTGAGAGAGATGTGGTTGTTGTGGCACCACTCAACCAGGTATCCTATCTTGCTCTGGTAAGCTGACTCATCGCCTCCTGTGTAGTGCCATTGGTGAATCTGAAGATGGCATTGGAGTTGTGCTTAGCCACATGCACGTGTGTATGGAGAGTGATCTGTGTTGTCACTTTCAAGGAGCTATGGACTTGCACCCAAGGTCTCTCTGTACATCAAAGCTCCCAAGGCTCCTGCCATTTACTCGATGTGTCCAAACAGAATTTGACCTCCCAAAGTGCATTACCTCACACTTTTCTGGATTAAATTCCATCTGCAACTGGGAATCATTGTTTACATCAATGGATGTTGGTCAGAGGTAAGTGGCTGAGGGAAAAAATATATGAAAACAATGTGATCACTTTGGATAAATGGTGAGCAAACCATAACATTTTCATGCAAAAGATTCTGGGAACAATCTTTGGCCAACTTCATACAGCATTTCAGAACAACTTTTTATGCAAATGTACTCCAAATAGGTTCAAGATTTGAATGTATGATTGTGAAAGTATACAGAAAAGGTTTATACCTCTCTAGTCCAAAAAGCATTCATTAACAACTACACTATCTTTACTGTTTTTTCCCTACCTAAAGCCTTGTGTGACAAATGGCCTGCAGTTTGTTTTCCTATTTAAAGCTGCTGTACCTGATCTGAAAATTTTCTTAACAGCATGGGACTTGTCTATGTGCTATTAAAGCATGTCTTCACTCTTTCTCACTTTCTGGTATCTGGTTCTAGATTGATGAGGATGAACCACTGTTCCTTAGCCTGATAGACGATTTATTTCCTGGCATTCAGTTGGATAAAGCCAGATATCCAGAGTTTGAAGCAGCTATTGACAAACAGGTATTGGTTGTTCACATAAATTCAAATAGTTCACAAGGGCACTAGAGTAGTTTTTGATAATATTCTCTTACAGAGAACAAAAGCTAAATGAACCCACTGGAACTGACACAATTATAAGTTATCAATAGAGAACAAAATTGGAGGAGTGGAGGAATTAGAGGACTAAATATTTGAAGGGTTTAAACTTTAAGTATTGAAAATAAATATTATCAATAAAATTGGAGCACAGGAATTACTCAAGTACCATAAACTTTTTCAGATTGAGGATGGAGGTCTAGTGAAACATGTACCCTGGAAACTGAAGGTTATTCAGTTATTTGAAACTCAGCACGTTCGACATGGTATGATGACATTGGGCCCAAGTGGTGCTGGAAAGACAACCTGCATTCACACTCTAATGAAGGCTATGACAGGTAGGAATTGATGTATTACCAACCAGATAAAAATTGTAATGGCAGTTATTAGTAATATATGGTACATTAACTTAGAAAATGCAATCAATGGAAACTAAAATGTTAATATATGACAGAGCAATGAATAAAAAATGAACTTGGTGATATTGGTATCTACCTGCTGTGTAACTGGTGTCTTTTACTGGCTTGAGCATACATCATGGTTTGCAGCTTGTATTTTCTATCCTCAAAATGGTCTCATGCCGAAGGGCCTATTTGCACACTGTATGGCTCTATGACCATGAATTTTATAAAACTTTAACTTTGTTCTGTGCAAGATGAGGTGACAATTTCAACACTGGTGCAGAATTTATTAGGGCAAATAATCCATAAGCAAAAGAAGCCAGGAGTCATGTTCAAGAAATGTGTTCACATCCCCCTCAAACAGAACCCCCCAGAACTCTATATTTTCCATTAATTCCTGGAGGAAGCTTTAGTCGAGAGGTCCCAGGTTTATTTTTTTCCCTATGGAACTTTATGATACGCTCAACATAAAAGAATACATTTGGGAACGCATAAAAGAATAGATTTGATTCTATCATATATTTTCCTCAACACTAATTAGGAAGAGGAATGTGCAGAAAAGCTATTTAACTTTGCACCACAATTCATACAGCCTATCAGAGAAAATGAGTTTAAGAGCTTACACTAAGTCGGGAAGATTTTCACAATAGATTTATCAAAAGTAAAACCCAATGGAATAAAAGGAAAAGGCTGGATGGATGCAGAATGGAGCAACATCCATTTTTTTTTCACATCAGAAATCCTGCATAATATAGAGATCTCCAGGGATCAAATTAGGATCACTACTCTTTTCAGTATGTCTTCATAGAAGGTATTCAGAGCAAATGTTGAAAATCTGCAGGGGATACAAAATATGGGAACATGGTAAGCAATGAGGAGATTGGCAACAAACTTCCTGAGGTCATACTCAGGCAAATGAAAATGGACAGATACATGATAAATAAAACGGAAGGCAATGGGCATCAAAGTGGCTGGAGTCATACCTCCTACAAAGGAAGATAGTTGAGATTGTCAATCATCCCAGTCCAGGACATTACTGCTGGAATTCCTCAGGGCAATGTTCCTGAGCTAAACATCTTCAGTTGCTTGACCTGTGCCTTTCCTTCTAAAATTAGGTCAGGAGTGGGGATGATTGCTGATGATTGCACGAAGCTCAATGTCATTCACAATTCCTCAGCAAGTGAAGCAGCTCATGCTTGCGTGCAGCACAATGTCGACGATGTGGGCTGATGAGTGGCAAGTAACATTTGTTCCACCGAAGTGCTAGGCAGTGACCATCACCAACAATAGTCTAACCACAGGCCTTTGACCTTCATTTATCAGAAAGTCAACTGAACCAGCTAAATAAGTAACAGCTGCAGCTGCAGATCAGAGGCTGGGTATTCTGTGATTCGCCTCTTGATGCAGCACAAGGCCTCTCCACCATTTACAAGGAGCACAATGGAATACTCTCTACTTGGCTGGATGAATGAAGCACCAATAACTCAAGAAGCTTGACAACATCTAGGACAAAGCAGCCCGCTTGATTGGCTCTCCATCACTTGCATTAAATATTCACTCCCCACACTGCTGGTGCATGTTGGCTGGAGTGTGTATTATCCACAAAATGCACTGGGTTATTCACACAGGCCACTCCATCTGCATCTCCTAAGTCCATGTCCTGCACCATCAAGAAGGTCTAAGACAGCAGGTGCACGGGACCACCACCACCAGTGGGTTTCCTGCCAAGTGGCACACTACGCTGACTTGGAAATGTATGGCTGTTACTTCATCACTTGTGGTTCGAAGTCCTGGAACTCCCTTCTAACAGCACTATGTGAATACTTTCACCAGAAGGACTGGTGGTTCAAAAAGGTGGCTCACCACCACCTTCTCAAGGACAGATCAGTATGGGCAATAAATGCCAGCCTTGCTAGTGATGCCCAGATCCTGAAAATGTGGGTCAATGAAGATTTTTCAGCACTTTATCCTCACCACTTAGCTGTGAGTGTTCACCTTTAATCTAACGCTTCCCACCACCTTCAGAGTGTGTGTCTGCCGAACCTCCTGGTCTCCAGCAGATACATCACATCTCTCCTTTTAGTAAAGCTTTTATTGTAGCATTAGAGAAGCATCAAACTCACTTTCTCCCATGTTGTGCTATGGTAAATATTTGTGCGTTTGTTGCTGTAATCAATTCAACTATTTTCTGAATCCACAATGAGCTACTTTAAGAAACACATTCTTACTTCAAGTAATGCTTTGTGCCGGGGATTTTCAAAATTGTAAATCTTCTCACTTTTCCCTCTTTGCTGAGCAACTAATTGACTTACCAGCGCACTCAAAGCTGGTTGGATGCTTTAATCCTATTCAAGAATAATTTGCATTCTGCCTGCACCGAGGTAAACAAGCAAGGTTTGATTACGTATTTTGGTTCACCTGTCTTTTTCTGGCAGTCCCTCCAATTTACCAGGAGCAAACTTTCTGAGATTGATCTAAAGAAACATTTCGTTGTACTTCACAGTCAGTTTTCCACAGATCTGAGCAACAGAATCCAGGCACTTCACTGAAGCACTTCAACAACACGTTGATGGCTAGATCCTTAAGAACAAGAAAAGTTGCCAAAATCCTCTCAGTATGTCTTACTATCCATTACCAAGAGCTAAGTGGGTACATGAGTAGAATGCTTTCCTAACGCTCATCGCTCAGACAGCCATGGGTTCTAGTCTCATGCAGTGTATGTGGACATAGAGAGAGTCCCCTCCATTATGTGATTGAGATGCCTTATTTTATCTCCACATTGATCATTCTGTTGATGCTTGTACTGAATCATGAAGAAGTTAAATTCTGTTAATTTATTGCTGTAAGAAATTCATCTGAGCTGTCAAACTTATTTCACTCTGCATTTTTGCTGGCACATCAGCATGGTTTAGAATTTAATCCAGCCCCAGTGGTAGAAAGTTTAGTCTTATGGCTTGTGTCAATCAGTTTCCCAACAAGCCTGCTCTATTTTACCTGTACTGAAGTCACTACCACAGCTGGAAGACAGTAACTGCTTCCTGAAGTTCTTGAAGCTAACCTGTTGCCTTTGCTATCCAGATTGCGGTCAGCCTCACAGAGAGATGCGGATGAACCCCAAGGCAATTACAGCTGCTCAGATGTTTGGCCGTTTGGATGTAGCCACCAATGACTGGACTGATGGAATATTTTCAGTATTGTGGAGAAAAACTCTCAGGGCCAAGAAAGGTAAGAGAATGTCTTGGGAAACAGAATGAAGAATCACCTTCTCCCACCAGAATGAAGCACGAAAGGCTTGACTGGTTAACAAATTAAAATTTCTGCTTCAACTGAGCAAAGTATATTTATATTACATTGTAACTGTTCTTTTAAGTCCCAAATCATTATCAAATATCACTTTGTGCACCTCACTTTTTTCAGACTATTTTGTATTGGATAAGAATGTCAGGATGCTGATCCAATGGAATCAGTGAAGAGAATGCAGAGCAGCAGAATATTGTGGATAGTGCTATCCTATCCTCTTTTTCATGCAACTAGTTTTGAAGGAGTGTTTGGAACTTCAGTCCAGCCCCAACTACCAAGGGAAACTTGCAATAGTGTAGCAGAAAAGAGAGAGAGAGAGAAAATATGCAGAGGGATTCTGCTATCCTTTTTGATTCTTGGATGGAGGGGTTGTGGTGTGATTTGCCCTAAGAACAGTTGACCGTTCAGACCAGAGATGATTCACTTAGAGGGCTGTTGAGTCACAGTTGCTGAGTTTATTCTAGAAAGAGATTGATAGATTTTGGATCTTAAGGGATTTGGGATTAGTATTGGAAAATAACATTGAGTTAAAAGATCAAATTGAATGGCAGAGCACATAGAAGGGACTAAATGGTCTACTCCTGCTTCTGTTTTTGATACTCTCATGTAATTTTGCCTAAGGAGATGAAAAGCATTCATTTCTATAAAAATATTAAAATTTTATCTCTGGTATTATCAGCATAAATATTTCTCCAGGGAATAAAGCAGCATCCATATTTAAGAAGATTGTAAGGATTCCAGCAGTTATTTGCCTTACTGTTACATTGTTGAAATTGGTATCAAGTATTCTGTTCATTTAATTTTGTATTAATGCTGTAGGTGAACATATTTGGCTGGTATTGGATGGTCCTGTTGATGCTATTTGGATAGAAAATCTTAATTCCGTTCTTGATGACAATAAGACTCTCACTTTGGCAAATGGAGATCGTATTCCAATGGCCTCAAATTGCAAGATAGTTTTTGAGCCTCATAACATTGACAATGCTTCTCCTGCTACTGTCTCCAGGAATGGGATGGTTTACATGAGTTCCTCTGTACTTGACTGGAGGCCTATTTTGGAGGTCAGTGACTGCAACTTAAACAGTAATCAGAAAATCCTTTTGAGGCATACAGATAGAATGATGAAACACTTGGTAATGTTTATCTTTATACTAAACATATATAGCTTATTATTTCAATATAAATGTGAAAATCCAAAAATGCCTGTAGAAGTACAAAGTTGGGCTTGTGCATTCTATTGATAGGTTGTCAGAGATTATCTTTATTTTATATCATTGTATATTGTACAAAGCTCTGTGAAACTTAACAAAGTTTTTGTAGTAATGAGGGAATTTGTGTAAGCATGGAGGGTCTTTAAGAGATTTAATTTTCTGACTGATGCAGGAACAAATGTAAGAATATGACATAAAGCTCTTCTCTGTTGTTAAGCATCCAATAACTGTACATGGAACTTAATTATTATTCTCTTTTCATAGCGTTGGTTAATGTTACGCTCACAACATGAAGCTGAAATTCTCAAGGAGTTGTATGCAGCTGTGTTCCCAGAGCTTTATCATTTTAGCATACAGTTCTTACATCAAAAGATGGAGATGCTTGAAGCCTTTGTCATTATGCAGAGCATTAATATGTTACAAGGTCTCCTACCACCCAAGGTATTTTCCTCTTAGGCTGTCTATCGGGATAGAATATGCCTTTTTTCCATTTGGTTTTCTGGTCCATGTGGAAGTCCTTGACTCTTCCACAGGTAGTGGCTGATGGGATGGGTAGTTTGTGAGGTGGTGTCCTCCTTCCACTGCTGACACAAGACTTTAATCTGCTTCCACTGTATGACCCTGAAGTTCTCAACACCACCCCGAATGCTCCTCCTCCACTTTGAGTGGTCATTGTGGTGGGGATGTTGCAATTCTTCAAGGATGCTATGAGGACATCCTTGAATCTTTTTCTCTGTCTGCCTGATAATCTCCCATGACAGATAGTTTCAACAGCCTGGTTTCAGGCATGTGAAAAACATGGCCTGCTGCAAGTAGCCAACTAAGTGTAATGAGAATTTCAATACTGACCATTTAATCTAAAACCCACAAAGACTAATTGATTAAAGAGACCATGCTCTGGTGCCTGTCAAGTCATCCCTTTATGTGGAAACAGATCAGCAACTTTCCAAAGGTATTGGTGAACCTTCTGAAAATGGCATGTCCAAAGTGCAGTGAAATATCCATCTCATTGGGCTAAAATTATGTATAATATTTTCTAGAACTGCCCTCTGATCTTGCTCAAAATTTTGTGTAGCAGTGGATGATGATAATTTCTTTGCTCATATCACATTTATGCTCTTATTTCAGAAGAATGATGTAGCTCTGAAGCATTAAGTATTACTATCAAAAATAAATCAAGTATCCTTTATGGGAGTTAATCTTCATTGTTAAAACTGTTAAGAAATTCACCTGTTCATAAACGAATGTTTATTGCTCACTTGCATCAATAGAAGTTTAGTCTGGTGTGTTACTGCAGAAGCCTACTGCTTCTACTGTTAATAGAAATTACTAGTAATTATGATAGCAAACTGGACTACCAGCAGTGTTGTCAACCTTTCAGGATGGCCCTAGAGTTTCTAGAGACTAAAGGTTAATTTTCTGGACACTACAATCATTTAATGGGAAAAATCTTAAGGGAATTTTTTTTTTCATCTTATTGTCTTTGAGCTCTTTCATCATGTATTTAGTATCAGAATATAGGAGATGTGGGGTATGATGCCCTCCTGAAGGAGTGGGGCAGTTAGAGGCAGGCACTCGTGTTTAATATGGTCAACTGGAGTTAGTGATTTTAATAGGAGTGGCTGGATGGGTGACCTTGCAGTTTTAGAATTGGTGTACGGTGAGTATGTTACTACATCTCGCTATAAGTTGAAACTAATCTCCATTGTATCATGGCACTCTACATGACATTTTAGGAGCAGACGGGTGAGATCAACCGACAGATACTGGAACGGTTATTTACCTTTGGCCTCATGTGGAGTGTTGGTGCCACTCTCGAGCTGGATGATAGAAGAAAGATGGAATATTGGCTGAGAAATCATGCTTCTATCAAATTAGATATGCCGGAAATTTCTTATCTTGGTGAAGAAACAATGTTTGACTACCTTGTGGACCCCAATGGTGAGTCACTTCTAATGTTATAGCAGGTGAGGAAGATAAATCTGGAATACACGATGGATAATAATGGCCTGGAAATCCTACTGTGCTCTGATGGGGTTAATGACCTAGAATGGGTAACTGGCTGCTACAAGGGTTGTATCAGAGGTCTTTGTCCTGGATAAGGCATCACCCTCACCCAAGCTGCACTGCCCTTCTATCCCTGAGAGTACCAAAGGGATGAAGAATTTTTTCCTTTTAATTCTTTGGCTCCCACAACAGCCACCTCCATTGAATGTGGGGCTAGTTGTCTTAATGAGCTTTTGAGGTCTTTGGAATGACCTTAAGGCCAGGTCTCAACTAGTTTGGTCCTACCAAGACTTTTCAAAGGGGAAAAAAATGGATGGGATTCCTGGAGAACCTGAGAAACCTCCCACCACTGGTGCAAACCTGCTACTCTCTATGAATCAGGATGGAGCTGTGAACATAGTTTCTGTGCAAATAGGGCAAAATCTGACCCATCTTGCAGCTCCTCACCAGAAGTGAATGGAAGCTACATATTATTAAGCTCCTGAAGTTTTCAGGCAGTGATTGCAGAGAGGAGCATTTTATAAACAGGAAAGGTCTTTATATTAATCTTTATAAACTCTCAGATTCATTCTGAAAACTATTATTTTTCTCAGAATAAGTTGAAGGGAAATTTGACTGTGGTGATGAAGATGTCTAATGAAGGGAAACTTTTTCCAATGGCTGAGGTGTTAACTAGAGGGCATGGATTTAGGGTCATTGGCAAAAGAAGCAAAGGCATTAAAAAGAAAAACTCAAGTTTTTAACATTTGAAATACATGACCCGGTGGTGCAGTAACAACATATTCTGTGGTAATCTGTGGTAACAAGGCTGACACCCGAATACTTGAAGGAGAAAAATGTTGTAGCAATATGAGCAAAGAGATGGTGAGAGGGATTAATCGGTATGTTAAAGTGTCCATGCAGACTTTACAGATTGAATTACCTCATTTTGTGATCTGTTACTCTGTGATAAGCTAGTTTCCTGAATAGTTCAATATATTCAACTAAATTGAATATCTAAAAGTTGACAATGAGTAAGTAGTATCAAGTGTGTGTAAGTGCTAAAAGATGACTTGTTCATCTTTGTGGTAAATCTTGGTGATACATTTAGCAATTGCTTTAGTTTTTCAGGTTGCTCAGCAGACCTGTTACAGTAAAATTGAAATAAATTACTTGCCATTTTAAAAAAATGCAATCAGATGTTTCTTTGTAGTTGTGTGTTAATGTTAAATTATGTAAAGCAATTCTTAAAGATGTTTACATTGTAAAAATGGCACATTGACTTTCGTAGTGTGAGAATGTACAGGATGCCTTAGTATAGGTGTACAGGGCCTTGGTGAGATCACACTGAGTAGAGTCTCCATATCCAAAGAAGGATATTCTTGCATTGAAGGCAGGTCTGATGCATGAAGAGAAATTGGCAGGATTGGGCTTATATTCACCTGAGTATAGAAGATTGAGAGGGGACCTCACCCTTATAAAATCCTGATGGGACTAGATGATATAAATGCAGGAAGGATATTCCTGATGGTTGGGAACTTGAGAACTAGGATTCACAACCTGAGGATATGGGGTCTGCAATTTAGGATTGAGATAAGGAGAAATTTCTTCACCCAGTGACAGGTGACTTGTGGAATTCTCTGTCATACAAGGCAGTTGAGGGCAAATTATTAAATATATTCAAGAAGGAGTGAGATGTCATCCTTATGGCTAAAAAATGGGGAACAGTATCTTTGATTTGGATGATCAGCGTGATTGTGTTGAATTGCAAATAGGCTCAAAGGGCTGAATGGCTTACTCCAACTCCTGCATTCTTTATTTTTATGTTTCTGTGTATCACAGGGAATTGGTTACACTGGAGCACGCAAGTAGAGGAGTACATTTATCCAGTAGATACCATTCCAGAATATGGATCGATCCTTGTGCCAAATGTTGACAATGTCAGGACTAATTTTCTCATTCATATTGTTGCTAAACAGCACAAGGTATTTCAAACTTACTACAGACTGTTGATTGGTTTGTAATAATTAAACATATGGGAAGGTAACTACAACAGGGCACAGGAGATTAACACTGGTTAAAAATCATAATGCAGGTCCTTCCCACGTTATGGCAGGGTTCCATTCCTGTGAACTGTTTGTAACCTGGGCAGTTTGCAAGTTGGAAATAGGGCTGCAAACCAAGTTCCCAGGTGGCAGAAGATGCCTACAGCCCCGCAGCAGGCAAATCCATCCCACCAGTCTACCAAATGCTCTTTTGTATGCATGGGCTGTACATAAGTCAGGTGAGCTACACCTTGAGAATTCAGCTAAAATTTTGTAAAAGTCAGTGTAACACTACATGCTGTGGTCTTATTTTAGAGGTTTTCAACCCTTAGCTCAGGTCTTTTTTGAGTCCCAATAGTAGTTTTTCATATCCTGAATGTCAGTTTCATGTCAGTATCTGGACCACTGGGGGATGGTAACCGTGGGAATTTTGACTTGGAAAGCCATCTTGCTAATCCATTTTCATTGAGGAATTTTTGCCATTCTTGATCCCTGCAGGAAAACTCTGACATTTCCAGCACATGGTTCATTTCCATAACCCTCTTATGGCCATTTTTCTTCCAAGGCTATGAGAAAATTCTGAGTGATGATAACTTTTTGATTTCTTTTCACAGGGTGTACTTCTGACAGGTGAACAAGGAACTGCTAAGACAGTCATCGTAAAAAGCTACCTGTCCAAATATAACGCTGAGAGTCACCTGCCAAAAAGCCTTAATTTTTCCTCAGCCACGACACCTCTAATGTTTCAGGTAAAGAGTCATAAATAAATGAATGCACTTTGGACATATTTAATAGATGTAGTATGGGTCCATGGGTAATAATTGTTCCTTTTATTGCTGTCACCACTTGAAGAATTGATTCATGTGTCTATCTGCAGGCTTATGATTGGGGATAGATAGAAGGTTCCAGAGAGACTGCTTCAAGGAAGAATACAAATCATGCCTGTTACCTCTATAAACTTTTGTGAAT
>JARFYF010000017.1:37159455-37170167 GCA_030265395.1 Rhina ancylostomus | reverse complement strand
ACAACCCTAGGGGAGAAGAGATTCATCCTCATTTCCCCTTTGTTCTGAAACTATGCCCCCTTGTTCTAGATATCTCCACCAGGGGAAATATCCTCTCGACATCCATTCTGTCAATCCCCCTTACCGAACATCCTCCCACCTTTTGAATCCTTCCTTAACTGGACCACAATATCTGTGAGAAATCGTTAACCCTTTTAATTTGCTTACGTAATCCCCCCACTGTCATGTCACATACTCTCTTAGATTGGCTCAGTACAAAATCTGTTACTTGATTTCTGCTGGAAACACATTACACTGACTGCATTACACATTACACTGGGGAAGTTGCCCCAAAGATTCAGTAGAGGCACAGTAGTTTCATCTCTGAAGATGTGTATTAAGCCAAGTTTCTGCCCATGCAAAAGAAATTTTAGAAGGGGGGAAGGTGGTATTGATGTGGAGCTTTATCTAATGAACTGAATATTCCAATGTTCCCCAATCTTCACAGTTGTTTAAGTGGATGGCTTTCATGTGGATAGTGTGAACAAGTTATTAGCCTGACATAGATAGGAAATGTAACAGTCCTTTTGAGTCATGAAATGATTTTATAATTTGATTCTCAGACACTACTAGAGGATGCTGAGCGATGCCGGCAGAAAATGCAAATGGCTTCAAGTCTGATTGATGGTCTGTCAAATGAGAAAGAACGTTGGACAGAGCAAGGCAAAGAATTTGCTGCTGAGGAGAAAAGACTTGTGGGTAAGCAGGAACAAAGGAATTGTCTCATGCTTTCCACTTGAGAATTAGAAGCCACTGAATTCATGAAAAAATCTGACAAATAATCATAAAGTATTAAGGAGCAAATATATCAAAATGTGACAGGCTGAAATTGTCAAGGATCACACTGCATCTTGTACCTTGTACCAGGTCCTGTTCACCCTTCATCTCTTTTCTCAGAGGGACACGCTGAGTGAAGTGCCTAAGCTTGAAAATTCTCAGGAGACACGTGACTGTAGATGCTGTAATCTGGAACAAAAACAAACTTCTGCAGGTCAGATAGCATCGGTGGAGGCAAAGGGATAGTTAACATTTTGGGTTAAGACCCTGCTTCAGGACATCCGTTGCAGTGCCTTGACCCAAAACATCGACTATCCCTTTGCCTCCACAGATACTGCCTGAGCTGTTGAGTTCCTCCAGCTCTTTGATTTTTGTTTAAAATTCGCATCCTTGTTTTGGAATCTCTCCATGGCTTTACCTCTCACTTTTTCAGTAACAGTCTACAGCACTCCAAGCTCGCAATCTTCCTCTCTTTTCTTCAGTTGTCAGGGAGCCAAACTCCAGCATTATCTCTGTCTCTTCCTCTAAACTGCTTCGTAAAAGTTAAAATTGTCTATGACCATCTTGTTCTGCTATCTTTTTATGCGGTTTGGCGTCAATTATTTTTGACATTGCTCATACAAAATTATCTTGATGTCATAATAAATAAAAGGTGCTATGTAAATGAAAGTTGTCATAGTGGTAATAAGGCAAAATAATCTAATAGCAGGTAAGTTATAATGAAAGTGCTCTATATGTATACACATTAAATCTGCAAAATGGATGAACCTGTTCAAAACACTTTTCTCCTGAAGATGGCATTCCTTTAAATGTGAGGATGGACCCATTGCTTTTCTCTGGTATTCAGGCAGTTTGACTGATAAGTTGTTCAACACTCGGAACAATGTTGGATCGATTGTACACACCGTGCCAGTGGTTTGTTTTTGAGAGCCTGCCACTACAATGTCTAACAGCACATGAGGTCCAAGACGACATCTGGTTAATAGTCCTAATGCCGTGGCCAATTGAAAGACCTTTCCTTTGTAGCAGGCCCATTAAGAAAAATAGGTAGATTGTGGGTCGTGATCATAGGGATTCCAGGTCGGAGAGGAGGAGAGTGAAACAAATTTTAGGAGAGAGGTGTCCAGGGTCGGGAGCAGGGCTGTCAGTCATGCTGGAGGGGTAATCTAGATCTTGGTGATTAAGTCAGAGCATCGGGGAAATGAGGTGGGGTTCAAGGTTCTGATCGATTTGGGGATGAAGAGTTTGGGCCTGATATCAACTTGGGGATGAGGGGGTCATGATTAGAATGGCCAGGGGTAGTAGTGATAAAGAGGAGCTCTCAAAAGGGGTAAGCATTGAACCCCATGATCTGGACCTGCTCAAGTAGGTCTACTTTAAGTAACAGTCACGCAGGGCTCACGTGCACTGTGAGCTTGGGCTTAAGGCATGCAGAAGGTCAGAAGGAAAGTCACAGATCTTTCACACCCAGCAGTCAGTCCTCTCTTTCTCATCAGTTGTTTCTTTTCATTCAAGTTGCCCACAAACATTGTGCTGTGCAATTTCTATGCTTGTCCTTTTAACCCTTCGACCAAAAACTTAGCGAGAAATGATTTACATTTTTATTCTTATTGCAGAGTCCAAAACCAAGCGGACTAGTCTGTGGTGGAAATGAGCTTCATGGACTCATTTCTCATTCTATGTTTTTTACGTTCTTGTATTTGTTACAGGAAATGTTCTGCTGGCTACAGCCTTTCTGTCCTACTGTGGTCCTTTTAACCAGGAATTCAGAAACCAATTGTTAAACAAATGGCAGCAAGAAATAATATCACATAACATTCCGTTCACCTCAAATGTAAACGTCTCAGAGATGCTCATTGATGGGCCCACAGTTGGAGAGTGGAATTTACAAGGCCTTCCTAATGATGACCTCTCAATACAAAATGGAATCATTGTTGCAAAGGCAGCTCGCTACCCTCTGCTGATTGACCCTCAGGCACAGGGGAAGACCTGGATAAAGAACAAAGAAGCTAAAAATGAACTTCAGGTAATGGACATGCACTCTGGTGATAAAATATGATTCTAAAAAGTGAGGGTCATGTTGTGAGAGTAAACAATGCAGGCATTCACATGTTTCATCTTAACTCTGATGGGCAATTAAAATAACCAGTTAACCAGGCTGCACAGCTACAACAATACTGACTTAATATTGACTCAACAGGCTACAACTTAATCTACATATAACGTAATAGTTGCCTGACACCTATTTTGCCTTGCTCGTATTTGGCATTTCATCAGCAATTTGTCTGTAGGTTGAGGATGAGGAAATGTTTGAGTGGAAAAAGAGAAAGAGGTGAAGAAGCCATTGTTCCTCTTTGTAATGTAAGTCAGTCCTAGAGCACAGTGGATCATCAGAGGACAGTGCTGAATGTGAGCAGAGTTCTGTAAAACTGCAGCAGTGATGAATAAAGACAGATAAACAGACACAACACACACAATCTCATTTATTCTATCAAATTTCCTTACCACAGGATGAGTAGAAAAGAGAAAACAGATTTGCAGGTCCTAGTATATAAGGCAACTAAAAATAGTAAAGGTTTTAGAATTTTTTTTCCAGTTATTTTATGTAAATGCTTATATTCCTGGAATATAAAAAGTACAACTGGATAAAAAGTAATGCATAATATAATGCAATAGGGGTTTTCTTCCTCTGGTACAGGTAACATCACTGAATCATAAATATTTTAGAAATCATTTGGAGGACTGCCTTTCGCTTGGAAGACCGTTATTAATTGAAGATGTTGGAGAAGAATTGGATCCAGCACTAGACAATGTGCTGGAAAAAAACTTCATCAAAACTGGCTCTACATATAAGGTAACTAATAATTCTAATAAACATAAACATCTGATTAAATCAGATGTTTATGTTGGCTTTGTTTTTTTATGCTACAGATTTGAGAAAAGAATGTGTTTTCTAATATTTATTGTTGGGAAATGGGCATCACCAACCAAAACTGTGTTTCCCAAAGTTCCTGATACCTTTTGTTTTCTGTAGGTGAAAATAGGAGACAAGGAGTTAGAGGTCATGAATGGTTTCAGATTACACATCACCTCAAAATTGGCCAATCCTGTTTATACTCCTGAAATAAGTGCCCGCACTTCAGTTATTGACTTCACTGTCACCATTAAAGGTCTGGAGGAACAACTGTTGGGACGAGCCATTCTCACTGAGAAGCAGGTAACAAATTCCTTCAGTTAATCACGTGATAAATGCGAGTACAATCAAGAGGGTTTACAAAATGATCAGATGTCATTTTCTTAAATCACAGATTAGCAATATCTCCTTTAAATTGAGACACAAGAACACAGAGAATAGGAGTTTTTTTCTGTTCCTTTCAACCAAAAACTACCTGAAATTTGTGAAGTGCCTCAGGGATTGGTTCTTAGAGCAAGGTATCACAGAAATTACAAAATTTAGTTTTCACTCATTGCTTGAGATCATTTGGACTCTGTAGCAAGAATGAATTTTTGACAATCATTTAATTGCATTGAGATGGGGGAAAGATTTATACAGTTTAGAATGTAAAGTGTATAATTAATGACAGGTGAATAAGATAATAGTCAGTGAGTTCTTCATATGTCATATTCTCAATTAAAAATGATACTTTGAATCCAGAAGTGGAGCATATTCTGTGATCATACAGTAAATAATTCCATCTGCAATTCTCTTTTTTAAGGAACTGGAGAGGGAGAGAACAAACCTGATGGAGGATGTGACTGCAAATAAACGGAAGATGAAGGAGTTAGAAGATAACCTCCTTTATCGTTTAACAACCACCCAGGGTTCCCTGGTCGATGATGAGAGCCTGATTATAGTGCTTCGAAATACCAAGCAGACGGCTGAAGAGGTAACAGAGAAGCTGAAGACAGCAGCTGAGACAGAAATGCAAATAAACAGTGCCAGAGAGGAGTACAGGCCAGGTGGGTCAGCATATTCTGTGGAATCTTAATGTATTAACCCACCACTGTATAAATGCGGGTATTATTTTAACGGGCTACCTACTTGAGCTTCAGTTTTGTTTAGATGCTTGTGCTTTTTTCCTTTCAGATTCTAATGGACTTGGGACTCTGCACATAAGCATTCATAAAAAAAAGTTTGTTTAAACTTAAGGATGTTCATCACTACCTGCCTTTTACTTCCAAGTTTATTTTTAATGAAAAATTGCTAACATCATGCTGGAATGCTGGAAACAAGTCGAGCAACATCAGTGCTTTGAATTGAGGACCCTTCACCAGAATGGGAAATGTGAGAAGACAAGCGTGTTTTACCTTACCTTCCCCTCTACCATTGCAGACACACCCTCTGTTCTCTGCACCTCCCCTCTCTGCCAATTAAAAGAAGCTTGTTTTCTCACCTTTTCAGTTTTGGTGGAGGGTCCATGACCCAAAATGTCAACACTGATTCTCTCCCCATGGATTCTGCTTGACCTGCTGAGCATTTCCAGCATTCTATATTTTTGTTTTGGATTTCCAACATCTGCAGTTTGTTGCTCAAAATCAATCACCAGCCTCTCAATGTATCTTCCATTAATTAATTGTGCTCTTTCGATATAAGAAAGGAACACACAATTCTGGAAACACTAGCACATCAGGCAGAGAGAAGGAAAGCTCATGTTTTAAATTAAAAGTCAATGACCTTTCAGGAGTGCAGCTTCCTAAAATGAAGATTTGAAATTAGAAGAGCTACAATAAAATTGACTTAACAATGATGTTGGAATGTGAAATCCTGAACCAGTCTTTGAATATATATATTGAACTCAAAGCAGGACAGAGATTACATAATATTTCAGGCAATATTGTTCTTTACAAAAGAGGAATTCTCTTTAATGAAAAAAATAGGCATTATTGGAGGGCAGGTGTAGTAAAAGATTTAGATTTGAGTTTAATTTTGCATTGCTGTAATTTGCGATTGCAGTGAGTGAATTAAGAGATATTACTTTATGTTCATACAGTTGCTACACGAGGCAGCATTCTTTACTTCCTGGTTGTTGAGATGAGCATGGTGAATGTGATGTATCAGACATCTCTGAGGCAATTCCTTGGGATCTTTGACCTATCATTAGCCAGGTTGGTACCATAGTTGTCTTTACTTGGCTTCAGCAGTTATAGTTAATTTCCTTCTTTCCGCTTGTCCCACCAATTTTTACTGTGATTTTTGTATTAAGTATACGTATGTTGTAACTAATATAGATTTTGATTTAATATCCTTTCAAAACAAATTCCACCAGATCCATCAGAAGTCCGTTCACCAGCAAGAGAATAGTGAACATCATTGATTATATGACATATGAGGTCTATGCATATACAGCTCGTGGATTGTATGAACAACACAAATTCCTTTTCACGCTTCTGCTCACATTGAAAATTGACATGCAGTGTCACAAGGTTAAGCATGAAGAATTTTTCACTCTCATTAAAGGTAATTTCCTATGTAGTGAAATTATAACAAAAAGAATTGTTAAAATGCTTTTGTGACTGCAAAATTGTAGAGCACAGTGTTTAGTTGTGGTCTCAGCCACATATTTAAGATCTATGGAGAGTGTCTACGGCATTGTATCTCAGCATATTTTTGTCCAAAAGTGAAATACAGGAGATGCTGACAATCTGAAAACAGACAGATAGTGCTAGAAATAAAATGGGAGATTAAGCGCAAGGTGAAAGGAAACCAGATGCTGCGAAGTTGAGGCACAAGGCTGGTAGAGCTGATTATCGGAAATGATTGAATTCATTGCCAAGAGGTGAAAGTTGTATTGTACCTTGATATAAGATGAGGTGGTGTTCCTTGAGCTTGGGTTGAGCTGCATTTGAATGGTATAAGAGGTCAACAATAGTGCAGTTAAAGTGGGATTGAGATTTAAAATGACAAGCAACCAAAAGTTCTGGTCACACTTGCACGCTGATCAGCAGTGTTCTGCAAAGTAGTCACCCAGACTGTGTCCACATAATCAATATAGTTACTTGAGTGACGGTCTGATAAATTTATTGTTTTTGACTCTGGACTCCACATATGTCATGCTATGTAATTTCAGGTGGTGCCTCTCTGGATCTCAAAACTTGTCCCCATAAACCTGCCAAATGGATTCTTGATATGACTTGGCTGAATCTGGTTGAACTTAGTAAACTTCATCATTTCAGAGACATCCTTGTCCAGGTAAAGTACAAGACAACCAGTTGAATACCATTGAATGCGTCATTATACATTGAATAAAAATACTTTCTTATCAAGCTTTGGCTGCAGAATTAGGCAAATGTTGAAGTATGATATACGTGCAAAATTCTTTGACGTGGTTGACCCAGCAGGCATTCCAGTAAACCTTAAGTTATAGCTGCAGCTCCCAACTTTAACTTTTGGAGGCTAAATTGGAAAATGCAACAAAATGTGTCTTGGCTTTGTAACATGTGATTAATTTGCACCTATTCAATGTAGTGTAAAATATGTCTGAAATTTGTGAGGTCTACTTGTTATTGTAATTACAGCATCCAACCAGCACTACCCGTGCTGTTGACTGTGTTAGAACATCATCCAAAGGCAAAATTTAAGCACGTGGCTGGCACCAGTTTATCTAAGCCTGCAGTGTTTAATGTCAGCCTGCACCTTTTAAGTGCGAGGTGTGTCACAACTAAAGCAAGAAGTCAAATCGTTCTGGAGGCAGATCCTGTTTGGTACAATCCTGCAGAGAACAGACTCTCTTCTCTTGCAGTCTAGCACTAGAGGTCTTTGCCATCACTGGGAATATTTCTTGTTGGCTGACCTTGAGACCTTTTCAAGGAACAGACTCCAGTTGGCCCGTGCACAGTCTTTTATTTAGGTGTGCAGAAGCACTTGGACCAGTGTCTCAAAAGACTCCATACCATATGTACATAAGTGCTTCTTTGGGCTTGGAGCTCAGTAAATTTTTGAAGAATGACAGTCTGGAGAGTTCCCATGTGTGCCTGCTGGTGCTTTCTCTAAGCCTAGTCCTTGTTCCGATCTTGTATAGTGCCTTGCATACCACCTCTAATTTTGAAACCCTGGAAGGTTTATCCTGAAGGACACCTTCAGAACTGTGCTGGCACTTGAACCACATTTTCAGCATTCTACTGCAGATATCTCTGTAAGTTCATCAGGTTCAGAGGCATTGAGCCTCAGTGAAATTTGGAGATATCTCCTATACATGAGAGAGGTAAATTATCTATATGGCTTGCTTCAGACCTTGGTCACACCATATGAAAAGGTGCAGGTTTGGAGTAACCAATAATGTATGGTGTACACAGAAGATGTTAGATTCACCAAAACTTTTACCAAGGACAATGTGTTTGCTATCTGTGAGGCTGAGGATAAACATTTATTGGGAAGTCGGCCAGAATATGGAACCTTGGATGATGTGGCTGTCCAAATGTGGGATCAGGAGAGGAAGCATCATGCGGTAATTTTAGGCAGTCAATGATCAACAGGGGCAGAATGTACCTTGAAAGTGGAATCAAAAATCCCCGTTTGTTTGTCACCTATCAAAGTGAGGGCCATCTTGAAGAAACTTGAAAGAATATCAAAGATACAAGAGGAGTATCCAGGCATTGTGATCCATGTTGACACCTGTGTTTATGACCTATGGGATGTATGTAGAAAAGAGAAGACAAGAAGTACTGTTTGCAGAATACAAGGATTTAAAAGCTAAGTGGACGAACAGGACGTCAAGGATTACCATTGACTGATTATCATCTGATTCATGCGTACATAAGGATAGGCCATTTAGAAATTTGAATATGTAATTGAAAGAGCAGTGTGAGAAAGAAAAGGTTCCACTTCATAGTCCGCCAACAGGGCTTTACCCAAACCAGATTGGACCAGGGTCTTCACTGAGGGGATAAAAGAAGCAGTCATAGGAAACTAGTAACTGGGAGAAAGAATCTTGCAAGTGATATCAAAATCAACACAAAAAAATTATAATTAGGAAGAAAAAGGGTGGTCAGAACCATTGGATCCCCCTGGAAGACTGGTAGCAGTAATAATATAAATGAAAATATGGTCATGGAAACTGTGTTGAGTGCTAGTTTAACCCAGTATTTACAGTAGTAGAAGAAGGCAGCACAGCAAACATCATAATTAATGAAGAAAATAATGGCACCCACAGGATTTCTATTCCAAAGTCACTGAAGATAACAGCTGTGAATATGCAATATTGACAGATTTGCACCACAGCTTTTTAGCTCCTGAAGCTGCTGTTCAAATTATTTTAAACATAAACTTGCACAAAAAGCCTAACAGGATGAGATTATCCATTCCAACAAAATCTGCCTAATATTAATATCTGCATGTACCTGTACTATTTTACATAAACTAAAATACAACAAAAATAGACGTGGCTCATTTTATTCTCACTCTTTTCAGTTTTGCATGTCCTTGGCCCCTGGTTGGAAATGTATCACACGATATTTTGAGCAAATTAAATGCGGCTCATTTTGTAGAGTGGCAGAAGGGATACCTCTGTTCTGGGTTTCTGCTCCAAAAATGGAATAGTACTAATATAGATAGATCAGTATTTAGTTGGATGTAAGATACCAGATGATTTAAGTGTTACCAGATATCGAAGTAATGGCTGAACATGGTTTCTGTGGATTAACAGTAGGGATTTCTATTTATAAAGTTACAGGGTGAGAAATTTGACTAGATGAGAGAAGATGGACTGTATTAGCTGGAAATTAAAAGCACATTAAAGATATCTTAGATCATTCCACAAAATGCCATCAATTGTTGTGAATAGTTTAATTCAATAACACAGTTCCATTTCTGATATTTTAATGGATTCTGAAGGCGCCCAAGGTGAATTTAACTGAACAGTATTAGCTACAGATGAGACCCCTGATGGTTTAATGAGGGTATCCAGTGGGAATGAGGGAAGTGAATCCAAGTCTAACCGTTGAGTTGGTTGAACTTGTGTGGGGCAGTGGTAGGGATTCCATAATTGGTGTCATACTTTGGGGAGGAGAAAAAAATATTAAACTATTGCAGAATTTGGCAAATTGTAGTTTACATGGAACAAGGTGGAAACATGTCTCTTAAGGTCTGTATCATGTTTCTCTTGATTAACATTCACTTCAACATTAAAAAAATGTAAACAGCGTAAAGGTAAGTTTTAAGGTTGAAGTGTATGACTTCGCAGCCCCACTGCAGATGCCATGTATTTCCAACACTAAATCATCAGGCATAATGGTTTCCCTGTTCATACTGCAGTCCAGCTAATTTTCTATGCATGGCACTCTAGTGCTCCCCAATTTCAGGGAGGCGTGGCAGTACAAGTTCATTTAATCTACCCCCTTAACGGCTGCTTGATTTTAGGGAGCCTTCATTTTATTTAGTCTGAGGACAGTCACGAGTGGAATTGTATTTTAATTGACACCTATCTGTGTGTTTATTACATGTATAGATTGGTCGAAATGAGAAGCAGTGGAAGGGCTGGTTTGATAAAGATGCCCCGGAAGAGGAAGTGTTTATGCCTGATGGTTACCATGAATCTCTGGACTGCTTTCGCAAACTTTTATTAGTCCGATCGTGGTGTCCTGACAGAACAATTGCACAGGTGGAGCTTTTGCAAATAAGAACTTATTGATAATTGCTTTTAATATAGAGTTAAATGGAAATTGTATCTGAATCATGGGCTATTCCATCCTATCTGTCTCTGTTGGTATTTATCCTCCATACACACCGTGGTCCTAATCCTATGTAATAAAAGCAGAAACTGCTGAAAACATTCAGCATGTCAGGTAACATATATTGAAAGAGAAACAGAGTTAACATTTCAAGTCCAAGAGCCATTTTTCAGACTTCACTTTCTCTTTCCATGGATACTGGGGTTTCCAGCAGTTTCTGTTTTTATTTC
>JARFYF010000017.1:37100980-37112949 GCA_030265395.1 Rhina ancylostomus | reverse complement strand
GTACTTGAGATAACTTGCTTGGTCTGCGGAGTAGTGGCACAGGATCTTTTATGTCCCCCTAAGAATTCAGATGAGGCCTTTGAGGTAATTTTCATTGGAGCACCCTGAGTGCTCAAACTTTCAAAGTGGGGTTTGAACTTTGTATAACCAATCGAGCACAAAGCTGAAAGAAGTGGTATTTTTGGATGGAGTTCCAGAACCCGTACATAAATGAAGCCATAATCATCAATGTGGCACAACTGAAGTGAGGAAGAAGCTGGAAAGATTGGATAAGGCTATAGAGCAATTCAAACATTATTTCAAAATCCGATCCAAGAGACAATGTTACTTAGTGTATAGGGCTGAA
Organism: Rhina ancylostomus; assembly: GCA_030265395.1. NCBI lineage: Eukaryota > Metazoa > Chordata > Chondrichthyes > Rhinopristiformes > Rhinidae > Rhina > Rhina ancylostomus. The sequence goes on along the minus strand of JARFYF010000017.1, from coordinate 37,112,603 downwards.
CAGGATTTGGTGCACACTAGGATATGTACAGCAGAATTTCAGATGAGATTAAATTTATGATGGGTGGAAGAATGGAGGCCAGCTAGGAGAGTGTTGGAACAGTCAGGACTGGCGGTACAAAAAAAATCCACGACGTATTGAGGGAGTGGTTGATGAAGCATCTGGGATCCTGGGCTTCATTGAAAGAGACATGAAACACTAAAGCAAGGAGGTGGTATTGAACACTAGTGTGGTTTAACTATTGTGTCCAAATCTGGTGACAGTATCGTACAAGGAATACAAAGGTCTGAGGGATGGTGCTGAAGAGATTTCCTCAAATGGTTCCAGGGATGAGAAATTTCAGCTGCATGATTCATCTGCAGGAGCTGGGCTGGGGAGCAATGGTTGCGGGAAGATTCAACAGAGGTGATCAAGGTCATGACTGGCTTACAGCAGCTAAGTTGCAGGATGCTCTTTCCCTTTGTGTGTGGTTGGAGGACCAGGGATGCAGATTTAAAATCATGGGAAAAGAGAGAGGGAAGAGGAATAAGTTTTCTATGATGGGGTAATTATGATCTGGAGTTCACTTCCTGTGAGGTGATGGAGACAATCGATCAGGACTTTCCCTTGTAGATGGTCAGGTGAGGAACAATACTTGGCAGGACTGCAGGAAAAGAGCAGAAGAATGCATCTGAGGTTGCTCAACAGGAAACCCACTAACTGACCTCCTGTGCTGCAGTGATTCTATAATTGTGGTAGGAGAGGAGGCATGTAAATAATGTTGGGTAGAAGTAGTTCGTCTTCCTGATGGAGTGGATAAGGGGTCAGAAATTTTTCTCATGATTAAATTAGATTATGAGATTACAAGCAGTCTGCTTTGTTGGGACTGATCTATCAAAAGGTCATCAGAGTACTTTGGGGCTGGGGCCTCAGGATCTGAGGCCTTGTTGTAGTTTGTGGCCTGCTTTGCTATGCGTCACAGCTATGCCATCTTGGTCTCAAGTTTATATTGCAGAGCTCTAAAAGATAAGTGCAGTCACAGTAAAATTGCAAGGAGCAAAGCACCGTCAGTGCTTTGTCACTGAGAATGATTCTGATCTTGATCAGCAGCTACACACCTGTCTGAGGGATTGCTGATAACAATCAGAATGATTTTATCTTTCCCTTCTCCACCCCAATGCAGAATTATTGAAAGGATTTGCCGTGTTTTCTCTTAGTCTCTTAAGCTGAGATGCACTCTGATCTCCTAATTTGTGTAGGTCCATCTACTGGTTAGATGAAATTTCTAAGCTTTGGGAAAGTTTTTTTTTGGGTTCCATCTTGTTGGTATTGTTGTTGTACCATTGGTTAATTACTGATTTGATGATTGACTATTTTATTCTGAGCTTCTGTTCCTTTACATTTAAAATTTTATTTTGTCTTTGATCCTTGACCAGTTAATTTGTCCCTACTCTTCATGTAGATATTATTATTTATCTCTGCTTTCCTTTGGAAACTTTGGTTGAAGTTTAGAATTCCTGCTATACAAAATTGCAAGCTGATTTACATTTCTTACATTGTACATTCTTGAACTTGAACACTGGAGTTTGCTTGTTAAAAGATGTAATGAATTTACATTAAAAATACTTTGATTTGTTTGTGTCAATTACTGGATACTTAAAATGGATGGGTTCCTTTTGTTTTAATCCATTCCAGTTACTGGTTTAAGCACCACCTACAGAACCATTTACCTTGCGGGAGGATTTATAAGCAGGAAAGTAACTGTGATAAGGTGAAACAAAAAAAATCACCTCTCCACATAACTGGACAAATCCATCTGCAGCACTGAAACAAGTTCCCTGGTTTTACTAATGAATGTGCCTCTGCATCTGGGGAATACATTGGTGGAGTAGTATTGCATTGCATGTCACCAACAGAAGTCATCTTAAGGGTTTTGCTGTTGGTAAGCTATATTGTTTGGATGTGGATTAGCAATATCTGTAACAATTATTTTTCTTGTATCTTCTGTCCAGGAAATATTAGTAGTCGAAGAGAAGTCGACCAAGCACCAGGATTTAGTGAAAGCTGTAGAGAAGTTAAAATCACCTGGAAAGGTCACAATCACAAAGGTTTTTGATTTTGCTGGCGAAGAGGTCAAGAAAGTGGTTTTGGTTTGATAAAGTTATCTATGCCTCTGATCTGGCCTGGAATTTGTAATTTATCAGTGATCCAAATAAAAAAATGTTATTGGGTTGTTCCTGTTCAGCGTCTCTTAGTAGGTTTTTTTATACACTATTTTATTATTATCCCCAGTTTTTTAATATGGTTTTACTGATGGAAAGCATAGTATCTGAAACTGTAATATTTAATCTCTAGGGAATAAATATTGTCTTGTTCTTAATAGTTCTTGAAGTCGAAGTACAGGTGACCTTTGCCATTTGGGGTATAGAAATTCACCTTTAGAGAATTCACAAATCACTATCCAAAAATTTGGGATGTGAAATAAAATTAGCTATCACAGAATTTGTGTTGGGGGAAAAAAATAGTAAGTAAATAAAACTTTCTTTTCAACTTGTATTTCTTGATGCAAGTGCAGGTGAGGTGGCTTTGCATTATGCAAAATCACAATAGGGACCGTTTTCTAGGAGCACAAACCCCCAGAATGCAAGGGGTCACCTTGTATTTGGTGAGGGAAGTTTTCAAATTGCCAGGTTTGTGGAAATATTTTGTTATCTTCAGAAAAGAAATATCATGTATCCTTTTTAAGAAGTCTGTTTTTAAAATACTAAAACTTGACACTTCTGTATGCAAATATTTGGAAGCCAAACTCCAAGTCGTTGTTGACTTGTTCACTGAAGTGTTCAGGAGATGGGTCTTATCCCCAAAATTAAACTTCTGTACCTTCTGCCCCATTGCACAACACTGTCCTCCAACAATAAATGTACATGAAGAGGCCCTGGGAAATTGTGGAACATTTCTCATATCTTTGGAGCCACCTTACAACAAAGGCAGACATCAGTGATGAAATTTGCCATCATTTTCAGTGTGTCAAAACAACCTTTGGCCATTTGAGAAAATGGAAGTTTGAAAATCAACTCCTCACAGCAAGCGCAAAGCTCCTGGTCTAATGAGCAACAGTAATCCTTGTTCTTCTGTTTGGTTCTAAGGCATGTCTACAATGAACAAATCCAAAGCCCGGAGAGCTATTAAAAAGGCTTTCTTCATGAAGTTCATCAGATCCATTGGCAAGATAACCAAACCAAAATCAGAGTCCTCGCACAGGCCAATAATTCTGGTGTTGAGGCCCCAATTACACTTGGTCAACTCCAATGGCATGTCTATATCATTTGTATGTTTGCTGTGTAACAGATAATCTACTCTGAGCTCTGTTGTGGCAAAAAAAATTACAGGTGGATGGAGGAAAATACTAAAGGGTATTTCCGAAGCCTCAAGAAAATATTACACACTCACTGACTCATGAAAATCCCTGTCCCACAGCCACTCAAAAGGAAGCACATTTGGATTGGCATTGAGAACCTTGTTCCCTTTGTCTGAACACTTAGAAACCGAGAGGAGGCAATACACCACCTCCCAAACTACCCTATCGCCTGCCTCATCAAGCACTACATCCTATATTGGCCTTATTAGACAGCTCGGATCTCACAAATCCAGAATGGAAGTAAGTCATCCTCAACCCAAGGGACTGTCAGTTGGAAAAAAATTGATAAGGTATCTCAAAACATTGTTATAGAATAGGTAAAATTTTAATATCTGTAATGCCATGAAAATAACAGTGTAGGACGTTTAGCTTATACCAAATTATCATTTTGCCTTAAAGTTGATATTGTCAATGTGCTGAATGGAGTTGGAAGGTAGTTCTTTTGGACATTGTGTTTGAGACAGGAAAACTTTTCCATCCCACAGCATGATGACTTGCTTGAATGAGCACTGAAACATAATGTTATGAATTTTCTGATAAGTAGTGAAGGGGTGATATGTATGGACAATGTTACAGAGGTTGCTGATCATTATGTATAGCTTAGTATTTGATTTAAAAACTCAGTTATCCTTGGTTCAATCAAATTATCAGCTTTGGTGGGTTGTGCAGTTTAAGTTAAAATTCCTATCAAAATATTGATTCTGTGTTGATTGCATTTGCAAGGACTGCAGCAGTTCATCTGTGGAAGAAAATGATATCTTGCAGCAACTTCTGGATTTGTGTACAATTTGTAGACACCTGGAGTTTCAGTCAGTTTTACACAGTGATGGTGACAAACACTGAAAGGTTGAGTACAACAGCAAATTCTGTGCTATTATCAGGCACAGATGAGCATAAATCATTTTCCTGAAAGAAGTGCCTTCACTTAAGTAGTATTGTGCATTCCGATAATGTTCTTTGAAAAAAGGGAACTAATAGTTGCCTTGTTGTGAGGGTGTTTTGTGTGCAACATAATTGAAAGGATGGATATCAGCTTGTATTCCAAGTGTCGGAGAAGATCCTAGACTCATAGGAAGAAAGTTGGAAAGACTTATTCCTGAAGAATGCACCAGATGAGTTTGTTGTATGGAGTTGTGTGGGAACAGGATAATTGGGTTGCTGATTTAACAAAGCAAACAATGGATTTTGCAATGTGCTCAGCAAATAATACCAAGGAAGGTATGGAGGGACACCATAGGATCATTCAATTATTTAGCTGCTTATTGCTAACCATGTCCAGCACAGCTTGCCTTTCCTCAAAATGCCCACAAATACCAGTTTCAGGAATGGAATACTGCCTGGGACATACAGGGGCATTCATTTCTGGAGGTGGCTGGATAAACATTTAGTGAGGTTTGTTAAATATCTGATATAAAGACAAGTAAAAGACGAATGATCAGCTGTCTGTACCAGGTTCACCTGGTTCTGGTTTGTGTGCTGGCTCTTAACATAATGTAGCCCATTGCTGCACTCACTTTAAACTTGTGTGGTTCACTGGAAAATTTGTTATGCTACAGTGTAACATCTTTAAAAAAATGAGTGAACTTAAGTATGTTGGTGCATTACTTGGAAAAATATCCAGTAGTCTGGAAAGATGACAGATTGTCATTTCTAATATTGGATATTCATAACAACATCAAAGATCCTTCAGAATGCCTTGGGTTTGAATTTTTTTTAATTTTTGGTTCAGTTCAAACATTTTTCTCCTTGTTTTACTATTATTTGGCAAAATCGGTTAATTCCATGTATTTAAAAAAAACTCAGTCAATAAAATGCAGTTAAATCAAAATAACCAAATAACAAGCTGATGTGATACATCAGTGCATTGTTTCTCCAGGCTATGCAGTGAATTTGTTTTGTGAACCAAAATCTATTTACTTAAGCCGATTTTAGACAAATGTACATGCAGCATCCCTGCTGTCTTGTTAGAAATGATGATAGAGGTTGAACTTAACTCTGCTTTTAAGGAGGTGTTGGATGCAGTCATTCATCCTTTATTTAAACGTGCATGGGAGTTGAAGTGGAGATACGTCGCAATCTGTCAGGAAATGGGTTTAGTGACCCTATTGGTCATAATGCTTTCTTTTACTAAGTGTATTAGCTGCTTGGCTGAATACTGAAAACTCTTTACGTAGCCTCTGGAGAAATATTCTTCCTGTCTTTTGTTTTTTTCCCACTACTGACTGGGATTAGTCAGTAGTCTTTGTTTTGACAGCCATGTGCAGCATTTTGAAAGCAAAATATAGATTCTGCATGGTTGTCATTTATTGACAGTGCAAAGTTTTAATAGTGCAGGAGAAAAATTCACGATGATCTTTGGGGGTGTTTCTCATTTTTATGAATTTAAAAAGACCAAGCCCTGAGCCTCCTATTTTCTAAGGAGTCTTGGTAGCTGAGGGGTGGGGTATATCGGGATGGATGTGATGCAAACACATGATTTGGTTGTCCAAGTAAAAAGAAAATGGTTTAGAGTAAGTTGATTGGCTGTCCCTGCCATTTATAAGTGCTGTCGGATCCAGTTATTTTTGAATCCACAGGTTCTTCCAGGAGTCCAGGAATGAGTTGAAGACAACTTGGTACTTTGCAAAGTTTTATTGGAAAGTTTAAAACAAAGGAACAGTCACAGAGCACATGGCGCTAGCTTTGAGCTGAGACAAAGGGAACAAAAGGAAGTTCGGGCCAGGAGGGAGGAAAAGCCAGAGAGAGATGAACAAAAAATGACACCTTTTATACCTGAATTAAGAGATGCTCTTTAGCTAACAATAGTCCGATCAGGAAAGCTATTAGATACTTGTGGCCAAACCAATCAATCAAAAAACCACCTATTCACCTGATGGACGAACCAATAAGCTGGTAAGTGGCCACTTGAGGTGTATTAAACACTATACATGTTTAAAAAAAACTAATTAAAACAGTCAAATCCAGCAGTGCATTGTATATAAGAATTTGGTTGTGTGTTGACAAGGCTGGTATAAATTACAATTTCCTTGTGTTGCAGTGTTACAAAATATTGAAGCATAAATTAGAACTTTCTACCACAAGAGGGTAGCAGCCATTCAGCTTCACAGATTCACAAAGCAAGCAAGCGAGTTTCTTTTAAAAGTGCATTATAGCAAGTGCTTTTTCAACCTGGAATTTATTTATAAAAATCATAGAATTTTGCAGTTTATAGCAGCGCAAGTGTGGTGGACTTCCGGAATTGTTTTTGAACAGTTTGTATATATTGTCTCTATGGTATCATTGAAGGATTCCAATTAGCACATAGACCCATTTGATGGCACTGCTTACGTGGTGCATAATGCTATAGTTTTGTTAATGCTTGGAGTGGTTGGATTTTGCTTGTATTTAATCTTAGAATTGAAAACTGATTTTATTTCACTCCAGATCAAGGGTCATGTACAGGGTGCTACCGGGACTGCAAAGTCCACCTGCTGGAGAATGGAAATGCAAGGCTGGGATACACCTAATTTTAGGCATTGAAGTTGACTGAATAGCTTTCTCATAGTTATGCTGGCTGTTTTTGGAACTGCTTAATTGTTTGTGACTGTCTTTCCTTAGTAAAACCCCTGAACATTGGATTAAAAAATGGAATGCTCCCGAGGACAATGACAGAGGTTTATTGTGCTGGTTGAATTGAAAATATCTCAAGTTTACCATTCTTTTCCAGAGAATCTGATGAAAATGCATGACAAATTATCAAAACAGATATTAGGTTCTTTATACAGAATTATTTGGCATGCAATTGGTAAATTCTTCTTGTATTCTTTTCACATCAAGGCTCCTTTTTATCTGAAAGATGGTAGATGGTTTAAATAGTAGGTGGCAACCTATTGCTTAAATCCTGCGTCAATTATTTTAAAAATAGAAGTTACATTTTCACACAAATTGACTCAAACAGCAATATTGGGAGTTGTTTGTCAAGTGATTGAAGTATTATTCAATTGCAGTTGTCTAAGGAAACTGGTTTGATGTGTGTTTAAAGTGCAAAGTTCTGATAATCTGAAATGAACAGAAGTTCACACCAGTCAGTTCATGCTTTGAGTAGAACTTATAGAATTCTATCTGAAACATTAACTTATCTTTGCTGTCTACAGATCCTGGTTGACTTTTTTGTTTCCAGTGCCTTTTATTTTTATGTGCTTCCAGTGTAAATTAATCAGTTTGAAGGGATTGCACATGAATGTGTTGTGGTATTGCTGTATTTGGCATTTAAAGAATGACTTATTTTGCCTAAACCAAAATTTCTTATGGTACATTTGAGATGGGGTTCTCTAGAGAAATTGAGAAGTGTTTTTTAAAGGTATTGAAAAAGAGAGCACCATGAGATGGGGGCTTTAGGAAGGGAATTCCAGAGAGTGAGACCTGAGTCACAGAATGCAGGAATGTCAATAGTGTGATGCCATTGAGGGTTCAGTTGGAAGAACAAAAGTCTCAGCTGCGTTACCAGTCTGGGGGGATTTACAGAAAGGATGAAAATGAAACCAGAGGAGAAAAAATGGTATTTTAAAATTTGAGGTATTTTGGAACCAGGAGCTGGTGTAGACGAGCAAGGACCAGATTGATTGATGTGTGGAACTTGGTGTACAATAGACCACACGCAATCAAGTTTTGCACAAGTTCAGCTATATTTAATATAGGAGACCGATCAGGAGCGTTTTGGAATTGTTGAATTGCAAGTAACAAAATGTTCCAGTTTAAATCAAAAATTCATCATTCAGATTTGAAATTAACAATTGATCTGGCATCATTTGCCATTTGTGGAAGATAACCACTGGTTCTGGCTAATTTTTCATCATTTGGAAAACCTTGTGAGGTGATTTGGACCTTAAAAAGGTAAAACATTTCCCTACTCCACCGGCCAGTATTATCCTAAATGAAAGCAGAAAATGCTGGAAACACATGTAGTAGGTCAGGAAGTAGCTGTAGAAATAGAAGCAAAGTTAACATTTCAGGTCCGATATCCTTCATCTTTTTCAGTTTTGTCCATTCATTCTATTAGTATCTCTTTTGATATAAGTAGGAATGCAAGAGGGCAGTGATATAGGTGGAATTTTTTTGATTTGAATGAAAATGCTGTCAGAAAGATCAACAAGAGGATTGGAGTGGGGAGAGGAAATTGATGTATATGTGACAGAAAATAAGTTGCAGAGACTTGAATGGAGAAATGGAATTGATAGACGTGCTTTGAGAGTGGGCATAGACTTGATGGGCTAAATGGCCTCCTGTTTGTCAAGAGAGATGAGAAATAAACTTGTTCATTTAAGCAGAATATTTTGGTCATTTAGTTATTGTGCCAGGGATAGTTAGCAAAGAAGAAACAAGTAATATTTGGCAGAAAAATTAAATAAGTTGTGTCAGGAGAATACACAAAAATCTGCCAGAAGTATTGTAGAATTGATGGTCTAGCAAGAAAGACAAACTAGAGGAAATGAATATTTTACTTTTAAAAAGTACCAGACAGGTTGTTGAGACTGAAAACTGATAAATCTCAAGGACCTGATCATCTACATCCCAGAGTTTTGAAGGAACAGGCTGAGGAAACATTTCCAAGTTTGCAAATGATATAAAATTAGATGGAATTTTCAGCAGGGAGGAAGATATAAAGAGACTTCAAAGGGATGTATACAAGCCAAGTGAGTGGGTGAGAATGTGGCAGATGGAATATTAAATGGAAAAATGTGAAGTCATCCACTTTGATATAGTAAAGCAGAGTATGTTATAAATTGATAGATTGGGAAGTGTTGATGTGCCAAAGGGGCTTAGTGTCCTTGAAAAGATGATAACTAACATCCTTCCTGAATCTCTGGTGTCCTTCTGGAGAAAGCACTGCCACAGCACCTTTGGGTTGGGAATTCCAGGTTTTGGACCCAGTGACTGAAGGACCAGGAAGATATTTCCAATGCAGTCAGGACAGTTTGCAGCTTTGAGGGAAACCTGCAAGTAGTTATATTCCTTCGTTCACCTGTAATCCTTGTCCTTGATGGTCGAGGTCAAATAGATTCCAGTGTTTATACGAGAACAGCTTGGCTTTTGATCAAAGTGTTACTGCATTTTGACCACCTGAATGTGAAATGAATGAAAGGAGCTGTTAAGTTAATATTTTGAAAACTGTTGAACAAAATAGGGAGAATAATGTGACAAGTTTGATTAAAAAGGTGGAGTTCCCAGACCTATTGCCATTTTGATGATGAAGCTGGCAGTGATGGGTTGGTCTTGCTGAAGTTGTTCTTGTGGGTGAATGTATTTGGTTAGCTCCTGCGAGAGCAAGAAATAAACTGTATAACCCATGGCTCACAGTGAGCAATGTAATGAGAGGCCTGGTCATGATTTCATCTTTAAGGTTTCACAAAGCCACAACTATTCCAATTGCAAATTTCTTGAAGATTGAATCAGTAAAATGTCATTTTTGTAATTTTTAATAAGACCAGCAAATTTTGTAGTAATCCAATTTCTTGTATCCTTTTCTCAACAGGTTTAAAATGTGCATGTTTGCTGTTGTATAGATTGTTAGACTGGGAGCTGCTTGGGAATCGAGAATGTCATCCTGAAGCCTGTGCATTTCTCATCTGTGATTGCTATTAGTTACCTTAGGCTCAATCAGTAAGATGCCTAATTGGAATATCCTGTCTTTTCTTCAAACTTTACAAATTTAGCTTGGCTGTTGCTGGTGGTGTGGGGAGAGAGGAACAATGGGGTGGATGGGAATCTTCCATTGACCTGACACTGCTGGTGTCTGCCCTTGCAGTTCATTGTTTCTCCAGCTTGCACCCTGGCACAGTGTTCCACGGGGAGGATTTCAGAGTGCAAGTAGTCAGCCATTGCATCCTGCCACCAACCCCTCCCCTGGATCACCCTGCCGTGGGCTTGTTGGCTGTCAAAGCTGTTGTTTAAATTAAATATTGGTAAATGTCTTTGGTATCCAAAACAAATTGGACATTACAGAAAAGTAAGAGGAAGTATAAAAGTTTGTTTTTCAAGAAGACTGTGATAAGCATTCGCACACTATTAAAAACGAATGAATATGTTTTAGTCAACCAAATTAAACCAAATAAACAGGAAATTAACTTGTGCTTACTGATCTCTCCATAGTTGTTTGTTTTTGTTGATTTCATTGGGCCCTGTGAACATGTGCCAGGTTATACTGGTGCAGGCTTAGCAGGCATATTTTCATCCTGAGAGCTGGTAATTTGAGGCAGTCTGTGTTGACTGGTTGAGCTCAATGAGGTGTTCATTGTGGCGCTGAAGGTGTTGTGGGATCAATGCATAGCTGGAGTGGAAGTTAGGTTTCTCATGAGTCCTGAGTTTTCTTCTGGTTAAGTGTTTAAATGCTGCCAGATCAGAGTGGATCTCTGGATTTTTGTGGAAGATTGGGGCTGTTATCTTTCAGAAGGGATGCTTCCTGGTGCATTAGGAAAAAAGTTCAGTAAAAACATGTCTCCATTGCCTTTGATCCCACTGGTTGGCAATGACTTTTAGTGAGTCACTGATGAGAAGCTAGTTGTATATTTTTTTTCTTAATCTGCATTTAGAATTAACAAATTAAGGATTGAAGTACAGCTTTTGTGCATTCTTAATCCTTTGAAGTTTTTCAGTCATATGATTTCTGCCCTCTTAACATGATTTCTTTCCTTCTGGATTTCATGCATTCTGAGAAATTTTGACATTCGCTCTGAAGGGTGATTAGCTGTGCAAGCTGCATTTGTTAAAAGGAATGAGTGCTAGCTTGTTTGCCTGGATTTTACACAGCACAAAAGCTTGTCAAGCCTTTGTCAAGAGAAAATGCACTTGTGAGAATACTGATCCTCTCTTAGTACTGGACGAAGCTGAAATGTCCTACTGACGAAATTGCAGGAGGCATTAATGTAGTGTGCCTGATGCAGGCTAATGCCAGTTTGAAGCTGCATTTTAAAATGAATGTTGCCTGTCTTGGTTAGGTCTCAACTGATATGTAATACTATGAAGCTGGTACTACTGGCTGTTTGGATAATGGAGGAAAGAAACAAAATACTTTTGATGCAAGGGAACTGCTGCTTTGAGGTTGGGGAGAGATTTTGCATCAACTGTGTTTTAGTTTTGCGTGGGTTTTCTCTGGGTGCTCCGGTTTCCTCCCACATTCCAAAGACATATGGGTTAGGATATTATGGGCATGCTATGTTGGCACCGGAAGCGTGGTGACACTTGTGGGCT